>CM054181.1:4730000-5165000 GCA_028829895.1 Sinotaia quadrata | reverse complement strand
ATATATTTTTAAGCAAACATTATTTTATTGTAATTAAAAAAATATTGATAACGACCATTGATTACGTTTGTTGGAAGAACTAGCTAACAAAGGTGAAAGGTAAGAAGTTATTGCCCCTGGTTCCAAGAAGAAAGAGTGCTCTGACATCTCTTCTCGATTTCCAAATGAAAGGGAAGAAAACTTTATTTATTTGATATATTTTAAATTCCGAATGCCGGGAAAATGTAAACCTGAATTAAACAAAGAATTTATTTTTAAAGGAATATGTGTAGAGCATGTGAACATTTGTGACATTTGTCAAGTTAGGTGGATGTCTAGAGCATGTGAACATTTGTGACATTTGTCAAGTTAGGTGGATGTCTAGAGCATGTGAACATTTGTGACATTTGTCGTTAGGTGGATGTCTAGAGCATGTGAACATTTTGACATTTGTCGTTAGGTGGATGTCTAGAGCATGTGAACATTTTGACATTTGTCGTTAGGTGGATGTCTAGAGCAAGTGAACATTTGTGACATTTGTCGTTAGGTGGATGTCTAGAGCAAGTGAACATTTGTGACATTTGTCGTTAGGTGGATGTCTAGAGCATGTGAACATTTGTGACATTTGTCGTTAGGTGGATGTCTAGAGCATGTGAACATTTGTGACATTTGTCGTTAGGTGGATGTCTAGAGCATACGAACATTTGTTAAATGTTAGAAGTTTTGCTGCTCTTACTCTCCTCCCTAGTCTCTCTCTCTCACACACACTCACACACACACACACACACACTCACTCAAACACTCACACACACTCACTCTCACACACACTCACACACACACACTCACTCACTCACACTCTCTCTCTCACACACACACACTCACTCACACTCACACACTCTCACACACACTCACACACATACACACACACACACACACACATACATACATATATATATATATATATATATATATATATATATATATATATATATATATATATATATATATATATATATATATATATATATACACACACGATAATTCTTCATCCTACCTATCAAAACAATGATCAGCCCAATTAGTAATGGACACTGAATCGTATATATATATATTTATTTATAGCTTACAGATTCACATACAGACACAAGTCACACAATCACCACACACGAGTGTTTGAAATGTATTACATTAGTATTTTATTTATACGCTGTTGTACTTGTCAGGTGGCGTTGTGTTGATGTAATCTTTGCTTCTCAAAAATTAAGTTATCACCATTTTAATGTTTAGTGTAAATTTAAATTTATTTTGTGTTGGTGACGATGACAGTCAGAAACAGTTTTGGGGAAATATTAAATGCAAGATGTATGGTGTTGATGTATGGTGTTGTTGTATGGTATTGATGTATGGCGGTGATGTATGGTGTTGATGTATGGTATTGATGTATGGTGTTGATGTATGGTGTTGATGTATGCAATTCTGACCAAAATATATCCTCGTCCCCGTCCCAAAACATCATTTGATCCCGTTTTCTACACCACACCCCATCCTTTCTTGTAATGAAAGATACATTGAGTACTTATACTTTAAATAAAGATAACACTTTAATACATTGGTATATAATATTATTGAATACTTATACTTTAAATAAAAATGACACTTTCGTATTATGTTATATAATATTATTTAATGTAGACATAAAGATAACACTTTCGTATTCTGTTATATAATATTATTTAATGTAGACATAAACTGCATTAATTGCGCAATGACCATTATTATTATTGTTTAAATGTGGTCACGTGTTCGTTGACCTCTCTGCTTGCAGACAATGGCTGGCCAAAGAGACTGATACGTGCATAGCAGCTGGAAAACATTGCCCTGCCGATGAAGACTTCGCAAATAAGCATTCCTTCCTGCAATGTTGTGATTCTGTATGCAAGTGCAAGTTTTTTATGTCCAACTGCTATTGCCAACAACGTTTGGGCTGGAAGTAAACTTTCATCCTGGAAAGAAGAGACTACACTTCCGGTCAGTAGTCTCAAACCATCGTGCAGATTTCGAGACAGAAGACAAATCATGAGCATGGACGTATCAAAATTGAATTTAGTGCTTTTTTGAGTGTCGTTAAGTCCTTGTTATTTCCACTTTGAAAAACAAAACAAAATAAGCAAAAACCTAATTTATTTATAACAAATTTGGAAGAAAACCCAGAATATGTGCCACCACCCTCCCTCTCGAAAATTAGTATGTTCAATGTTGCATAGTTCTTATATATTTTATTCACATCTTTTAAGAAAAGCGAACACATCCAACCATTTATGTTAATCTGTTTGGGGTTACACATATTTCGAGTAAGATACTATTAAAAACGCATGCAGAAATTTGAATAAAGTAATTTATTGTTTTTTCCTGGAATGAACACAAATGAATTCACATTGGAAAAGACAAGTATGCAAGTATGCAAGTTTTTGCTGGAAAAATGTTAAAATTAAAGAATGATTAAATAAAAAAATGAGAGGTTAAAATTGTGTAAATTAATGGATGAATGATCGTTTCAATAGATTTATTATTACACTAATGAATGGAAAGATAACTCGAAAGAATAACAAATGACTAATGAATGGAAAGATGAACTCGAAAGAATAACAAATGACTAATGAATGGAAAGATAACTCGAAAGAATAACAAATGACTAATGAATGGAAAGATAACTCGAAAGAATAACAAATGACTAATGAATGGAAAGATAACTCGAAAGAATAACAAATGACTAATGAATGGAAAGATAACTCGAAAGAATAACAAATGACTAATGAATGGAAAGATAACTCGAAAGAATAACAAATGACTAATGAATGGAAAGATGAACTCGAAAGAATTACAAATGACTAATGAATGGAAAGATAACTCGAAAGAATAACAAATGACTAATGAATAAAAGATAACTCGAAAGAATAACAAATGACTGAATGGATGTTACGATGGTATGGTGAAGGACAGAAGAACAGACGGATGTATAGATAGAATTGTAATGCTGGACATTTGACGCATGAATAAGCATCAGATGTGGCAATGACAATTAATATCTGAACAGAATGGGTAAATAGGATATATTGTCAACATTAAAGTTTTTAAACAAAGAACTATCTAACAGTCCAAAAATAAACACCAAACGGAAATACCTATAATCCTAAAATAAAAGAAGACGGTCATTTCATTACATGAATACTGAAAGCAATACAGCAACAATCGTCGTGCCTTTGGTGGACTCCAGATGACCACACAAGGCATACTCTCTGTGACAATGGCTAATCGAATATCAGTGGACCGATGATGACCACAAAAGGTTTACTCTGTGGGACAACGGCTAATCGAATATCAGTGGACCGATAATGACCACAAAAGGTTTACTCTGTGGGACAATGGCTAATCGAATATCAGTGGACCAATGATGACCACAAAAGGTGTACTCTGTGACAATGGCTAATCGAATAGAATAATACTGGACCAATGATGAATACTGAAAGCAATACAGCAACATTCGTCAGGCCTTTGGTGGACTCTAGATGACCACAAAAGGTGTACTCTATGGGACAATGGATAATTGAATATCACTGGACCAATGATGACCACACAAGGCATACTCTGTGGGACAATGGCTAATCAAATAACACTGGATCGATGACGACTCCCAAAATCTCTCCCATATTTCTGGAATCTTATTTATTCTCAGTGCGTTTAGCTGTCTACAGTCGGAAATATAGCCATTGCACTAGGTAACCAGCCATACAATATGATTTACACGTAAAGTGTTACGTCATATCTGGCCAGTTGATAAAGATAGCCATTGCACTAGGTAACCAGACATACAATATGATTTACACGTAAAGTGTTACGTCATGTCTGGCCAGTCGGAAAAATACGTGCGTGTGCACTATTACGTTTATTACGGCGTTCTTGGTGGATCTCTTCTCACACTTGCACTACGTCAAGTGCGTAAGTATTTATGTTGAGAACTATTTCAACAGCCTAACTTCTCTTCTCACTCTTGCACTACGTCAAGTGCGTAATTATGTTGAGAACTATTTCAACAGCCTAACTTCTCTTCTCACTCTTGCACTACGTCAAGTGCGTAATTATGTTGAGAACTATTTCAACAGCCTAACTTCTCTTCTCACTCTTGCACTACGTCAAGTGCGTAATTATGTTGAGAACTATTTCAACAGCCTAACTTCTCTTCTCACTCTTGCACTACGTCAAGTGCGTAATTATGTTGAGAACTATTTCAACAGCCTAACTTCTCTTCCCACTCTTGCACTACGTGTCTGGTCTTTGTCCCAATGTCTGGTCTTTGTCCCGTGTTGTTCTTTAAGGCTTTTATTGCCCATAGTGAGTCAGTTGCTATTAGGTAGTTGACGTTTGGGTGTTTACTTTTACTAGCTTGCACTAGACCTGTTAATATGGCCAAATTATCTGCTGTAAATATTAACGTGTTATCCGTAATTTTTAGGCTTCATTTTGGATATATATTCCTGTTCCTGTCTTACCGTTAGTAGGATCATGAGATCCGTCTGTGTAAATTATCGTCCAGTCCGTATAGTATTCATCCACGTGTTGCAAGAAAATATTTTAAATTAGTGTTTGGGAGTTTTCTTTCGAAAATTTTTCTAGCATTCTGTTGACGTTAGGTGGACTGAGCTGCCAGGTAGGTGGTTTGTTTGTTTGGCGGAGTAATGGTTTAATAATAAGTTTTAGTCCTGACATTGATTCTATTTCTTCGGTTATTTTTCTAAGTGTTGATGACTCAGGAGCTGACACATGAATACAAGCACTAACAAAGTTTATATACACACAAGATAGTAGATATCCACTCCACCACTCTTGGTCGGTCGGGTAGTTTGTATTGGAGGGAAGTGATATCCATTTAAATTGATTGGATTCTGGTTTTGGGGTTGTAGGCCCAGTTCTTGTATTGTTAATACACTTGGAGGGTTGTTTGTAATGTATTCTTCTAGTTCTCCTCTGTCTTTGGAGGGACCTACTATTCCATTGTAAAATAGTTACAGGATTTTGGGGAGCCATATTTATGTTTTGGGGTGTTAAGTTGGTTGGGTAATTATTTATTTAATTCTTTATTTGTGGTTTTCGGGTTTGTTTAATTCATTTAATATTTTAGAAAGGTTTTTTGTAGACTGATGTGATATCAAGAGGGGTTGTTTAATTCATTTAATATTTTAGAAAGGTTTTCTGTGACTCATGTGATGTCAAGAGGGGTTGTTTAATTCATTTAATATTTTAGAAAGGTTTTCTGTGACTGATGTGATGTCAAGAGGGGTGGTGGGTGGGGTTGTTTGTGGTTGAAGTAAGTGTAGGAAGAGTCATAAGGTCTTTGAAATACAGATACAAGTAATAATAAAACTTGTGTTTCACTTTTTCATAATTGTTTATTGAAATACGGATACAAATATTAATAAAACTTGTGTTTCACTTTTTCATAATTGTTTATTGAAACCCAGATACAAATGTCAATATAAATAGTATTTTAACTAACCGTAACTGGTTATCTATATAAAATAAGAATAATATTATATATATTGACCACCAATTCAACAGTGTTATATTTTAAAAAAACAAATAAGATGAGAACTATTTATGTTTTTGTAAAAGCTAAAGATGAGTAGATTATACCAATCCCCACAAAGAAACGCGGAAGAAAACATCTAAACAGGCTTTAGCAAATACAAGCTGATGAAAGATCAACAAAACAATCAACGTACAGATGGCCAAAAGACGTACGTTTGAAAGCAGAAACAGAAACAATCAACGTACAGATGACCAAAAGACGTACGTTTGAAAGCAGAAACAGAAACAATCAACGTACAGATGGCCAAAAGACGTACGTTTGAAAGCAGAAACAGAAACAATCAATACAGCTGCACAAGATCAAGTACTAAACACGAAATAACATAAAATAAGAATCATGAACATCTCAAACGATTCCAAACGACTCTGCCAAAACATGGATGAAACAACAAGACATATACTATCTGGATGCCAGTTTTCTAGCTGGAACAGAATACTCCAAAAGACAAAGAAAACTGGCAAAAATCATACATAGAAATCTGTGTGAAAACTAGGAGTAAAAACCCCAGAAAACCCCCAGAAAGAGCATGTATGTACCAACCAGAAGCAGTCACTGTAGGAGAAAACAAAAAACTTTGGCACCTCAAGATAAAAACAGATAGTGCGTGATTCTTGCAGGAAGATAGACATTGTAGTTCTCAATAATTCTAAAACAATAGCAACAATTAATATGTCGCAGTTCCAGGTGATAGAAACATAACAACAAAAGAAAAAAGAAAAAATAGAAAAATGCCAGTATCTCAGATTGGAACTGAGACTGTGGAATGTGAAAGCTGAAGTGATACCTATAGAGATAGAAGCATTGGGAACATAACATTTGCATTGGAAGGCTTTCTGAATAAAGTGCCTGGACAACACAAAATTGCCCCAATTCTAAAAGCAGAGCTCCTTGGAAGTGCTCATATCCTCGATAAAACATTGAATCTCCCAGAATCTTGGTAAGATTCCGAGACCTTGGTTCACAACCGACAGTCAACAGAAAAAGGAATAACGATAGGAAGAAGAAGAAAAGAAAAAAAGAAGAATGATGCTGACACAATATGTTATAATGAGTTTCAATGACGCTGAATGACTTTCTGCAAGCTAAAAGATGACTCCCACTTGTCATTTATTTTGTTTCATTAGAAGGTGAACTGAGCTTGATGGCTTAAGTTTGAGAGTTTTGCATATTTGGTGAAGATCCGTCATCATATTTCCTTAAAATGTTCCACAAGACATTCTTCTCTGCAGAAGAGAATCCATTCCCCACAAACCGTACGTCCAGCAGAAAGTCGCAATAGTCTGACTTGCCCTCATTCTGGAACGTAAAGCCACTGGTTGACATGCGTCGAACTCCACCTGCCACAGCCAGTATGCCTGTTATATAAACATCCTCCACCGGTAGGACGGGGAAGCGGCCTGATGTTTCCAGCAGCGTTCTGACAGCATCGACCGATATAACGTAGGCAGCTCCGGACATGTAAATGGGGTATACCTCCATGGGGTAACTCTCATTGGGGACACTCCATTTTCCTTCTCTCATTACTAATGAGGATGGATCGTAAGTGTGGCCATACACGGCATTGTTTTCACCTCTACTCAACAGGAAGGTGGTCAAAAGTGGTAGGTTGACAAAGATGTCGTCGTCAACTTTCATGACATAGCCTACTTTAGAGCAGTGGTCCAGTGCCCAGCGAAGTCCCAGGAGTACCTTAAGGGTTAGGTTCCTATAGGAATCAACGAAGTCACCTACAAGAAGATCACCATATTTCCTGCTCTCGTCTTCTATCCGCTTTCGCTCTTCTTCGGAGGGCGGTTTCCCTAAAAGAAACACTAAGCGAACTGAAGCTGGCATAGGTTTTCCAGGCCACTGACCTCCTTTAGCTAATACACCATACGTGGACCTCACAGACTGCCGTTCTTTGAGACTCTCCTTCCTGAAACTCGATAGCACCATTATCAGAAGGAGTGGAACCGCCCCTTTAGAGCAGACATCTGTCGGACTTATCGATAAAGGTGGGAAAAGAAAAATGCCAGGAGAGACTGCTGCTGTCTTGAAGTAGGGATGCAATGATATTGGGTCAGCAACTGTGTCGTTGATGCAGTTGATAGATGCAGAAGATGCAGCCAGCCAACCGTCAGGCGATAGGCTACTAGCTGCCCAATCCTGTGCTGTGCCTGCAGCCAGCTGTTCATTGGTCACCTTAGACATCAAACAGAGAAGTGGAATCCTCACAGCTTTCTTACCTTTGTCCTGGGAATTCACATTGAAGCTGAATTTTGATTGCAGTAGCAGCTCTTTTATGACCTGCTTGTCTTTCAAGTCTACGTGAGGCTGTTCTACACTCTTGAGCTGATCTGTGCTTTCCAGAGCATCAGTCATAACTGTTCTATTGCCAGAGTTCACAAGCACTTGTTTGCTCACCTTTGGTGAAGTTTCATATCTGGTAGCTGGGAGAATGTTCATGTCTTTGAGCTGGGGACTCTTCCCCTTTGTGAGGCCATGATCAACAATGTTTTGCATCATTTCCGGGAAAATATCAGCACCAGGCCTGAGTGTCACAATATACAGCACTGTCACGACCATCATTACTGTCATCACAAGCAGAAGACACTTTGGATGATGTCTGAAAATAAGGTGTAATTACTGACATAATTTCATAAGTATTAACAATTGACATCATTTGATTAGCATAAATATATAGTCAGTTTTACTGACAAACAATTTATATAAATATGGACATCATTTTATTAATACTGATATTTGATTAATTAAAAAATATGTTATCATTTTAGTAATATGTAAATATTGATATCATTTAAGTTAAGTAATATATAAATATTGACATAACGATACCAACACATTATTTACTAATTATAAATGCATGCATTCAGCAAAATGATCCAGAGTACCAAGAGTTTAGGAACGCATTACAGTATTGAAGCAGTCAAAGTAAATTTGACTGTAAAGATCTGTTACACCACTCTATTTTTCTTGTTTCTTTCTTTTCTTCTTCTTTTGTTTTTTTTTTTTTTTTTTTTTTTTTTGGGGGGGGAGGTGGGCATGGGGTGGGCTTCTGATTTTGAGCTGTCCCAGTGTGGTCGGGAAGCAAATCTCGCCAAAGCTGTCCAGGGGTGAAAACTTCTTTTTGCAAGAAAGTTCCACAGAGGAGTCAGACACACTTGTCAATGCACACAAATGAGCAAGTATCATAAAAGTGAATAAATGGACAAACTGTGCAAAACAATACAAATACAAATTCTTTTGCTCCTCTAAAAGAAAACCCCTGTGAATAACAAGTTTGTTTAGAGATGAAAAAGTGGATCGTTTACTATCCAATTCAGGGCACTACTCTTTCACACAGTGATTAGTCAAACATACAACTTTCCAATGTTATACACTCTGTGGGAAATAAAGGGGAAATGAAAATGATGAACTTCAAAAATATAAAATAAAAGTTAATTACACAATTCATATGTGGTAAATGGCACTCCTTTCAGCAATGATAATTCATATACAAAATAGGCATGAATTATAACATTATCCTAGAGTTCATATTACACAAATGATACAATAGTAATGAATTTTAACAAGAATAGATTTAGTGTTCGTATTCTTAACAGTTCCAGATGCGTGTTTGCCTTTCTATCAATTACTCAGTAATGTCAAAGGTTCTGAGGGAGATGATGTAATCTCACACATATGATGCAATGGCTGCATTGGCAGACAGTGAAGACCTGCAGGAGTCTAGGCACCATCTCAGATTCTGCCAGAGGGAAAAAAATCTGTGCTCTGTTGACGTCGCCAACCTTGGTAATTGTCGTTGTCTACACACACACACACACACACACACACACACACACACACACACACACACACACACACACACACACACACACACACACACACACACACACACACACACACACACACACATATATTTATATTTTGTCACTGAAGTTAGGGATAAAATTCAATGTCTCGTTTGTCAACAGACGATAGCTGTTCCAAAGGAGTACAACGTGAGTCGGCATTACAAAACAATACACCATGGGAAATATGATGTGTACGTCGGCATTACAAAACAATGCACCATGGGAAATATGATGTGTACGTCGGCATTACAAAACAATGCACCATGAGAAATATGATGTGTACGTCGGCATTACAAAACAATGCACCATGAGAAATATGATGTGTACGTCGGCATTACAAAACAATGCACCATGAGAAATATGATGTGTACGTCGGCATTACAAAACAATGCACCACGAAAAATATGATGTGTATGTCGGCATTACAAAACAATGCACCATGAGAAATATGATGTGTACGTTGGCATTACAAAACAATGCACCATGAAAAATATGATGTGTACGCGGGCAAAGTTAGAGAAGTTAAAATTATGCAACTTAAATCATCATTATACAAAGAAGTTTCTTTACCAACATTAGTCAATCCAACGAAAATTCACATTAAATAAAATTTGTAAAGCTCTATATTCTTATTATGTTATCTTTCGTATTGACTTTTTATCATTGTAAAAATATATTCTGGTGATGCGACCCTCGGGTTACTTTACACGTCCTCATTTGGCCCTCAGAATAATTTGAGTTTGAGACCCCTGATTTAAATGAACAGAGTTCAAATCAAGAGAGAGATACTTACTGAATAGAAGGCATGATTAAGGTACATATTTAAATGAACAGAGTTCAAATCAAGAGAGAGATACTTACTGAATAGAAGGCATGGTTAAGGTACATATTTAAATGAACAGAGTTCAAATCAAAAGAGATACTTACTGAATAGAAGGCATGATTAAGGTACATATTTAAATGAACAGAGTTCAAATCAAGAGAGAGATACTTACTGAATAGAAGGCATGGTTAAGGTACATATTTAAATGAACAGAGTTCAAATCAAAAGAGATACTTACTGAATAGAAGGCATGATTAAGGTACATATTTAAATGAACAGAGTTCAAATCAAGAGAGAGATACTTACTGAATAGAAGGCATGATTAAGGTACATATTTAAATGAACAGAGTTCAAATCAAAAGAGATACTTACTGAATAGAAGGCATGATTAAGGTACATATTTAAATGAACAGAGTTCAAATCAAAAGAGATACTTACTGAATAGAAGGCATGATTAAGGTACATATTTAAATGAACAGAGTTCAAATCAAAAGAGATACTTACTGAATAGAAGGCATGATTAAGGTACATATTTAAATGAACAGAGTTCAAATCAAGAGAGAGATACTTACTGAATAGAAGGCATGATTAAGGTACATATTTAAATGAACAGAGTTCAAATCAAAAGAGATACTTACTGAATAGAAGGCATGGTTAAGGTACAACTGCGTCGATTTTCGTCTCGTTGCTCTTGCTGTTAGTCTGCCTGTAAATCTCTCCCCCACACCGCTAGCTGGCTGAATGTGGACATGTGTGCATGCTTGCTCTTGTTGTTAGGCTGCCTGTAAATCTCTCCCCCAAACTGCTAGCTGGCTGAATGTGGACATGTGTGCATGCTTGCTCTTGTTGTTAGGCTGCCTGTAAATCTCTCCCCCAAACTGCTAGCTGGCTGAATGTGGACATGTGTGCATGCTTGCTCTTGTTGTTAGGCTGCCTGTAAATCTCTCCCCCAAACTGCTAGCTGGCTGAATGTGGACATGTGTGCATGCTTGCTCTTGTTGTTAGGCTGCCTGTAAATCTCTCCCCCAAACTGCTAGCTGGCTGAATGTGGACACGTGTGCATGCTTGCTCTTGTTGTTAGGCTGCCTGTAAATCTCTCCCCCAAACTGCTAGCTGGCTGAATGTGGACATGTGTGCATGCATGCGGATTTCCCCAAGAATGAATTCGTATACTTTCTTGTCCGCGGCAGCCTTGATTTTGGCGAGGTGGATGCTTGGGGGGGGGGGGGAGGGGGGATGCTTGGGGGTGGTGGTGGATGGTTTAATTTTAAAAGCATCCACATTCTAAATCGAAAAAACTCATAAGCCGTTTTATTCTTTTTTTAAAAAAAGTTAAATCACATCTAATTCAAGCTATTCCGATTGGATGATTGTTGTGATACGACAAATTCGAATTTATAATCGTGAAGAAATAAAACGAGAATGTGATCTCATAAGATCCACCACTCAGAAAAGTTTGAATTTGTGATCTCATAAGATCCACCACTCAGAAAAGTTTGAATTTGTGATCTCATAAAATGAATGTATATCATAAAATCCCAAATAAAAAAAAAAAAAAGCAAAACGACCTCTCCTAGAAGTTGGGACCTAGACTGTACGTGATCATTGACATTTTTTCCTAAAGAAAGAAAATTGGAAGGGATGAAGGAAAAACATCATGTAATATTTTTCCTCTCAGTCAACAAGTACCCAGTAAATTCTGCCCTTTATAGCGAATTGTCAAAGAGGTTGAGAAATTGACGGTACTTCTGAACTGAACGCTATAAATGCAATACCCTATTACCCCGAGATTATGCCCCTTTGACGTCACAGCGTTACCACTGACTCAAGTCAAAGTGGAACGTTTTCTTGCCCTCAGAATCGTCAAATTCTATTTGAGAGCAGCAACGAAACTATTAGAAGCGATCTTTAAAAAAAAAAAAATAGAATCTATTCAATTTAGATAAATATTATCATGTTAAATAACAATTGTGTAAAAAAAAACCTGTGACACCATGTCGGGCAACTTTCATTCATTAAGATTATTATTTATTTATTAATAACACATAAATAATTACAAAGAGATGTAGAATCGTAATTTATAGTTATTAATATTTTTATTATTATCAAAACCAACGTGTCTCTCACTTGGCGGATTATAGGGTGTCGTAAAACTCTACTCTTTTTCTTTACACAATAATAAGATAGATGTTTTACTATCGATTATATTTTTGCAGGAGAAAACTTACTAAGAGAGTAATAAAAATCAGTCTTTTATTTATATTTAACGAGCCCCCGTCCACCCACTATTACTCCAACATAAATTTTAATATATGTGCAGGAAGGTTAATAAATAACTGGTTATAATAATTTCTCATGGATTTCGTTCGTCTGCTCGATTTAGGCTGGCTAATTCTACCTGAGAAAGTTATACCCGTAATTTGTTTGTTTCCAAGTGCTTATTAATTATTATTCCATTTTCATCATTGTGATTATTTTTATTTTGTGTAATAAATATATCTGCTCCTCCTAGCTTAAATTTAGTTGGTGAGTTTATAATTTTTCCTGCAGTTATTTTAAAGTCAAAATATTATATTTTCCTTTGATATGTATGAGATTTTTAGCTGCTATTTATAGTATGTATTTGTAATAGAAGGATTAATCATGCTGGTAGTAAAATATTATATTTTCCTTTGATATGTATGAGATTTTTAGCTGCTATTTATAGTATGTATTTGTAATAGAAGGATTAATCATGCTGGTAGTAAAATATTATATTTTCCTTTGATATGTATGAGATTTTTAGCTGCTATTTATAGTATGTATTTGTATAGAAGGGTTAATCATGCTGGTAGTAAAATATTATATTTTCCTTTGATATGTAGGAGATTTTTAGCTGCTATTTATAGTATGTATTTGTAATAGAAGGGTTAATCATGCTGGTAGTAAAATATTATATTTTCCTTTGATATGTATGAGATTTTTAGCTGCTATTTATAGTATGTATTTGTAATAGAAGGGTTAATCATGCTGGTAGTAAAATATTATATTTTCCTTTGATATGTATGAGATTTTAGCTGCTATTTATAGTATGTATTTGTATAGAAGGGTTAATCATGGTAGTCCGAAGTTTGTAAGATCAATTAGAAGTCTGAAGGATGTAAATATTTTTTCTTCATTGAGTTCCAGCAAATTTGTTAGTAGTGAAAAGTGAGTTGATGTGATTATACACTAAATTAGTTTAAAGTAGAACATTAGATTGTGGTTCTAATAGTAAAGATTTTTTTATTTAGTGGATGTATAGTGTTTTATAGTTGTCTTCTGTAAGTTCTGTTTTGTTATTTTTTTTATAGTGGATTTGTGTGATTTTGTTTATAAGTTATTGGTTTATAATAAATAATAGGTGTTCTTTTATTGAATGAGTTATTTTTAAATTAAGGTAATGTTCTATAAAAGTAAGAGTTGTAATCGATAAAGTTAGTTTAAGGTTCAGAAGGATTGTTTGTTTGATTTCTGGGTGTTTGGGTATTTTCATCTAGTTTTATAGGACATTTTGTATTTTTAAGTCGGCTTATTTGATTGGTCGTATTGTTTGTATTATCAATAAATATGCTTATTTTTATCCCAAGATTGCCTGCTTTGTTGTTGGGTTGAGATGGGTTAGGAATTGTATTTTTATTTTAGTAATTTATTATCAAAATAATAAGTCATTAGGTGCTGGGATGATTTTAGTTTTAATTGGGATTTTAGTTATTCTAGGGCATTGAACTATTAAAGGGATTTCTATTATCGTGATATCTTAGGTTATGGATTTTGATTGCTGGGATGACTAAAAGTGCACAAATGCTGTTTTATGGTTGATTGCCCGCGGTTATAGCTGCGCCAACTTATTTTTCATGCTTTAGTGCATTCTTCTACGTTAGTAACAACTGGTGTATTTCTTTTCATTCGATTTTTTCCAGTTTTAGAAAAGTGAAGTTTATTTAAGTCTTTATTATAGTAATTTCTGTATGTACAGTGTTGATGGCGGGAATTGGGGATAATTATGAAAATGATTTGAAGAAAATTATTGTTTTATCGACTTTGAATCAGCTTGAGGTAATAATAATGATAAGATCAGCTTTGGGGTTTCCTATATTAGCTCTTTTTCATTTATATACTCATGCTTTATTTAAAGCACTTTTGTTTTTGTGTGCTGGTACTATTATATTAGCTCTTTTTCATTTATTTACTCATGCTTTATTTAAAGCACTTTTGTTTTTGTGTGCTGGTACTATTATTCATAGGAGTGAGGGAAATCAAGATATTCGATTAATGAGTATGATATATTAATTATCAGTTACCTTTAACTAGAAGGTGTATAAAT
The DNA here is from genome assembly GCA_028829895.1 of Sinotaia quadrata. Taxonomy (NCBI): domain Eukaryota; kingdom Metazoa; phylum Mollusca; class Gastropoda; order Architaenioglossa; family Viviparidae; genus Sinotaia; species Sinotaia quadrata. The sequence goes on along the minus strand of CM054181.1, from coordinate 5,150,355 downwards.
ATTGCTAATATATCTTTAAGCGGTGGATTATTTTTGAGGGGATTTTATTCTAAGGATCTTATTTTAGAATTAGGGTTGTTTAATTCAACTAGATTGTTAATAATTGTAATGATTTTTTTAAGGTACTGCTTTGACAATTATTTATAGTGTGCATTTATCATTTGTAGGAAGGGGAATTTTAATATTTATTTTAATTTTCCTATAGTAATTCTTTGACTAACGGCTGTTATGTTTGGGGTTATGCTTTGGTTGTTTTTTTTGGGGTTTTTTTTTTTTTTTTGGGGGGGGTGAATTAATTTTTTTTTATCGCATTGACAAAAAACGTAGTGTTAATTATTATTGTTGTGAGGGTTAATATTAGTATACTATTATGTAAGAGATCTTTAATAATTATTATAATAAATGTATTAGAAAAATTAATAGATTTTTTAGGTTAATATGATTTTTAGTTCCATTGTCAACATACCCTTTTGTTAAATTTAGTATAGTTATTGGAATCTATAATATCAAATCTGTTGATCATGGATGAGTAGAGTTTTTGGGCGAGCAAGGTGGGTTTTTGACTGTGATAACGGTAAGAAAAACTAACCAAGTTATTCAACTTAAAATATGTAATTTTTTAAAATTATGTTTATGATTAGATTAGTATTTGTTATGTATTTTGTTTTTACATAGTTATTTTAGTAGCTTAAGATTATATTTATGGTTCGAGTAGTATTTTGTTTTTACACAGTTATTTTAGTAGCTTAAGATTATATTTATGGTTAGACTAGTATTTTGTATTTTACATAGTTATTTTAGTAGCTTAAGATTATATTTATGGTTAGACTAGTATTTTGTATTTTATATAGTTATTTTAGTAGCTTAAGATTATATTTATGGTTAGACTAGTATTTTGTATTTTACATAGTTATTTTAGTAGCTTATGATTAGAGCAAGGCAGTGAAGGTGTTCAGATAGTGGGATATGCTTTAAGATTTTGGTTACATTTTATGGTTATTTATTTTATTATGTACATTTTAGGTTATGTTTTATTAGGGTTTTAATTATTATCTGTAATGGTGTTTTTTGGTGGTGTATATTTTGTGTATTGTTTGATTTATATTGTAAAACATTATAAGTATTATATTTATTTAATTTATGGTAAATGTTTATACTAAAAATATATTTGAATTAAAAGTTTTAGGAAGTAAATGTACACACACACACACACACACACACACACTGATAGTCTTTATAGGTAGCGTTGTTTGGAGGCATATATGACTGGCAGGTTATAAATAATATACTTATGTGTAGATATACATGCATATTTATATAAATATATATATATATATGTGTGTGAGAGAGAGAGAATGTGTGTGTGTGTGTGTGTGTGAGAGAGAGAGAGAGAGTGTGTGTGTTGAACAATGATATGATTAAATTTATTAACTATAAGTATGGTTTTGCTGAGGAGTACTATTAACAATAGTAGTTTAAATACAAAAATGTTGGTCTTGTAAATCAATGAGTGAAATTAGTTTTCCTATTGTGGGAGAAGGTGATATAATTTGGTTAATAAGGACAGGTAATAAGGAAGTGAAAATAGGAATGGTAATAATATTTGGAAGAAGGAGGGGTGTAGGGGAGAGAGTATAAACACGACATATCCCGAAGCTACGCAATACTAGGTCTACAACCTACGGGATGACTAATCTTTTATATTTAGTTGTCTAAATATAATACACTGTGTACAAATCTATTGCTACCATTTTAACTCGCCTAGTTACTCAGCGGCAGCAAAACACATCGACTTCTCTTCACAATGATTTACGTAGTTAATCACATATAACCAATAAATCCTCAGTATAATGATAGCGCCACAATGCCTAATATACACCTCACTGTGATTTACTTAGCTAATCACATTAACCAATAAATCCTCAGTATAATGATAGCGCCACAATGCCTAATATACACTTCATTGTGAACATGTACAGCACTAGCTATAACTAAAATGTGTTCACAACATTTTAACACAACAATACAATTGAAAAGTGAAAAAAAATTCTCTACTCCAATTGACTTTAAAACCAATGTGTTTCACGATTTGCACGTCGTTGTCTAGGTAATAAAAATCAGTTAGAGTGCTTTCCCTTGGTTCAATGAATATTCAATATTACGATAAGTAAATTAGTTGACATACCTTCTGGAATCCGATACATCATCTCTCCCTCTTAATTAATTAATAAACATTCATTTTACTTCTTGTCCCCCCTCCCAGCCAATTCCAATTAACGGTCACTTCAAAGAATTAACTGAGATATGCGATAAAATAACAAAACTTTAATAATACTTTATTAATAACTTTAATAATTGAAAGCAATAAAAGATGAAAAATAATTTCGAGATACAATAAGGCCAGTGAGAGTGTTCACCATCCCTTACTGTCCTGTTATTCCAGCAAAGGTTTATAAGCAACAGATTAACAATGGTTAGTGGTTTTGAAGATAAACACTTAACTTGATCCTCAACAGTCATAAACAGTTCAATGTATGCTCTTTGGACCTGTGTTCACATGATCTTTACTTAAGATAGCCACTGAAGGAAAGTTATTTTGTGCAGCTGAGCCTTTTTTCTCCTTCCTTCGCCTATTGAAGTTTATGATGACAGATATGAATGTGTACATTTTTGGAATGATTATTTTTATAAATGTTTTATAAATGAATATATTAATGATGCAGAAGCTCTTTGAATTGTAAGTTAGCATGTAGGCTAACGTGTTTTGGGATGTTGTCAACTATAAGGGACATTTGCCTCCCCCCCCCCCCTTTGCTGTCACCATGTACCTTTAATGGCAATTACATCCCTTTATAATTTAGTTAACTCAAATAGTTTTACAAAAAACATGGCACATCACAATGTGTGTGCATTACAATTTGACCATTCTATGTGTACAAGTAATCTGCCACTAATGCCATACAATACCTTTCTGGAAAGAAATATACATTAGCTTCATAATTACAAATAAGCATCACAAAAAATTGTAGAAATCTTCAAAATTCTAATTAATAATACATTTCTGTTTTTATTTTGAAGTCAATATATATATACTAACCGATCTCCGTAACTTGCACAATTTTTTATTCTAGCTTTCACAGGCCAACCATTCCCAAAGGCGTTGTGCAGTGTTTAATCGACGGAGTTTAGACGGCGAATATATAGTTAACTGGATTGACCACAGTTTCGCGTACTTCATGAACAGAACTCAAGTGTCCATGTACGGTTACGGCGTGTCCAGTTAACTTCACCCACCTCTACAAATCAGTCCCCGCCTTCCTCTATGCTCCACAAGAGCCAACAGTCTCTATTTAGTCTACATTTTTCTATACTCCACAAGAGCCAACAGTCCCTATTTAGTCTACTTTTCTTTATACTCCACAAGAGCCCACAGGCCCTATTTAGTCTACATTTCTCTATACTCCACAAGAGCCCACAGGCCCTATTTAGTCTACATTTCTCTATACTCACAAGAGCCAACAGTCCCTATTTAGTCTACATTTCTCTATACTCCACAAGAGCCAACAGTCCCTATTTAGTCTGCATTTCTCTGGCCACGGGCGAGGTATGACAACAGTCGACTACACAGCTGACTGTACAATAAATCACTCTGAAATCTATCAGTCTGTATCTATTTATCTATTCCTTAGTCTTGTCGACTGTTGTCGACTATTTTTTTTTTTAGTATAGTTTTAATGACGCTGAATGACTTTCTGCAAGCTAAAAGATGACTCCCACTTGTCATTTATTTTGTTTCATTAGAAGGTGAACTGAGCTTGATGGCTTAAGTTTGAGAGTTTTGCATATTTGATGAGGATCCGTCATCATATTTCCTTAAAATGTTCCACAAGACATTCTTCTCTGCAGAAGAGAATCCATTCCCCACAAACCGTACGTCCAGCAGAAAGTCGCAATAGTCTGACTTGCCCTCATTCTGGAACGTAAAGCCACTGGTTGACATGCGTCGAACTCCACCTGCCACAGCCAGTATGCCTGTTATATAAACATCCTCCACCGGTAGGACAGGGAAGCGGCTTGATGTTTCCAGCAGCGTTCTGACAGCATCGACCGATATAACGTAGGCAGCTCCAGACATGTAAATGGGGTATACCTCCATGGGGTAACTCTCATTGGGGACACTCCATTTTCCTTCTCTCATTACTAATGAGGATGGATCGTAAGTGTGGCCATACACGGCGTTGTTTTCACCTCTACTCAACAGGAAGGTGGTCAAAAGTGGTAGGTTGACAAAGATGTCGTCGTCAACTTTCATGACATAGCCTACTTTAGAGCAGTGGTCCAGTGCCCAGCGAAGTCCCAGGAGTACCTTAAGGGTTAGGTTCCTATAGGAATCAACGAAGTCACCTACAAGAAGATCACCATATTTCCTGCTCTCGTCTTCTACCCGCTTTCGCTCTTCTTCGGAGGGCGGTTTCCCTAAAAGAAACACTAAGCGAACTGAAGCCGGCATAGGTTTTCCAGGCCACTGACCTCCTTTAGCTAATACACCATACGTGGACCTCACAGACTGCCGTTCTTTGAGACTCTCTTTCCTGAAACTCGATAGCACCATTATCAGAAGGAGTGGAACCGCCCCTTTAGAGCAGACATCTGTCGGACTTATCGATAAAGGTGGGAAAAGAAAAGTGCCAGGAGAGACTGCTGCTGTCTTGAAGTAGGGATGCAATGATATTGGGTCAGCAACTGTGTCGTTGGTGCAGTTGATAGATGCCGAAGATACAGCCAGCCAACCATCAGGCGATAGGTTACTAGCTGCCCAATCCTGTGCTGCGCCTGCAGCCAACTGTTCATTGGTCACCTTAGACATCAAACAGAGAAGTGGAATCCTCACAGCTTTCTTACCTTTGTCCTGGGAATTCACATTGAAGCTGAATTTTGATTGAAGTTGCAGCTCCTTCATGACCTGCTTGTCTTTCAAGTCTACGTGATGCTGTTCTACACTCTTGAGCTGATCTGTGCTTTCCAGAGCATCAGTCATAACTGTTCTATTGCCAGAGTTCACAAGCACTTGTTTGCTCACCTTTGGTGAAGTTTCATATCTGGTAGCTGGGAGAATGTTCATGTCTTTGAGCTGGGGACTCTTCCCCTTTGTGAGGTCATGATCATCACTGTTTTGCATCATTTCCGGGAAAATATCAGCACCAGGCCTGAGTGTCACAATGTACAGCACTGTCACGACCATCATTACTGTCATCACAAGCAGAAGACACTTTGGATGATGTCTGAAAATAAGGTGTAATTACTGACATAATTTCATAAGTATTAAATACTGACATAATTTCATAAGTATTAAATTCTGACATAATTTGATTAGCATAAATATATTGTCAGTTTTACTGACAAACAATTTACATAAATATGGACATCATTTATTAATACTGATATTTGATTAATTAAAAAATATGTTATAATTTTAGTAATATATAAATATTGATATCATTTAAGTAATATATAAATATTGACATCACGCTATCAACACAACATTATTTATTATAAATGCATGCATTCAGCAAAATTATCGAGAGTACCAAGAGTTTAGGAACGCATTACAGTATTGTAGCAGTCAAAGTGAATTTGTCTGAGTGTAAAGATCATCACTCTATTTTTCTTGTTTATTTCTTTTCTTCTTTTTGGGGGGAGTGGGTGAGGGTGGGCCTTTGATTTTGAGCTGTCATGGTGTGGTCGGGAAGTAAGTCTCGCCAAAGCTGTCCAGGGCCGAGAACTTCGTTTTGCTATAAAGTTCCCCAGAGGAGTCAGACACACTTGCCAATGCACCCAAACAGGGTGTAGTGAATCAACACCAACTGCCACACTGTAGGATGGAAATTTCTCGAATCCACCACAAGCGTACAAGGAGGAAAGTAAAAAATAAGAAAAACTTGCTCCTTTTTGAAACATTATATCCTAGAACGCTAAATTCTGTTTTAATCATTTTTATTCTCCATTCTTTCTTACAATCATTCTCAACTTACAATTCCTGCAACAGTACTTATTAGCCCAGACATAATAAATATAACATACTCAATTATAAACATGCTTCTGCTTGAAACAATGCTGCTTGTTTAACATATTACATACAAGAATCATAATTCACAACTTTAGAAATAATAGTCATTTCACATAATTCATCTTTGCATTAAATTTAAAATATAATATATCAATAGCAAAGTGTATGAAATATTTCTAACTCCATTCTCTCTCAATCAATAAGTTAACTCAACATAAGCTAATGATCGTCTTTCATGACTGGACTTGAGTTATGTCAAAATCAAAGTGATTAGAATATATAACTTTCTTCAACTGATAAGTTTTGGTCTCTATCCGTTGGCTAGTTTATTATTGTAAACCTTAAACTATTGGATAGCAAATTTTACTCTTCCACTCTGGACTGGTTTGGATTACATCAGCAAGTTCTAGTATATTCTTTACCTGAGTTGTTATTTTAACTCTGATACAGAAATATCGTCATGCACAGTAACTGAAGGTCATGTAACGTTGACATTTAAAGAAGTATATAATAATTAAGTTTAAAAACAGAGACAAATAAATTTACTCCAAAACAAAATGTTTTCAGATTAATTTAGGAAATATTCTTCACTTTATTACTAATTGACTTTCCAGACAACTGAGCATTGCAAGTATACAAATATGGGAAGCATCTTGCTATAAAAATGTATTTGAAGATATATATATGAAACATTTTATCATACTAATCTCATTTTTTAGAAGTAATTTATTACTATTCGAAGTAATTTATATGAAAATAATTGGTTTTTTTTTTATTGTGGAGAAACATCTTCTCATAAAACATATTTTATTTTGCATGGGAAACATCTTGCTATAAAAATCTATAATTTATAATCTATAAAAATGGTTTGAACCCAATACCTTAATAGCTTTCGCAGTCTGTCTTCCTATGTCCATCCATTTTCGAACCAGTCTCTTGTTTGTCAACTTACCTTCCTAGAGAGATAGCCAATCACCTAGCTAAAGACAGATAGATAAACATAGAGATAGAAAGACAATAGATTTCTCCATCTGCAAAATCAATGAACGTTGAAAGTGGAGGTTTTGATTGCAGTTGATCATCATTACAAATTTTATAAAAGATCAAATGAATTATTTATTTAAAAAATGGAATCGTAGATATATTTAAAGTTTCACAGGTTAATAATGGTACAGATGAAATTTTGTGCTTTTAGTGTAATTCTTTGCTGTCTCCAAAGGAACTCTTTGATTGATATTGTAATTGCAATCTCTTGGTATTCACACTCATCTGTTTAGAGCCTTTCTATGGACATTGTTATCCCTGACTTACCTGTCAAACAGGAAGGAGTAATCAAAAGCCAGTTTGAATGGTAATGTTGAGAGCCTTTCTATGGACATTGTTATCCCTGACTTACCTGTCAAACAGGAAGGAGTAATCAAAAGCCAGTTTGAATGGTAATGTTGAGAGTCTTTCTATGGACATTGTTATCCCAGACTTACCTGTCAAACAGGAAGGAGTAATGAAGAGCCAGTTTCAATGGTAATGTTGAGACGTACTAGAACGCTCTGGCTTTTAGGCTTTGCTGACGTTCTTCAAAGGCAGAACATATTCGTCATGCGTTCTGACAGCAGAAACCAGCGAAACCAAATTCTAGCACGAAGTCAGCAGCTTGCAGTCTATGCACGCACCAAGACAGCGATCTGAAAGTCTATGCACGCACCAAGACAGCGATCTGAAAGTCTATGCCAGTACGTATATGAAGACAAAGCGATCTGAAAGTCTATGCCAGTACGACAAAGCGAAGCGAGTCTGTACTGGTACGCGCTAAGACAAAGGTACCCGAAAGTCTATACTAGTATGCACTAAGACAAACTGACTTGGAAGTCTATACTAGTTTGCACTAAGACAAACTGACTTGGAAGTCAGCAAAAATATCCCACGCGCACATATATTAGAAGCATCCAACTACAGAGCTTGTAACATTGATAGCAAGAGCTTGTAATATTGATAGCAAGTGCTGTTTCATTCTCTGTCAGTTTAAACCGGTTTGTAAATATTGCGTTGAAAAGAACTTCAAGAAAACTCCATGTACAAAAATGAATCCACCCCACAGCTTTGTGGACACACAGGAATGGGGTGTGGAGCACTGAACACCCAAGGTTCTTGATGATAACATGCTGCTGTTTAGCTAATATTAATTTTATTATATTTTATACAACCCATGTGATGTTTATTTACCACTATACTTGAAGTGGATCGACTTCCAATATATAGAGTCTTTCAATATTTCGGTGCAACACTCGTGGGCATCTGTATCACTGATCTCCTGACCCAGTTATTCAAAATGGATTGAATGTTCTTTACGAGCTCTGCTTTATCATCTATACTAAACTAGACTAAATAGAAAACACACAGAAACGCGCACACACAAACACTTCACACACGTACGCACGAATACAAATACGATAAATACTCAACACACATTTAATATGTTGTAATATATTTATAATATATATATATATATACACACACATCTATCTATCTATCTATCTATCTATCTATCTATCTATCTATCTATCTATCTATCTATCTATCTATCTATCTATCTATCTATCTATCTATCTATCCCTAGTCTTGATAACCGTTGGGGCGCCACTGATGAATTAACAGCCAGTTTCCTCCATTCCATTCTGTTCTCTGCTAATCTTACAGTATTGCTCAGTTTCAGTCCTGTCCACTCTAAGATGTTATCCACCCATCTTTTCCTCCTTCACCCTCCTTGCAATCAATCAATCAATCAATCAATCAATCAATCAATCTATCGATCGATTGATCCATCCATCTCTCTCTCTCTCTCTCTCTCTCTCTCTCTCTCTAAACACTGCTCTTCCCTAATCATCAATTTAAAAAAAAAATACAGTTAATAACAATGTATCCTAATGGTTAAATTCTTATCATTAAAGACACAGAGAGTAAGAGTTTATACATAGTGTACAAATTGTTATCATTAAAGTCACTGAGAATAAGAGTTTTACAGTGTACAAGAGTGTACAAACGGATATTGCTGCTGTGGCAGTGCTTGTTCTCAAGAGAGTGTTCACAAAGGTCCTTGCCAGTGTTCACAGTTGTGAATATAAACTGCCATTAACTACCACGGTATTTACAGCAGTGCAGTATTTACGTGCTCCACTTAAGAGTGTAGGTTTCATGTGCTCCATCTAATAGTGTAGTTTCTACGTGCTGCACTCAACATTAGTTTTTACGTGCTCTACTTAACAGGGTAGGTTTTATGTGCTCCATCTAACAGTATAGTTTTTACATGCTCCACTTAAGCGGGTAGGTTTTATGTGCTCAAGCTAAACAGTATAGTTTCTACACGCTCCACTTAACAGTGTAGTACTTGCATGCTCCACTCAACTGTAGTTGTTAATTTGCTCCACTTAACAGTGTAGATTTTCAGTGCTCCACCTAACAGTATATTTTTTACATGCTCCACTTAACAGTACAGTACACACGTGCTTCACTCAACAGTTTTTACGCGCTCACCTAATAGTGTAGTTTTAAGTGCTCCACTTAACAGTGCAGTATTTGCCGTGCTCCACCTAACAGTGTAGTATTAAGTGCTCCACCGAAAAGTGTAGTATTTACGTGCTCCACTTAAAAAATGTAGTATTTAAGTGCTCCACCTAAAAGTGTAGTCTATATTCAAATAATCATTAGTTTTAAAATATATTTACAAGCGTATGTGACTGACGACAAAGCAGAAAGAAATCTCGTCAAGTTAATAATTTGCGAATAGTTAGAATTATGTATGAGACAAGACCCTCATTCTGGTAACTGTATTACAAATAAATTATTAATAAATACTATTGTATTTTTAATGTAAATAAGTATAAAATGTAAACAATAATTGTGAGTATTAAACTTACATTTAAATCAAATTCAATTTCATGCACACACAAAACATACATATAAAAGTACCAAGCTTCAATGTTTGCAAAGAGGGGTTTTGTTGTCATGATGATAGAAATTGTAAATTAATCAGTGACGCTCCATTTCAATACAATTTTGCGATAAAAGGGGAAAAAAATCAAGATGGAAAGTATGGAGTGTGGGGCTATGTTGTTTCAATACATTGAATCTACCCGGTATTAGAAATACGTGTATTTTGCTGGCCAGTGGGTAGCGTTATACGATTCCATTAAAAAAAAAGAAGAGCTATTTCAATTCCGCAAATAAGTCTTTTGCAGCAAGAAGGCCCTGCTTTCATTTATGACCTAGGGCAAAAATTAACCTTCACACGGGAATTACACGTCATATTTTAGTATCGACTTATTGACCTCTCATCAAGCCTCAGATTGTTCCTTTTCACGTCAGTTTCTTTCATCTCTCTTTAGAAATCAGTAAATTGTAAACACACGTCACTCTCTTTAGAAATCAGTAAATTGTAAACACACGTCAGTTTCTTTCATCTCTCTTTAGAAATCAGTAAATTGTAAACACACGTCAGTTTCTTTAGAAATCAGTAAATTGTAAACACACGTCAGTTTCTTTAGAAATCAGTAAATTGTAAACACACGTCAGTTTCTTTAGAAATCAGTAAATTGTAAACACACGTCAGTTTCTTTAGAAATCAGTAAATTGTAAACACACGTCAGTCTCTTTAGAAATCAGTAAATTGTAAACACACGTCAGTTTCTTTAGAAATCAGTAAATTGTAAACACACGTCAGTTTCTTTAGAAATCAGTAAATTGTAAACACACGTCAGTTTCTTTAGAAATCAGTAAATTGTAAACACACGTCAGTTTCTTTAGAAATCAGTAAATTGTAAACACACGTCAGTTTCTTTAGAAATCAGTAAATTGTAAACACACGTCAGTTTCTTTAGAAATCAGTAAATTGTAAACACACGTCAGTCTCTTTAGAAATCAGTAAATTGTAAACACACGTCAGTTTCTTTAGAAATCAGTAAATTGTAAACACACGTCAGTTTCTTTAGAAATCAGTAAATTGTAAACACACGTCAGTTTCTTTAGAAATCAGTAAATTGTAAACACACGTATATAAATCACATAATCGTATCGTATCAGATGAGCGGAGAGAGGAATTTTCACAGAGTACCGATCCATCTATCTATCCAACAACCCACCCACTCGTCCATCTATCTGTCTATCCATCCGTCTTATCATCTATCTAGCTAGCTTGCTGATAGTCCCCTTAGCAATAGAAACCCGTCTATCATCTATCTAGCTAGCTTGCTGATAGTCCCCTTAGCAACAGAAACCCGTCTATCATCTATCTAGCTAGCTTGCTGATAGTCCCCTTAGCAACAGAACCGTCTATCATCTATCTAGCTAGCTTGCTGATAGTCTCCTTAGCAACAGAAATCTAGTTTTGAACTCACATGGCACCTATTTGAAAACGGATTCCTTATTTTTCAACATAAATCAGTTATGTTTATCTTTAATATATTCCCCCCATATTCCACACGGCTGATTAGTTCAGAAGTGTTATTGCCCTCCATACTCTATACTTTGAAAAGCATCAAAGCGCACACGCGTGAATTGTCGTGAATGCATTTTGCACACGACATCTGGCCTGATGCGGTGTGTGCACCACGTGGAGTCTGTATCGTCAAACACTAAATAACAAGGGAGGGAACTGGACAATTTACCTTTGACGTTCTTGTAGGCCTACAATAAATAATGTTTGAATACTCGACATTCAGAAAACAAAATAAATTTACATGTCATTTATAACAGAATATAGTACTGGTTTCTTGCAAAAAATTAACAATGTTTACCTGTTATAATAAGTATATGTAGAAAACAGGGATATCTTTTTTGATAGCAAATGTTAATGGTGCTCAGCGTAACATTAATTTATATAAATTGAGCTCTAAATACCGGTTGTAAACCGGCAATTTAATTTTAAGTCTTGTGCCATGCAAGAAGCACATCGGTAACAAAATATTTCAGTCCGCGCAAATGTGTGTGCGCCATCGCCATCGAAACTCCGTGCCAGAAACAACATCAGAACTTTAAGAACGCCTGGAAAGGTAGAGGAACTGAGACACGAAATGAAAAATACCATTTTTGGACCATTCTGGGACTGTGCGAAGTACGATGGAAGAATTTTGGGGAAATGTCAACAATGGACGGCCATAAACTACACTATTCTGGCAGAGGTGATAAAGATGAACACGGTGTCGGATTTCTTGTCCACAAAGACATCGTTATCACTGTTATGAGTTGTCGGCCAGTCTCCAGCAGGCTTATCACCATACACTTGAGGGTAACCCCACTCAATATCACCATTGTGCAAGCTTACGCTCCAAATACAGACCATGATGATGCAGAAATACAGGACTTCTACGACCAACTCAAAACGTCCTGGAACAGGCGACAAAGAAAGACATACTTGTGATTCAAGGAGACTGGAATGCCAAAATAGGAGAGGATGTTGTTGATAGCTGAAAAGGTACATTTGGACGCTACTGCAATAGAGAAACAAACGACAGGCTTAAGGCTCCTGGAATTTGCCAGCTCTAATGATCTGAAATTGTTCAACACGTTTGGTCCAATCAAAGCATCCAGAAAGTGGATGTGGCATAGCCCGAATGGAGAAGACCATAACCAGATTGATTATATCATGGTGAAGAGGCGTGTCCATACCAGTATAAACATTGCCAAGATAAGAAGCTTCCCAGGAGCTGACATTGGAAATGACCATGACTTAGTGATGATGACCCTCTGACTACATCTGTGTTCTTATATGCATGTGAGTAATGGACCGTGAGTAATGGACCGTGAGTAATGGACCCTCACAGCAGATCTCGAAAGAGGATACAAGCTACTGAAATGAGATGCTTCCGAAGGTTACTTGGCATTTCCTATAGAGATGACGTCACGAATGAGGAAATGGGAAACAGAATTAGGCAAGTCATTGGGCCCTATGAAGAGTTACTGGCCATTGTGAAAAAAAAGAAAAATGATATGGAGGGCTTTGCAAGACAATTATGCAATAATTACTGTGCAAGAAGGGAGAAGGAGAGGAAGACAGAAGAAAAGATGGGTGGATAACGTCTCAGAGTGGACAGGACTGAAGCTGAGCGATACAGTAAGAGTAGCAGAGAGCAGAATGGAATGGAGGAAGCTGGTTGTCAGGTCATCAGAGGTGCCCTAACGGTCGGCAAGACTAAGGGATATATAGATAGATAGTGTGTGTGTGCGCGCGCGCGCGAATGTGTACACACATTTTTTTCCGGAAATTTCAAGACTACATACATGCAGTATGTATACATCATATAAGAAAACACACCGATACACATACGTGCGTGCACTTTGACATGCCACTCTTTGGGTCAGAACTAGAAGTACACGTAATAACGTGGCTAAAAGACATGTATTTGATAGTTGGAGCGGGAAGGCGGTGATCATGGAAATACTTTACGAACCAGTTTTCCAGAGATCGCCGTTGTTAAGTTTCATTCGGACATCTATAGTGGCAGCGGTGATTAGAGCACATGACCTCTCAATATAATGGTAGACTGTTATCAGTGTAAAAGTAGACTATTATCAGTCTAGCAGTAGAATGTTATCAGTGTAAAAGTAGACTATTATCAGTCTAGCAGTAGACTGTTAGTGTAAAAGTAGACTATTATTATCAGTCTAGCACTAGAATGTTATCAGTGTAAAAGTAGACTATTATAAGTCTAGCAGTAGACTGTTATCAGTGTAAAAGTAGACTATTATAATTCTAGCACTAGAATGTTATCAGTGTAAAAGTAGACTATTATCAGTATAGCAGTAGACTGTTAGTGTAAAAGTAGACTATTATCAGTCTAGCACAAGAATGTTATTAGTATAACAGTAGACTATTATAAGTCTAGCAGTAGACTGTTATCAGTGTAAAAGTAGACTATTATAAGTCTAGCAGTAGACTGTTATCAGTATAACAGTAGACTATTACCAATATAGAAGTAGACCATTATCAGTATAACAGAAGAATATTATCACTATAACAATAAACTATTTTCAATATAAAAGTAGACCATTATCAGTATAACAGAAAACTATTATCACTATAACAGTAGACTATTATATCAATATAGAAGTAGACTATTATCATTATAGATGTAGACAATTATCAATATAGAAATAGACTATTATCAGTATAGATATAGACCATTATCAATATAGAAATAGAACATTATTAATTTAGAAAGAGACCATTAAATAGAGTATTTGCAATCTCTACCTTTGACTGAAATTACTCGCCATTTCAATTTCTTTTTATAACGCTTTTCTTTTTGCTAAGCATTACCTGTTGTATGTTCACATACTTTTCTTACCTAGTGAAGATTGTAATTACTTCACGTTGCTTTTATTTACATACTTTTTTTAACTGGCGAAGATTGTATGCACTTCACGTTGCTTTTATTTACATACTTTCTGAGTATAGACTTTCGTCCAAATGAATTGTTTGATTAACACTTTAATTACGCATGCACAACACTTTGCAACAACAACGAAAGTTGTCACCAACAGCTACATAATTTTATTACTCAATTAGCCCTCTGAGATCGCCGTGGCCTGTAGATTTAGTTGAAAAGCCTAAGAAGACCTTTGAAGTCACACGAATGGTGTTTACGGTTGAATAGCCCAAGAAGGCCTTTGAAATCACTTGGTGTTTGTTCCACGGCGTTGATTTACTACACTACAACAGCTGTTTCGCCAGTGAGTTTGTCTGTATTGACCGTAAAAACGGTCGTAAAATAGGCCTTCTAGTAGAAGATGCTACGTCATTGTACCAAAAAGCTGTACCAGCTGTCTTTTCTATCAGGGGTCATTAACTGCATGTCCTAAAGTAATCTCCATAAACAAGTGTTCACGTAGCTTGCTTGTTTGGCAAGCTCAATAGCCCCCACCCACCTCTGTTAGTCGCTTAAAACTGCAAAATTCGTCTCGTCTCCATGGCATAAAAGGCCAGAATGAAGCGTTCTTAGTTTCAATTTGCCGAAAAGCATTTTGAACTCTAATGACGCCAGTCCGTGATTGATTCACTCCAGATACGTCTAAATTTAGCATAGGCACTAGCTTCCGTTCTACTACCGTGATGGAATAGTTGTCAAGCTAACCCCGTTTAACTTATAATTAAATAATTTGCATTATTTGATCAAAAGATCTTTAATTTAAAAAAAATTCCAACATCACCCAGCTGTATAATTATTTCAGTAAAAACCTGTGAGATGTTGCTTAAGAATATTTCTAAAAGGCAAATAAAATGAATATAGGCCTAATTGCAATTTAAAATAAAAATATAATTTTAAATTAAATTACGGGTACCATAGCTTGTCAGTTATATTTTGACAGAGGCGTAGCTGGGGGGTGGGGGGCAGGGGGTACATTTGTGCCTGGGAGCCAAAATGAGGCTTACAACGTTACATTATAATAAGTGAACAAGGTAATAAGGGTGATTAAACGGAGAGGGGGGCGCCAATTCGTCCAGTTCGTCCCCGGGTGCAAAATATCCTAGCTACGCCTCTGTAATTTGATATAGAAGAAAATGCGAGTAATAAACTGATATTGCTGTCACACAACCGTCTGCCTTTCCAAGATTATTATTATATTATAAATTGTTGCCATAAAGATTTCATTGTAGATTTTATGTAGAAGCTAGAGATCTACGACTGACATTCCTAGGGTCTGAGACTTCAATTATGGGCGCGCGATCCGAACCAACTAAGTAATGCAAAAGTCTAAGCCAACAATAACTTGATCATCGCGTGATCAGACCTCGAAGTCCCATCAGACCTAATTATTTATGATCGGTGTGGTCAAACTTAGGGAACCCTCCCCCACCCAGGTTTTGATTTCTCGGGTAGAGCCCAGTCAGACTTGAAAAATAAATTGAGTGAAGCAAACATGAAAAAAGTCTCTGTGTTGCATGTCTGGAACAATAGAAAAGGACAGCACTAAATTTTATGCATTGGCTTTATTAATATCTGACATCAATTATTATAGCTGTAAACATAAAATTCAAAATACTCAAACAAAATTCATTCACATAACACTGTTAAGAAAGTCACCTATATGAATGTCGATTTGTATCTCTGGATTGTTGTTGTTAATGTGGGGAACGCTTCCGGCTTCCGCCGCTTTCGCGTGTATCTCTGGAACAGGCGCTATCTTCTTACATAAGAATTTCCCGCTCGCTACTGAATTTTGACCTTCGAGGCAATTCCTTCCCCTTGCGGTCAGATAATGACGTCAGTTACGTCGCGTTGGTGGCTCCGTTTAACCTCTCAACTGTTGTGGTTCAGTCCTCGCTACTCATCACACTTCCACGTGCACTAGAACAGGTTTCCAACCTCTGCTCCGCGAGAGTTTCTTCGGGGTTCCTCGGCTTCAAAAGCTCTGGAACCCCCAAATAATTCCGGAACCCTGACAACTCATGAATTTCATATAAGAAAATACATTGTATAGCACAGAATTGCTTGTAAACTCAATGTTAGAAATACATTGTATAGAACAGAATTGCTTGTAAACTCAATGTTAGAAATACATTGTATAGAACAGAATTGCTTGTAAACTCAATGTTAGAAATACATTGTATAGAACAGAATTGCTTGTAAACTCAATGTTAGAAATACATTGTATAGAACAGAATTGCTTGTAAACTCAATGTTAGAAATACATTGTATAGAACAGAATTGCTTGTAAACTCAATGTTAGAAATACATTGTATAGAACAGAATTGCTTGTAAACTCAATGTTAGAAACGATGATTTTCTTGTACCCGTTTTGTTGCCACTGTTATGCGTTATCCTCAACGCCAGTCCGCTGTTATGCGTTATCCTCAACGCCAGTCCACTGTTATGCGTTATCCTCAACGCCAGTCCGCTGTTATGCGTTATCCTCAACGCCAGTCCACTGTTATGCGTTATCCTCAACGCCAGTCCGCTGTTATGCGTTATCCTCAACGCCAGTCCACTGTTATGCGTTATCCTCAACGCCAGTCCGCTGTTTCCGGCTTCTTGCACCGATGTTGCCGTGGGTTTCGTGTGCTGATCGTTGAATCTCTGGCCAGCGTTCTAACAGTGCACTGATTACAGCGTAGGCCGTAGGGCCCTACTGAGTACACCACAAACTAGAATAGAGGACTAAGTAGGGCCCTACTGAGGACACCACAAACTTGAATAGAGGACTAAGTAGGGCCCTACTGAGGACACCACAAACTAGAAATGAGGACTAAGCGGCAAGTATAGCTGACGACTTTCCGGACCCGTCATCGGCTGCTCCTCGAGTACGTGTGCCATTTGTGAGCGAGTATCTGTGCGAGAGTGCACTTAGTGTACGCTGTAACTAAGACAGTATCAAAGCCGTCTCCTGTAGAACATGACACTTTCAGTGTACGCTGTAACTAAGACAGTATCAAAGCCATCTCCTGCAGAACATGACATACTTTTGTAGTTGTGTGATATTAAACTCGATTTTGCACAACCAAGTAACGATTTTCAGTATCAACCGTTCCATTAAATATTAGAAATACTTAAATTATATAGTGACAGCTTTATAACGAAAATGTTATTGGCCAAACTATTCATTGGTATTGCAACAAAAATATCAATGTTAGACAAAGAGAAATATTTATTTTGATTGGGTTCCATGTATCAACCTGGTAAGCATCAAGGGTTCCACACGAGTTCCAACGTTGGAAAACACTAGAACATTCTTACATCTTTCATAACACCCAGGCCATGCACTCAATACGTCAAATTATAACACACACTCATAAAATATATAAAAATAGAGATTTGTTTATTTCTGTTACACCCACAACATAAACTTTTATCGATAGCGATTATACTCATTATAAATTATTCCCCCACCCACCCTCTAATTTGTACATTTCCAATAAAATAGCACTTTAGGAATCAATCACACACATTGAATAACAAAGATATGCATGCAAATAAAAAATGTTCACTATTACAACATCTATATATTACAAATTAAATTCAAATATTTGCATGAATTTCAAGCCAAGTGTAAAAGTGACGTAACCATAGCCTTCAGCTGTCAAGATCTACAAGGTCAAATCAACAATAAAAAACTGACATAATAACTTTCAACAAGTTAATTTACTTATGATGACTAGCATGATTTCCACTCCTTGAACTACAGGACAGAGTGATGGAGATTGTTTGAAAGTGAGAGGGATTTGAGACAGTGTGACAAAGATATTATGATAGAGTGTGATGATATTGAGATAGTGATAGAGAGAGTGTGAAAGAGTGTGATGAGGCAGTATGGTGGGGAGAGGATAATGGAGAGTGAGATGGACTGAGAGTATGATAAAGAGATTGTGATACAGGAGTGATAAAGAGAGGGTGGTGATAGAGATGGGTGTGATATGAAGAGTATATGAAGGAGACGAATAGAGATCAATAGATAGTTTATGAGGAAGAAAGAGTGGTGATGGAGAGAAGGTATGAATGAGAAAGGAAGTGGATTATGGGGAGAAGGTGATGAGGGAAATTAATCTTAGACAATTACAAAGCTTTCATTCAGTTTTAGTACATATTAAGTGATGAATTACTTGTGACACAGACAAATATTAATTCACAACTAAAACAGGGTCTACATTCTGACGTCAACGCATAAATTAGTCACAATTACGATAATGATTTATACAGTATCCAAAAAACAAACGACGAACCATGGTGGCTCTTAATTTAAGTCAGGTTCTTTTTCTTCAGTTTTGGGACAGATAATAAGTCCAACAAAGCCAGGTGATTTTTCCTCCAACTTTGGGACAGACCGCTGTTTCTTTGACTGAGCATCAGATGAACTGCATGTAGTTGGCTTGCATTTAAGTAAGGTGTTATATGAAACATACATTTGAATCTCTAAATACTGGAAACACACCCAGCATGTAGTCGACTTGCATTTAAATAAGGTGTTATATGAAACATACATATGAATCTCTAAATACTGGAAACACACCCAGCATGTAGTCGACTTGCATTTAAGTAAGGTGTTATATGAAACATACGTATGAATCTCTAAATACTGGAAACACATGGCAAGTTGCTGGCACTATGACTATGACACGGGAACTGTGACTGAACTGTGACTGAGGTAGGAAACGGCGTAAATTACGTCTCTCCTCTCAATGCTCATTCCAGATGGTGGGCCTACATTAAGTTTTGCTTGTTTGCTTTTATGCACAGTGTAAACAGTTGAATTCGCTTAATTTATCTGAGTATATGATGCTATTCCACTTTACATTCAAAAGCCACTTTTCCTGTGTGCTCTAAATAAGTCGATTGCTTATTTTGCACTGCAAACACCTTATTTATTTATATATGCAATGCACAATTAATACAGTTCATTTATTCATTAAGAGTACCTTAAATTAGTACATTATAATAATATATAGAAATAATAAATTTATAATTTTTAATTAAATAAATTTCATTGAAAATAAATGCATTTCTCTTAATCATTTAATAGGCTAAAATACAAATATGAAAAATGATTACATGAATTTGATCAATGCAAAAAAACCAAGACATTTTCGTCTCTATTTATTAATTTAAATTAGTACTTTTCCCTTAATCCATTATTAACAGCATACAAAACTATTATATTTTGATCAAGGTATAGATCATACATCATTAATTTCATTAAAAATTATGCATTTTCCCATCATTTATTTACAATTTACTGTTCTAATAGACAAAATGTCAATTAGTATAAAGATCATTTATTTACAATTTACTGTTCTAATAGACAAAATGTCAAGTAGTATAAAGATCATTTATTTACAATTTACTGTTCTAATAGACAAAATGTCAACTAGTGTAAAGATCATTTATTTACAATTTACTGTTCTGATAGACAAAATGTCAAGTAGTATAAAGATCATTTATTTACAATTTACTGTTCTAATAGACAAAATGTCAAGTAGTATAAAGATCATTTATTTACAATTTACTGTTCTAATAGACAAAATGTCAACTAGTGTAAAGATCATTTATTTACAATTTACTGTTTTAATTGACAAAATGTCAACTAGTGTAAAGATCATTTGTTTACAATTTACTGTTTTAATAGACAAAATGTCAACTAGTGTAAAGAATGTAAGCAAATAAATAAATAAAAAATATTCAATGTCAGGAAAAAAAAATCCAATTAAATTAAGATTTTCAACAACGGGGAAACCACATTTCACACACCAACACATTCATGACTGAAAGCTCACTAGCTTTACTGAATAGGACAGTAAAAGTATACTCCTGATTAAGTCAATTTGCTTTGTCCTTTCTCTATCTTTCAACCAAACATCTACAACAGTCAGGGCAGAAATCAGAAATTTGTCTTGTGTCCAAGACAACTGGCTTCATAAGTAATCAAATAAAACAAAAATGTTTTATTCCTAAAAAATACAGCTTCTCTGTGTGACTGGCACTTACTGTCAAATGCACTAGTTTGTGCAATAGGTGGTTAATAATGGCATTACCAGTTTGGATCAAGAGAATAAAGATGATATGTTGAAAAATAAAAATGGTGGAAAAGTCTGAAAAAGAAACTTGCAATCCACTTAAAAGCATTAAATTGTACTGCCTGACAGAGTTCAGACATGCTCAAAGATGGATTTCTTCAAGACGACCCCAGCTAGGTCCAACCATCACTTTCACTGGCAAGTGGACCAACAGTTTTGTGCTTGTTTCCATACACTGCTTGATGATGCGTGCAGCTTGATTCACATCCTGCTTTGAGACTTCGTAAATCAGTTCATCATGCAGTTGTAATACTAAGAATGCACCACGTCGTCCACTGCCGCCTTTTCAATAGACATAGCACAGTTTAAAAATGAACATTGTTGGTTTAACAAACAACTTTGTATCTCTTGAATTAAACCAACATGACATAATTCACAGATGTAGTTTAGAGATGGTAAAAACAAAGCAAAATCTCAACATGACATAATTCACAGATGTAGTTTACAGATAGTAAAAACAAAGCAAAATCTCAACAATATTTCAAAACTATCCATGACTTGTACAACACACCATTGAAAGTACAAAAAGAAAGGAATATTGACTACACATTATTTCTGTAATATTTTTAATTTAGTATGTATATGCCTACATTGTCACAAACAATTATGTCGATTTTTGCTGATTGTTTCTGGTATGACTATGTTCACTTATATGAATGTAGGTCTTGGTTGAAATGCTATTTGTTAAGAAGCTGTTTTAAATGATGTTCACTGTGTGTGGTTATGTTCATTTACAAGACCGTAAGTCATTGTTGATTTGCTTTATATTTATAAAATGCTATTTTAAATGCTGTTTGCTATGTTTGGTTATGTTCACTTATCTGAATGTACAGAATGTTGTTCGCACCTATGTTCACTTACCTGGATGCAGATCTTTGTTGACTTGGTATACATTAGGAAAGATTTCAGCAAGCTTCTTGTCAATGTTGTTCATAGCCACTTTAACAATGTCAGCTGCAGAACCCTGCACTGTAGTGTTCACTGCTTGTCGCTCAGCCTGTCACAATTTAAACAATTTTCATCTCGTTGTGTTGAGAAATGAAGAACTGATGTGGAATGGGGACAATTAATGTAGTGTGATCATATTATGGCCAAGGGAAAATCCAGCAGATTTATACAGTTGGTGTTCTGCTCTACTGGGAGTGTGACTTTCTTTGTGCGATGATAATGTATACTGGCACTCAAGATTATTTTGATTTCATCATACATTTTCCAGATAAGACTGGTGGGAAAAAGACACTACGTGAGTACCAGCAGCACTTCCTTACAAAGAAAGAAAAATGCACTGGACTAACATATCAAACAGATGAAAATCTGATTACCAGAACCTGATAGAAAGTAAGGACAAGAGTACAATAAATAATAAATGCAATGGTAAAGATACTAAGTGCATTCTGGTACTAGAGGAATCATTTCATTCTAATGCAGATTTTAAAATTTCTGTATAATTCTAATTGAAAGAGAAATACAAAGCTATCATTGTTCATTAAATATGGTAAATTCAAATTCTGCTTTATTCTGGAGATATAAGCTGTAGGAATTTCACTGTGAGTAACAAGAAGCTCTCACTTCTTACTTATTATGAATTCTGGACAATAAACGATTAGTGTTAAGTTACTGAACAAGCTGTGTGATAAGTAGGTGCTGTAGACTGCTGGTATGAACTCAGGTCACCACATGACTATAGGCACACTAGAGGAACCTAGATGCACTCAGGACACCACAAGACTATAGGCGCACTAGAGGAACCTAGATGCACTCAGGATTGTGGTGGGATTGCATAACAGAACTCTTTTAAAGTGTGACATCAGAGCTTTGTGAGAGTGACAGGATTAGTGAATAACTTTCTACAAATCAATCAGTGAACAAACACCAAAAGAAAATTCATTCAGAGCAATAAATGATACTTCATTAGGTTTTTCTCAAACAATGTGTTTACTAAATTCAGTTAGAAACTTTTGAAAAAGAGGATGAAACTCAGGTTGTATAATCAAATCGCTTCTGATCTCATCCAGCAAGGAAATGATAATTATGAAAAGATTTGTGTGGGCATTCGTTAAACAATGCATTGTTATTCTTGTAAGCCAGGCCATGTTTCTGGTATTTGTTTTCTGGCAGAAAGTCTGCATCATCATAATTAAATGTCAATATTATAATTTAAATTTCTAGAGTAATAGTTCTGATGGAATCTCCCAGTCACACTTCTCTTGATTTATGAATCTAAGACAGCCAAATGTTTCCAAACCATCACAGCAAAGTTTTGGTACATCACTGGTTTTTGTAGCTTTGCAGAATAACTTACACTTTGCAAAGAAAAACTGATAACAAAGTGAGTCTCTCAAAAATCACCTGGCTATCGACTGACGAGTCTCTCAAAAATCACCTGGCTATCGACAGTCAACAATGAGTCTCTCAAAAATCACCTGGCTATTGACTGACAACAATGAGTCTCTCAAAAATCACCTGGCTATTGACTGACAACAATGAGTCTCTCAAAAATCACCTGGCTATCGACTGACAACAATAACTACCTGGGAAGAATGTCAACTAGTTTCAATTATACTCCTACTACTACTAGCACAGAAACTTAAAAATAAAAAAGATGATATCCCTCACCAATACCAAGGATATGATTCTTAAAACTCCCAACTGGCAAAATTGTGACGGGTAAATATTACAGCACACATATCTCTTGATGTTTGAGATAGAATTTATAAGTTTCTGATTAGATGAATGTACTGATATCCCTGTCTCTTGCATTTCTGACTTGAGTTGTAAATACGTGATGTTTGAGATAGTTTTTAAATATTTAACTGGACAATGCCCTGCATTTAGTTGATATTGAGTACCTTACAACTATAAATTTATAAACCATAACCTTAAACTAAACTGCTGAATACTGTAATAATGACATAGAGCTGAAATCAATTCTTGTACATCTTAATACAAGGCTAAAACTATAACCTTAAACTAAACTGCCACTATCCTTAGCTTTTCTTGTTTTTCATCTTGAATGAAAAGTATGTTATTTATTCAAGCAAAGGTAATTATCACTGCATTGTGAAATTACTTATTCAATCTAAGACAATTATCATTGGATTGTGAAATTACTTATTCAGTCTAAGACAATTATCACTGTATTGTGAAATGACTTATTCAATCTAAGACAATTATCACTGTATTGTGAAATTACTTATTCAGTCATTAAATAAATTAGAAATTACAATGTTAAGTGAAGAAATGAATTCATTAATTAAACAAATACCTGTGCTCGAATATGAGGGTTTTTATCATATATGGCTGGCAGAAAGCGCTTGCGCCCACTAATTGTGCATACATAACCCTTTTCTCGACAGTCTTCAACTGCCTTTCGCAAATAGCTGCGCAAACCTGTAATATACAAACATAGGAATGTAACCATAGTAAGATCAACAGAATTATAGCTGATTTCATTATTTAGCACTGTTTAGTCTGTAGAGTAAGATAAACATCAGAATTAGAGTGAATTCCCTTTAGCACTGTTTGTATTGTAAGACAAACATCAGAATTAGAGTGAATTCCCTTTAGCACTGTTTAGTCAGTATTGTAAGACAAACATCAGAATTAGAGTGAATTCCCTTTAGCACTGTTTAGTCTGTATTGATAGACAGACATTAGAATTATGCCAGATTTCTTTACACAATGTTTGCTGAACATACAGGTAGACTGTGGCATGATCTTCGATCCAAAAGATTACAGGGCTGATATGATTCCTTTCATATCTTTGACAATACTTTTAAACATCAATCTACAAACTCATTACTACATCACTACTTCATATTTGTTGTCCCTCACATCCCTGTTATGCACGTTCCCATGAACCCTCCCAGTGATGTCATCACCAACAATCATTATGCCTACAGTGATGTATTCACCAACAATAAACATAAAATTATCACTATGCCTACAGTGATGTATTCACCAACAATAAACATAAAATTATCACTATGCCTACAGTGATGTAGTCACCAACAATAAATATAATTATCATTATTCCTACAGTGGTGTAATCACCACCAACAAAGGTAATTATCATTATGCCTACAGTGATGTAGTAACTAACAATAAAGATAATTATCATTATGCCTACAGTACAGCTACAATTATATTAAGTAAAAATTTGATTAAGAGTTAAAAATTAAATGTAACTGTAAAATATGTGTCTTTAATGGCATACATCATTTTAATAATTTGTATTAATTAGCTAAGATAACATGTTTACAACAAAGTTTTATATATTTCATAAAAACGACAGGTCCAAATAAAAGAATAAACACTGTACTAGCTCTTGAAATATAAGTTTTGTTTCCCAAGATTTATACAAAATACATGATATGTACATTTAAAAAATAAAATGACATGTTTTGAATCTATTTTATAAACAGGTGAACGGGTAAAGAAAAAACAACTAGCCAGTGTATTTTGACTTGAATGTCTCCATAAAGACAGCAGCATGGTTCTCATCAACTCCAAGCTGTTCTCCCATCGCCTTGGCACCAATTCCATAAAGCATGCCATAACAGATCTATGTAAAGGAAAGGGAAGTTAATGTCCAGAACAGATTATCAGAAATACTCAAAGATTCAGTTGATATCTAAACTCTTTCTTATTTTTGTTTTTCTGTTTATTTACATTCACATGTGGGCATTAGCAAGTGCATAAACTCTTTTGAATGTGCCTGCGTCTCTCTCTCTCTCTCTCTCTCTCTCAACACTCCATTCTTTTACCTGTTTTGCCTGTTGTCGCTGCTCTGCAGTCACTGTCTCAGGCGCTGTACTTTTCCACTGGGCAGCAATAAGTTTGAACACATCCTCATTATCATTTAAAATAGCTATGAGTTTCTTATCACCTGAGAGGTGGGCAATTAAATGCAGTTCCAACTGAGAATAATCAGCTGCCAATAAGACACCATCTGATCAATAATAAAAATCAACAGGAAAAGTTTCATTTACAGTGAACATAACTGCAGATCGTAAACCCAATGAGAACTTTGTACGTTTGTATGTGGAATGGGTTGGGGTAGGGTGAGTGAATGGTAGATTACTAGACTAAATAAATTGTTTGACATAATTTAAGTAGGACGTCCTATGAGTGAATGGTAGATTACTAAACTAAATAAATTGTTTGACATAAAATTGCATGTTCCTCTTAGACTGCTTTCATTTTTCTTGTATTTTTCTTATGTGCAATTATAAGTATCAATTAAAATGTACAATGTTATATTTTAAGCTAAAATGGAATATATGATATAATGATTAATTAAATTCAAGTACCTTCTGTTATTTTATTACAATGTAGATTTGAAATAAAATAAGTAAATCTCTTAGTATTGAACAATCAGGAAGTAGCTCACCAGTCAGGAGCAAAGAGAGTTTAAACATGGTGCATTAATTGTGTTGTAAACGTAGTGCATTACCTGTATAATGTCTTACTTGCATAGTTCATTACTGGCACAGTGTGCTACTTCCACAATGCACTACTTGCAATAGTGTGTTATTTGCATAATGTATAGCTTGTATAGTGCATTACTTGCAATAGTGTGTTATTTGCATAATTTATAGCTTGTAAAGTGCATTACTTGCAATAGTGTGTTATTTGCATAATGTATAGCTTGTATAGTGCACTACTTGCAATAGTGTGTTATTTGCATAATGTATAGCTTGTATAGTGCACTACTTGCAATAGTGTGTTATTTGCATAATGTATAGCTTGTATAGTGCACTACTTGCAATAGTGTGTTATTTGCATAATGTATAGCTTGTAAAGTGCACTACTTGCAATAGTGTGTTATTTGCATAGTGTATAGCTTGTATAGTGCACTACTTGCAATAGTGTGTTATTTGCATAATGTATAGCTTGTAAAGTGCATTACTTGCAATAGTGTGTTATTTGCATAATGTATAGCTTGTAAAGTGCATTACTTGCAATAGTGTGTTATTTGCATAGTGTACAGCTTGTATAGTGCACTACTTGCAAAGTGTTTTACTAAAGGTACTCTTCTTCTATCAATGTCTATTATTATCTCTAGATTCTAAAATGCCTTACTACAGAAAGTCAAGACTAAGAAATAAATGTAGATCTCTTGTACCCCTTACAACAAATAATTGCCTTACTACAGAAAATCAATACTTACAAAATAAATGTACATATGCAACATACCTTGGAAAGGAATAAAAGCATGACGCATGCTGACAGCCATATTTTGAGCAGTGGCAGGTTTCTTGGTATGAACAAGATTAGAAACAACTCCTGGAACTGCTTGATTATGAAATTTATTTTTTCTTTCACTCTGCAAACATGGCTTGAATGTACTTCCTGTAAGGGGACACCCATCTATGACATCTGTTATATGGCAAACATGCAATAGGAAAAATTATATACATGACATACATGCATAGTAAGAATAATATCCATTACATGACATACTTTATAAAGATATTGATATGTATAAACAGTGACATCCATTACAGTGAGTCGTCGTCTTACAAGTGCAATCAGTTCTGACTGAAAGGTCGGAAGTTGATTTGGTCATATGTCGGACTTCCCTTCATTTTATACAATTTTTCTATATCATCTTACAAACACACTACCAGATATACAGTACATATTCATGGTTGGGTCGCAGTTGTAAACTGCATAGGTCATAAGTTGACGACTAACTGTACACGACACACATGCAAGTGAGAGTGATATTCATTACATTAATAGAGAGTGATATTCATTACATTAAAAGAGAGTGATATTCATTACATTAAAAGAGAGTGATATTCATTACATTAATAGAAATAGAGAGTGATATTCATTACATGACATATATATATAGAAACCAAAGAAAGATACACATGCATATAGAGCAGTGCTGCCAAATATCTGGCCTGTAGGCCAGATCCGGCCCACAAAGCCTTAGTATTTACTTGGCAAAGCAAAAGTAGTATTCATTTAGCAAAACAAAACAATAGTAGTATTCATTTAGCAAAACAAAACAATAGTAGTATTCATTTAGCAAAACAAAACAAGAGTAGTATTCATTTAGCAAAACAAAACAATAGTAGTATTTATTTAGCAAAACAAAACAATAATAGTATTCATTTAGCAAAACAAAACAAGAGTAGTATTCATTTAGCAAAACAAAACAATAGTAGTATTCATTTAGCAAAACAAAACAAGAGTAGTATTCATTTAGCAAAACAATAGCAGTATTCATTTAGCAAAACAAGAGTACTATTTACCTGGCAAAGCAACAGAAGTATTTACCTGGTAAAGTAATATCAAAGTCTTTTGGCACACTTTGCAGGTTGGGTTCCATCATGCTGACTCGGCCTGTGGCTGTATGCAGCTGACACTCTCCATGGATTCGGTACATTTCTAGTTGTGCACTCCACACCTTCTCTTTCTGTAGGGGGAATACCTGTTTTGTCAATGCACCACTGATCCGTCGCCATTCTAATATGAGACCAGGTAATGAGTGAAAAGACTTTAGCTTTTCAAGGACATCTTTGTTCGTACTGAAGGATGATTTCAAACGATTGCCTCGGGAATGTCGGCTAGGCCCTAGAGTGCGAAGGGGCTTGGATGTATTTGTATCCCCATTGACAGGTAAATGCAATTCTAGATAAAGAATCTGCACACATAATGCAATAAAAGTAGCTGCATCTGTGGCAACTCATTACAGTGACATTCAACTGGTTATATCTGTCAACTCTTACAATGATAATCATCTGCTTATATGTGTTATTTTTACAATGACAATCAGCAGATTAGATACATCAATTCTTAAAATACTAAGAGAATCACAAATTAATTGGTAGATGAGAATAAAAATAAATTACTGTTATTCAAAAGAATCTCAAAGAGTACCAGATTTTGGACCATAAACACCAAGTGGTAAAAATAAATCATGCTTTTTAATAAAATTGGTACAATCAATGATGCTTTATATTAACAATAGTAAAATAAATTATACTAATGTCAATCATCATTTTTGCTGATTAGATGGTTAATTCACAGTTTTGCCAAACATGTGGTAATGGCAAAGCAGTTTTTATCTAATAAAAAATTCTCCACAACTTAAATATAGTATACTTCAATACAAATTATGTTCAAACTGGAAAAGGGATGTAACTAAAAATACAGTTCCATATTATACTAATTTCTATTTATTCAGGTCACTGTATAGCCTTTGTACCAGAATGAGTTGCATTTTTAATTAGATGTACTGCTTAAATTCTTGGCAATGAAAGAGTTAAACTATGAGGTTTAGCTACAGATGATTTTAAGATGTTTACTGATAGAAAAAAAATTATGATGTCCTTAATTTCTCACTCGTTCAAGATTTAGCATTAATGATTGTGTAGAATCAACAGCATGATGGAAAAGCATACCTGTGCAATATCATCAGCAGAAGTTAGAGAAAAAGGATGTCCAGCTAAAGAGTAAGCCTGGTGTTCCAAAGCTGAGAGTTTGGTCAACATCAGCGACTTCTGCCTCTCACACTCATCTTCACTGAATCCTTATAAATGTAAGTGATAATGGTCCTTAGGAAGTGTTCTTAGAGACAGGCTTAACAGTTTTCACATTTTGAGGGATTAAAAGTAACAAAAAATAACACATTTTAAGTTGTAAAATTTAAATTATTTAATACTGGAAAATGCATTTATCCACTTAATTTTGGCTGTGGACTCGCCAGAGATAATTTTTTTTAAATTAGATTTTGTTGCAAGTGGTTTTCCCAGTGTTCTGTTATGATAATTGCAGCTAAGGGAAATGGCTGCATAATTATGCATTAATGTCATGCCAGTCATGGTAAAACTGAATGCTTTCTAAACACCTAATTTGAGAATATAACTGACAAGCTTACAATACATTTCTTCATTTATTTTAGTAGTATTCATTAAGAAAACAATAGTAGTATTCATTAAAAAAACAATAGTAGCATTCATTAAGAAAACAAAAGTAGTATTCATTAAGAAAACAATAGTAGTATTCAATAGTAGTGTCAGAAGGGGGAAGACCCAAGCACGAGCAACTCCACGAGAAACTGAGAACATCAAGAAGATGAAAAGTCTCCACGCAATTCCTGTGGGGAAAAGAAGTGATCGTAAAGAAGAAGAAGAAGAACTCCGCGAGAAACAGAGACTACATTCGAACTTTGACCCTCCTTCAGCTGTTTTTCCATTTTTCCTGCATGGCCAATTGTTTCATCTTTTCATCGAAAAACACCTCAACTTGATTTTTAAAGGGTACAAAAATAAAACACTGAGTAATCAGAGATTTAAATCTATTGTTAGAAACCTCAGTGCACATAAGATTAATTATAAGTAGGGCTAAGTAAGGCATAGGATTGTGAACTTAAGATTTAGACCATTATCTATTTTTATTGAACTGGAGGGGCCAAATAGTGAAATTTTCTTAAAAAAAATAACTTTATACTTTTTACCTATAGTATTTTTTCATAAGGGAAGTTGCCACACTTTGCATGTTCTTAATTTATTGCTTTTTACTTACTTCTTTTCTTTACTTTTTCTTAATTTTCATCATTCACCACTTAGAAAAATTACTCCTCTATCCCCAGAGAGCATGTTTTATGACCCAATGGTTTGTGGAATGAGCAATTATAGTCACCACACAAAAGAAAACCCATGTTTTAATGACCCAATGGTTTGTGGAATGAGCAATTATAGACACCACACGAAAGAAAACCCATATTTTATGACCCAATGGTTTGTGGAATGAGCAATTATAGACACCACACAAAAGAAAACCCATGTTTTATGGCCCAATGGTTTGTGAAATGAGCAATTATATTCACCATACAAAAGAAAACCCATGTTTTATGACCCAATGGTTTGTGGAATGAGCAATTATAGTCACCACACAAAAGAAAACCCATGTTTTATGACCCAATGGTTTGTGAAATGAGCAATTATAGTCACCACACAAAAGAAAACCCGTAGAACAATAAAGTTAATCACATTCATCGAAAAATAGCAATATGTCTACTGTTGTTTTGAAAGGATGAGTGCAGTGTTTACATTGTACTATCCGGTATTGTCGACATTGTCTACTCCACATACACACTCGCATACGAATATGTCAGCATACATAACCCTTGCATGCATAATAAAAGAGCCAGCCAAACACCCATGGTATATGCATATTGGACACTGTGATGAACAACAAACAGGTCCTATGAAGTATTGATGAGCCACTAAGGGACTGAAAAAAGTTGTGACAACGAAGACATGACATAGACCAGGGGTGCACAAACTTTTTAGGCCAGCGGGCCAAATTTCCAATTGATAGTGCGTGGAGGGCCGCCACATGGATGGCTCAGTAGAAAAAATAATACAAATAATGAAATAATGTGCTTTACATTCGTAATAATGGTGACATCCAAACGTCCTCTAGGGGCCGCATAGAGCCCTGTCTCGGGCTGCATGCAACCCGCGGGCCACGGTTTGTGTACCCCTGACATAGATGATAGTGGTATGATACGACACTTCCTCACTGTTCACTGTCTTTGTTTAAACCCCCTTACCCTTTGTGGTGACAATCATCATCATTAGGTTCATTAGTTTATATAAGAAATTATGACTACGTGGGTTTTCATCTTTACTTTGATTAGTTTCATTTTACAATTTTAATTGGATAAGAGCAAATGCTGACAGAAATCTTTTTAATGGTAATTATTATTAAGAATTGTATATAAACTTGGAATTATCTTAAATTCTATTTTAAGTAGAAAAGAGTAAAAACAAATTACATTTTAACAAAACGCAGTGAGTTCTCCATTCTAAGCAGTGTAAAGACAAAAATGACATTTAACTTGAAACCACTGACTTCCATCTGATGTAATGTAAAAAAAGAATTCTGTTTAACTTGAAACCACTGACTTCTATCTGATGTAATGTAAAAAAAGAATTCTGTTTAACTTGAAACCACTGACTTCCATCTGATGTAATGTAAAAAAAGAATTCTGTTTAACTTGAAACCACTGACTCCACCTTATGAATTGTACAGAAGGATGCTGTTTAACCTGAAACCACTGACTTCCATCTGATGTAATGTAAAAAAGAATTCTGTTTAACCTGAAATCACTGACTTCCATCCTATGTAAAGAAGGAAGCTGTTTTACCAAAAATCTATTGAGTTCCATCCTAAGAAGTACAAAGAAGGCATCTCACCAAAACCATTGATTTCCATCCTAGCTAGAGTTATGACAGAAGGCATCTCAATATCTAGAAAAGCCTTCTCCAGCCCAGCCTCCTGCAGCTTTGTCCAGTAACAGTCCATCAACCGCCGGCTGAGAATACTCTCTGCAGCAGCTCGCATGCGACCAGATCCTGGGTTTCTGACCGTAAGACCCAGGCTGCCATAACCAATGCCACCACCAATTCCTAAAAAGTAAAAAAAAAAAAACCCACCATCCTTTAGAATTTACATGTATAATTAATCCAAATCTGTATTGTGTTCCTAGATAATGAAATAAGCACTCTATGTATGAGTGAGTGAGTGAGTGTTGTAGGTGTGTGTGGTGAGTGTGAGAGTGTTGTGTGGTGTGGTATGGTGAGCAATGAAATGGCTCTCATGTTGAGTGATAGTTGTATAATACTGGTGAGTGATGTGTAATGCAGTGAATGGTATGAGTTGCAAGGGCTGTGTATTG
The DNA here is from genome assembly GCA_028829895.1 of Sinotaia quadrata. Classification (NCBI taxonomy): domain Eukaryota; kingdom Metazoa; phylum Mollusca; class Gastropoda; order Architaenioglossa; family Viviparidae; genus Sinotaia; species Sinotaia quadrata. Next base: position 5,118,030 of record CM054181.1, on the reverse strand, counting down.
GTTAGGTGTGTGTGTGAATAGTGTGTTGTAACTTGTGTTCCTACCTTCTGACAAAGGCAAATCCTCAGGCAAAAGATTTGTCACCATCCAATGAAGATTTTTTTCTTTTCCTCCTGGGTCTAGTAACCAGCTTGCAATCTGTGGATCCCGACATTGGCCAAATGCAATTCCCAAGCCATGAACAAGTGTCTTATAGACAGATTTGGAGTCGTAGATTATGACTATGTTGGCCAAATCACTATAAAAAGTTTTCTGTAATATGTTTCTGATAGCAGTTATTTTCTTCTCCTGACTAATAGATGGATCCACAGGGGGTGGTGCCATTGTATCATCCAGTGATGTACTACTCTCTGGAAGAAATACAATATTTTCCTAAGCATTAGAATGAAGAGAAATTACAACAAAATTATAATAGAGCTGTAAAATAATTCTTTTAAATTTTTGTTTTGGGTATTTTGAGATTTGATGAAAGACAGACTTCACACTGAACAACAGGCGAACTAAAGTTAGAGTAATGAAAGTCATAGAGTGAGTTTTTAAAAGTACATCACTCTGCACTGGGACGACATGAAGAATGAACAAGCAGTTAATCTAGGGACATTTCAATAGTAAAAGAAGTCAATTGTATTAAACTGCTCCCTTTTCTTCACCCTTTTTCTGCAATACCATGTGTAATTGCAGACAAAAAAATTAAAATAATTGATCTAACAATAATGCAATAATGCATAAGTGTAGGTTATATAATGTGTGAAGCAATGCTAAAACCTGTTGTTTGATTGTTCTACTGGGCACAAAAACAACACTTCTATTTACTATTTGAAGTCAGGACTGTTTGCTTGGCTGACTGGTTAGTGGGATGGGCCGACTGATTTGACTGTGTTATTTGGTGTCTTTTGTACTGCTTCTGTAATTAGTCTGAAATTTTTAAACAGAGCAAAACCTTGCTAATTTCGACCAGATAATCCAAACAGTTCTGGTTTGGATGAATCACATGGCTGTATAATACATGCACAGTGGGATGGGCCAGATGGCTGTACAATACACACACAGTGGGATGGGCCAGATGGCTGTACAATACATGCACAGTGGGATGGGCCAGATGGCTGTACAATACACACACAGTGGGATGGGCCAGATGGCTGTACAATACATGCACAGTGGGATGGGTCAGATGGCTGTACAATACATGCACAGTGGGATGGGCTAGATGGCTGTACAATACTTGCACAATGGGATGGGCCATATGGCAATGTAATACAAGCACAAGGCATACATGAATTTTTCTTTTCTGAGTAAACTATTTGTCATCATGCTTATTGTGTGTATTGCTATTGCCAATTTGATTGTAAATAATTAATTTTCATGACTCCTACAAATGTAAAGTGTATGAATAATGCATCACATTAATCCAGATTTGAGTCTAATCAAAGTCATCCCTCCTAATGAAGGTTTCATTATATTTGTTTTAGCTACTTTTCGTGCTTGCCTAGGTTTGTGATTTTTCTTATGTCTGCTGTTCCACAAACCTAGGTATTTACAGTGTTTAAAGTATCTTGCCAAATCAGTACATACATTAAGATACCATCTACATTATTTAATCTTTGTGTGTTTGACACCATGTTATTTCAATTGTGTGTCGTCTAACACCCTCCATATTATTCATTTCTATGTGCATTGACAGCATGTTATTTAATTTCTGCCTACTCAGACACCATGATAAAAGAACAAAATTACCTGCACTGCACGACATTGCCAGAGAGATGTAGTAAGCATCATGATGCTCCCATGATATCGCCAGACCGACAACTCTCCTCTCATCATCCCCAGGCATATCAATACCAAAAGCAGTTGAAGATTCATTTTTGGCTCTGGGCTTTAAAGCTGTAATATTTAGATTAATTAAATACACTAATTTTAAAAATCTGGAAAGTGGAATTCTGTTACTTAGTGCACTAACTTTTACAAACTCTATTCTTATTAAATATTTAATTAATTAAGTTTCATAACTTCAGTGGTAAAACTGGCTTGGAAACGAGGATCTATACAAAACAGTTATACTAGGATTGTCCAACACTCAAACAAATGAATTCACAAATGCTGTACAGTACTTATCATCATGCAAAACTCCATGCTTGATGGAATTTGTCCAAAGCTATATTCATCATGGATGTAAACATGTAACCACATCTGTCCAAAGCTATATTATCATGGATGTAAATATGTGGCCAAAGGTGACCACTTTTCAGGAGGATCCATTAAAAATCATCACTGAACCAGCGTGATTGGTGAGTAAATTGTTTTCCTAACATAGTTACGAAAGTTTAAGTTAGCTTCAAGTGAATTTTAGCACTAGGTCAGTGATCAGCAAAGTGAAACATAAAATCACGGACATCTCTATATTACTTATGACAAGCATGTGAGTAGAATTTAGAAAGTGAGATAATCAGCAAAGTGAAGCATAAAAACATGGACATCTATAAGTTAATTAAAGGCTTACTTATGACAAGCTATGTGAGCATGATGAGTAGCAAATGGAAATACAGAATTTCTTGGATCATTTCCATATTTTTAAGACTGCATTTATTTACACATTTTTGTATGGGTTAGTAATAGTATAACTGCCTCTAATTTAACTTAAAGTAGAAATGACTTACATTTTATAAACTTTCCACCAATACCAACGCCTGCTGATCGCCGAGTTGGAGACTTCTTCTCGCAGGCCACAGATATGGAGTACACAGTCTTACTATTCCATTCGTCCATAAATGTAGAAAACAGATCAGCATTAGCACACACATCAATAATTGTAAATGATTCCTGCGTTGAAACAAAGCTACAAGACACTGCATTGTCAAAAGTTTTGTTGTCGTCCATACCTGGAGAATGTCTCTCTAGAGAGAGGTTGGTGTTCTGGTTAGTAGTAATGTGAGTGTCCTCATGGTGCAACAGCTCTGATTTTAGACTATCTTGAGATTGCACTTTCTTGCCCAGGCTACTGGTTCCATTCTCCTGTATAGAAGCTTGAATTAATTTTCTCTCTTCCAAATTTTTTTTATTTAAAGTTTCTTTCATTTTGGCTTTGGGTGAACAGTTATTTTCTTTGCCCATTAATTTTTTGTTTTCTTTTGGATTGCATTGTGACTTTTGTTTCTTTTCTTTGAAAAATGTTGAGGATGAATGTTGACTGGTCTTGTGCTGCAATGTTGCTTTATTCTTGCATGCCCTAAGTGGTGTACGTCGAACAGCAGGGGACCAATGGTTTAAACTTTCACCAGGCGGTGTAGGAGGTATGAACTCACTGTCACTGGAGGGGGTTTGTGGTGTGGAGGCTAAATTTGGTGAACTAGCTATTCTAGAGCTGATATGGCTATTTTTAGTGTTAACAGGTGATGAAGTATCTTCATGCAATGCTTTGTTTGGACTTATTATTACTGGATGCCTGTGTATGCAGTCTGTTGAGGACTGATGAGGATTTTTCTCAAACCATACATCTTTTGCTGCCTGAGGTGAAGATTCAAACACTGATCTCTGAGCACCAGATGCAGCCTGTTCAAATGACATGTTGCCGCTCAAAGCGTTTTCCATCATTGACCTTGTAAAGGAATCACTAAAAGAGCTGTTTTCAATTCCATATTTTGTAGAGACAGCATTCACAGGACTCGAAGCTTTGCTGGCAGAACTAGCAATGGTTAGTGAAAAAGATTCCCTGAAGTTCATAGCTACTGCCAAATCCTCATCAGCATCATAATCCATCACGGGTCTTCCTTTGTTCTGATTGGCTTGCTTTTGTGTTTGTGCTGTGTAGGTATCTATCATGAATCGTTCTTCTGGCTCTCTTTCCCAACAGATCAACTGCTTGTTTCCAGCACTGTTTGAAATACACAGATCTTCATAGGATGTGTCCAGATTTCTGGTGAAAGACACTTCTTCCAGGAAATCTTCCTCCTCGACAAATGTCAGGCGCTCATAGTTACTAGCTGCAATTAATTCTGTCGAAACATCTGCTTCATTATTGGAATCTGTATAGGTCTGAACTCCAAATTCTTTGCCTGTGATTGCATTTCCTGTGCATCTGTCATTAATGCTAACACCCACTTCCTTCACTATTTCACTCTGGAGTGTACCTGGCCCTTGATCCATTGCCATGACAATGGAAAGTTCCAGAACTGAAGTGTGCTGAGAAAAAGGAACATCATCTTGTACTTTGCAGACTGTATTGTTAGTGCTGACATCAACTGTAGGATGAAATTCCGGAGGCTCAATGGAGGAACATGCTGGTTTCATTAGAACACACTGTGCTGTTCTAGCATTCTCTACAGTCAAACTTGACTGGATTAAGTGCTCTTGGATTTGATTCAAATCCTTAGTTGGTTGGTGGCCCATTGCAATAACCTTCTCTTCAGTAAAATGTGACTGGATTAAGTGCTCTTGTACTCGATCCAAGTATATACACATTTCAGGTGATTGGTGGTCCATTTTACCAATGTTTTCAACACCAGTCAGAAGTTTTTCATCCAACAAACCTTCAGAGACAATGCTACAATTTTTTCCTTTGCCTGTAGCATTATCAGATAGCAGATTTGCAGTCTGAGTGTCTAAAACTAAACTGTCATCAAAGCAAATGTCTATATTTTCATCATCTACTTTCAATGACTTTTCTATTGTTCTGTTTTCCTTTCCCTTTACTGCATTTTCAATTTCACATCCTTTCAAAGCAAGCTGCTTTATTTCTGACAACTCAAGTCCTGATTTAGCAGGAAAACTACTGTTAAGAATTTTGCAACTTTTATTCGATTTTTCATCTATAATGTGTTTATTTTCTAAAGTGATGTAATTAGAATCATAACTGCTTAACATAGGTGTGAAGCTGTTGATATGAAGCTCAGTCTCTTGCCCACACCCAGTATTGCCTTTGTCTGGTTGTTCAGAGAGTTGTAATACATCACTGATAAGAGTATGCTGAGGAAAAGTTGCAAGATGTATTCCAGTATGTGCCAGTACTTGATTTGATGAATTGCCAACACTTTCCAGTGAGGACTGATTAGTGGATGCCACATTAGGACAGGTCTCAAGCATTCTTAACACAGGGGGTTCCTTACTATGAAACTGTGAGTTCTCTGGTGACAGATTTTGAGATCCAACAGTTGTAAGTGGATTTTTCACCTCATTAGCTGAGAAGACAGAAAGAGTTGGAATTAGCTTTCGAAGAGATGCAGGTGGACTTAGAACTGTCTGTCCATAAAAGGTGATCTCCTTTGGAGAGGGCTCATTTTTTAATGTGGAATCTCTAAAATTATGGAGAGGACTTTTTAATGAACTGTCATGTCCCACTTCACTGGATATTCTTCGTACCAATTTTCCATTGTGCTTGATTTTCTGTAATCCCTTTCTTGAAGAAGAGTTGAACAAATTACCTTGTCCTGAAAAACTACCTGATGTCCGTTTATCAGTACTGGCAAGATTATTAGATTTATTTTTTCTTGCAAACGATTTGGAAGAATGGTTTAAAGACTGATTCTGAAAGTTAGTCTCTGGTAAATTCTTAGTCCTGTTAATTACAGATGGAGAGAATTTTGCCAACTCATCTTCATTGTCATGACAACAATGTACATTATCCTGTGTGAGGAGTGAGGTAGCCAATTCACTGGAATCTTTGTCGTCTCCCCAGTTGATTTTTACTCCCAACTCCTCTTGGATGATCATTTTGGCATCATCAATAATGGCAATAGCAGCTTCTAATTCTGTCACTGCCTTTCGGCCACTCAGCCATATACAGTGTGCTTTCCTCCGCTGCTCCAGTTCCCACTCTGTCTCTCCTTCCTGTTTCTTGTTACTGTGGACACAGCACAAAGAGAGAACATATCAATTTTTATGTTGTCAGATAACACACTTGTTAAAGCCATTTAGTTTTACATAAATGCTCATGTCAAGTATGTGTCATTCAGAGAAAGAGAGGTGAATTCATCAATCAGGACAAAAACATTTTGAAATGTATCAGAAAACTGTCAAGCTCTTCGATAGATCAGCATACTGAAAATTCATCTATCACCATCTAATGAAATGGGCATTTAAGTTAGAAAAGTCATGGATAAGTTCAGTTCAGAATCTCTGAAATGTATTTCTTCAAAATTGAGAACATCTCATTTGATCTAGAGAAGAATTTTAATGTCACACAATCAAACAGTAAATCATGGTCTTTATACATATGCAAGTATATTCTTAAACATCATCTCACTATCATGTCCAATCATCAAGAAACAAAGCAAAAACTTCAAAAACAAACACAGGAAATGTCTTCACCTCTGGAAAGGTGCAGCTTTGTGAAGTATATTCTCAACATCTGTTGGACACGCATGAGCCAAAGCAGTCACAGTCTGGTAACCTGCATTGAACAATAGACGTGCAGTGCTAGCAGTCAGCAAAGGGATTCGAACTAGATCACAAAGCTCTCGAGTCACACCAAGAGACAGTCGCTGTTGAAACTGGGACAGAAGTAGCTCTAAGTTGGACCAACCAAGCCTTGCACAGAACACAGTCACCATGCCTGCAAATATTTTTCAATTTTAAACATCATCTATCAATTTAATTATTAAGGATTAGTTTTCCATGCAATAAAACATTATTTTAGGCTTTGAAAAAAATAAATTAAAACAATTTTTATTAAAATAATTGCTCACATATGTAATCACCAATACTGATTGGTATTGGCGATATATAATCTGAGGATTATATATTTATATGACTGATAACAAAATAATTAATAAAGAACATTTATTTTTAATATATATAGAAATTATAATTAAATTTGTAATAAATTTTTCATAATGTTCACAGGGGGAAAAATGTAAACTGGCAAATAACTGGATGTTATATGTGTTAAAGAGATTGACAAAACACTAAAGAAACATTCATTACATACCAGCAAAGGTAGCTGCTGACTGCATTAAAGACTGCAGCTGACCCTTGGCACAGTTATACTTTCTCGCCACTTCCAACAGGGGCATTTCTTGTACCAAGTCATTCAGTGCAAGTGCAGTATAAAACCGACGGTGTATTGCAATTAATCGAGACTGTGCATAGGTTTTTGACATCAGCTGACCAGAGATGGCCCGGGCTAGGAATCCTTCATCTACACCCACAATCTTTGCAATGGAGCGTTCTTCAGGTGAAAGTTTCTCCCAAATGCAGTAGAAGTGGTACCAATCTAGGTTTGCTGAGATATCTTGACAGTAAATAGGTGTGACCTTGCAAAAACAAATATGCAAAACAACACAATGAAATGAATATTGTTAATTTTTATAAACTCAACACATTCATTTTAGTATATTATTAGTGTGCATTCTTTTTATTTTATCAGGAACATATTTTCAGTTAACCTTTACAATTTCTGGATATTTTGCAGTGTTTTCTTTTTTATGGTCATACATAAAAAAAGAAAAAGATATGAATAGTGTGAAAAAGAATTTCAAATAAATGAACTATTTTCAAGAGAGAAAGATGAAAACATTATATGGTGAGATGGATATAAATTATAAAAAAGAACCCAATGGTTGTGCAAAGGTGAAAAGTGAATGTATGCACAAATATGCATTCAGTAAAATTAATTTGAATATATGCTAATAATGCAACATTTCTGCATGCATTTCAGCTGTATTAATATGGTTCGTCTTGGGTTAAAAAATAAAAATGCTGCAAAATGCTGTAATGTTAGTTTACATAATGAAGCTGGTTTAATGTTAGTTTACATAATGAAGCTGGTCTAATGTTAGTTTACATAATGAAGCTGGTCTAATGTTAGTTTACATAATGAAGCTGGTCTATTTTAGTTTACATAATGAAGTTGGTACAGCTGCACTTAGTGCATAATGTCAGTTATACAATGAAACTAACATATGCTGTATGATCCCACAATGCCACTAGCCAGTGTATGTCATGAAAATAGTACTTGCTAGCTTAAAAAGTACAGTGTAAACTTATAGATACTCACCAGGTATATAATGTGCAGCTCATTAGACAAGACGAAGCACTGCCGAGCTTTTTGTAGCTCTGTGAACACTGCTAGCCCTTCATCTGGAGACATGGAAGATGCTAGAACAGCCAGGCCTAGCTGCGTTGGCTGATACTTTTGAACTTCTTGGCTGTCTGAAATAAGTTGAGCAACTTCAGATATTAAGAAAATGATGGCCATTATTTCTGTACTTCTTGGTTGGCTGAAACAAGTTCAATAATTTCACATGTTAAAAAAAAAAAAATGATGATTCATACTTCTGTACTTTTCTTGGCTATTGGAAACATTCAATAACTATTGTTGTTTAAAAATATAGAATTACAAACAATAACAAAACTAGATGATGAAAAATGGTAGATAAAATTGACAAGGTGAGCTGTATTCCAAGACATTTCAGTATTTTATGGTTGTCTAGGTCCTTTATGCTAACATGGCTTTTATTACAATGAGTCCACATCAGAACCAGACTTAAAGGTAGGCACAACAAAGATGGGGATGGTGTCTACAAAAGACATGCACGCTGGAAATGGGGACGGTGTCTATATGGCACACTGGAGTTGGAGGTGGTGTCTAGATGGGACAGTCTAGATTTATGAACAATGACCAGGGTCCTTGAGTGGGCAGCAATGCATGGCAATCCCAGAGGTTAGGTATGTCTCTCCCATCCCTCTCACTTTGGGGATGGGAAAATGTCTATCAGTCTTCAGCATTTGGAAGACTGATTCAGAAACAGATGGGTACCTCCATAAACTTGGGTAGACTTGCAAATGAGTCTTGGATCCAAAATTTTCTTTTTTACTTAACGATGCTTTTAATTTGTGGGAGTGGAGAATAGAGATGGAGTTTCACAGTACTTATCATTCTATAAAGGAATGTGAGCACAAAGTCTACAAAGAGAAAATACTAACTTTCCTAGAGTCATCTACTCCTTTTCATATTGCCACTGCTAAAAATGTAATATGTTCCTTTGAATACTATTCACTTTTGTCACAGTGTTCAAAACGTGAGACAGTGGATTTTCAGCTGTTAAAAGTATTAAGGTATTAATAGTAGAGTTAGGATCTTCTGTGCGAACACTAGATTTATAGGGAACAGTCAGTCTGTATCTTAGATAAATTATGTATAACTACAAAGATGCCACAACATACAACTAATCCCATATCCCAACTTCATCATCAATTTAACTATTTCTTCACCTCCTATCTCAATAATTCAGTTTTAATCATCTCTCCAAAATATTCGTTCATTTTAGATGTTTGTATCCATCTTTGATCACAGCAAAAGTTAATGTTAAACTAGAATATATCAAAACAAAATTGCCTCTCAATATAACACAAATAAAACAAAGTGAAATGAAAACAAACAAACCTGCAAGAGGCACTGTTTGCAAGCGTACAAATTCATTGTCCTGAAGAAATTTCAGACAGGATGAGGTAAGCCGATCGGTGTTCTCATTATTTGGTGGCAGTGATGCAGCTAACAAAGTGCAGGCTGCATATTTTGCTACTTCAGCTGGAGTCCCAGCAACACCACTGACAACCACCTGAAAAGCATTGAATGAAATGATTCATTACGAAATGTCTATCCTCCAATCTTTTTGTTTCCCTTTATGTACCTGATAGCATCCAAAGTGAAAGTGTTACTGAGAGAGCAAAACAAAATGTTTCTTTATCCATTTTCCTCAACAATCTTGTGGATTTACATTTTACCCATTTTTTAGTCAGTAATTTTCCATTTCCCTCAACAATTCTGATTCCAGATTCTATGAGCAATCTTATCTCAGCTAAGGCTCCCGCTCTACTTTTGGTGGCTTTACCAGAGGACAAAAATGGATGGATAAGCTGTTGTGCTGTGCCATGGATTCCATTTAAACTTCTGATCAGGAAAGATTTCATGAAACAACCTTGTGCACTGGCATTCTACCTATTTTTCAGGTTAGAATTTTTTGTTGTGACAAACTTTTGTACGAGAATGTATGTGCTGACTCTAGGAATCATCTCTGTTGTGACAAACTTTTGTACGAGAATGGATGTGCTGACTTTAGGAATAATCTCTGTTGCTCAAATCTTTTCTTTGTCACTTGTATAGTTTATTGATGTTTCTGGTTTGAATTTGCATGGTGTAATGGTTGTTTCTTTTTAAAGCTTTATTTTGGGAAGACTATCCTGGTTATTTCTGAGATCAAAAGCAGTGAACATCCTCAACTTATTTGTCCTCTTGTTGGTGAACATCTGGCTGCATAATGAAAAGCATTTTTTTTTTTTTAATGCAAAATAAATTTAGGTTATTTCATGGAATACAATCCAAACATTGACAACAAAGAAGAGTTTGTTAGAAATTCTTATTTTTTTACCTCCCAATGGAAGCTGAAAACTAGGACTAGTAAAACTTCCACCATCTATGAAATCATCTAACTTGAAAACAGACTCTGAACTCAAACAAATCAAAAACCACATTTTGTGTGTGAAATAATAAATTTTCTGGATAAAAACAATTTGTTTTACATTTTAAGAAATATATTTTCTTTACCAAGCCTGCTAACTTTTCAGATGATAATAGCGACAATTTTTCTCATGACAAATGGCTAATAACAGGAATGAGCTTTAAGATAAAATAAATAGCAATTAATTCTAGTGGATTTTATTTATCTAGCAAATTTTGGAATAAGGAAGAAATAAATAATTTCATGTAATCTGTTTGAATAATTTTTCTCCAAGAGAGATGTTGTATTATAGTATAATTGTGGTTATATCATAGAAACAATCAATAATTTCTTCAAAACATCATTATAAAAAAAAAATATAGACAATCATCATTAAAGACTTTAATTATTGAATATACTGATCACTAAAATTAATCCTCCATAGTATTTCAATAATTGCACTTTTCATAAAGGTTATTAGTTTTATAAAATGGTAAGTATATAAGAAATATGGCAACATTTTCAACTATTAAATGACAATGAAATGAGTACATTACTTGCCTGTTCATAAGCTAATCCTCAATAAATTTAAAACATTTCATTATCTGATAACAAAGATTACCCGAATTACAAATGATTAATGAAAAAACCTTGCTCTAGGTAAAATAATGTAGACAAAACCAATCACTTCTAGTATGGCATTTTATACTATAGACAAAACCAATTACTTCTAGTATGGCTAGATATACTGCAGACAAAACTACTTACTTCTAGTATGGCTCAATTTACACTATTTTTTTATTTGATTGAGTGTAGGGGGCGCTTCCGGCTTCCGCCGCTTTCGCGCCAATTTACACCACAGACAAAACCACTTACTTCTAGTATGGCTCATTTTACACTGCAGACAAAACCACTTACATCTAGTATGGTTCATTTTGTACTGATGATAAAACCACTTATAATGTGGCTCATTTCACACTTCTTGTTTCCCAAGGCAGGCTAAACTATTCACTTCTAGTATGACTTATTTCTTCAAGTATGAATTATTCTGTATTCTGAAACTTCTTACTTTAGTATGACCCATTTTGTACTGCAGACAAAACTGCTTACTTCTAGTATGGATAATTATACAGCAGACAAAACCACTTTCTTTTAGTGTGGCTTGTTTCATACTGCAGATAAAACCACTTATTTTTAGTAGGGTTCATTTCAATCGGCAGACAAAACCAACTTACCTCTAGAGTAGCTCATTTCACTCTGCAGAATAAAAGACACTTACCTCTAGAATAGCTTGTTTCATTCTGCAAACAAAAGCACTTACTTCTAGAATAGCTTGTTTCATTCTGCAAACAAAGCACTTACTTCTAGAATAGTTCATATTCTGCAGACAAAAGCACTTACTTCTATATGGTTTCTTTCAATCTGCCAACAAAACCACTTACTTCTAGAATGGCTCGTTTCATACTGCGGCTGAGTTCTAATCCATCATCATTGTCACAACTCAGGCAGCTAGATACAGGAGGCAAGTCTGCCCGTAACAGATTATGAGCTGCTTTCTTTTCTCCTTCTTTGCACACAAGAATACTTTCCCCTTAAAACATCAGAAACAGATGGAACTGATGAAATGTTTAATTACTGAAGGATTAATTAATTAGATATGCATTTTCACAGAATTACTTTGGATGTATTGGTAGGGAATAGGGCACACTGATTTTGTGATCAGGGATTCTATTCAGTCAATGATTTGTATCAGATGAGATTCTTATTGTTCCCCAAACAATTTTCTACTACGCATAGTTTATGCTACAATTTTACATTACATTCTCAATGACCTTGAAATTCAATCAATAAAAGTGCAAAATTATTAGAATAGTTGATAAATTTTATTGCTCTTGAAATTCAGTTTTAGAAAATATTACATTATCAGAATTTTCAATTTTCTTCAGTAATAAACTTAGGTTTAAACATATGAGAAACAATTAATGATGTGATACCTTCAGTATCCACCCCTTTCCTGCCAGCACGCCCAGCCATTTGTTTATATGAAAGTGCATCAACGATATGGCCGCCAAACATTACAGAGCGTACAATGACACGACGAGCTGGTAAATTAACACCTGAAGATAAGGTAGAGGTTGCAACCAGAACCCTTAAATGACCATTGCGAAAAGCACCTTCTACAATATCCCTCTCATCAAATGTAAGTCCTGAAATGTAAAATTCTTTTCTGCTAATTTAAAGGACCTAGAAAGGACTATGCATGAATAAAAAACAAACAAACTATGACTAATAACTAATGCACTTCATGCTAACAACTAATGCAAGATACTTAAATGAAAACAGAGCTAATAATTGAGGTAAATAATGCATTTCATACAAAACCATGGCTAATAACTAGAACACTTAGTTCAAAAAAAGAGCTAATAATTGATGTAACTAATTAATTTCATACAAAACCATGACTAAAGTTATGTAACCAGAACACTTAGGTGAAAAAAATCATGGCTAATAATTAATGTAACTAATAATATTTCATACAAAACCATAGCTAAGTGATGTAACTAGAACACTTAGTTGGAAAGAACATAGCTAATATTTGACGTTAACTAATGCAACGCAACATAAAATCATGACTAACAATTGATCTAACTAGTGCATTTGAAAAATACAACACACACACATAGCTAGCAAATTATGTAACAAAAGAAATCATGGCTAACTAGTGATGTAATTGTTGTACTAAGACAAAATCATGACTAACAAGTGATCTAACTAGTGCATTTGAAAAATACAACACACACATAGCTATCAAATTATGTAACAAATGAATCTGACAAGAAATCATGGCATAGTACTTGAGAGTATTTATGGGACATGATGTAGGAGCTCTATTTGTTTGTTTCCCCACTCACCCTTTTCTTTCTTTCTTTTCTTTCTTTTTTTTTTGCCTGGTAGGGCCCTGATTCTGACTTGTATGACATGAGTAACCATATTCTATTTCTTATTCCAAATTGAAAAAATTACATTTAGTGATTTACATAATCAGCTTCTTGTATCAAGCAGTTTCCAAAAAATTCCACTTCTCACATGTGCTTACAAACACAAGTTTCAATTAAAATTGAAATTGGGTAAATGAACTGATGGTTACTGATTGGGATTTTACAACAACCAAAATAAAAGGGAGAGAAATAAGGTTTTACCTGCATGATGGTAGGCAACTCCATTCTGCACTAACTTGCCCAGCATTGGGTCCACACCTACTACACTGCGACCCAACTGTTCCAGAACATTCTGTAAGGCTTCTTGATCAATAGGGAGTTTGACTATTTCAGACGCTCTAACAAACCCTAGAAACATACAAAGTGCACCGTTTAGCAAATAACTGAATGGTTCAGTAAAACCAGATAATTCAGTGTGACAATCTAATATAATGGCTTTTAATTCCTAATGAAAATTAAAATATTGATAATATTAATAATGAATTTAAAATTAAACAAAAAAGAAAAATCAGCTTGAATTTACTTACAATACAAAAACAATTAAAAATCATTACATGCTAACTTATTCCTGAAAAAACAATCTGGAAAACAAGAAACAAATCTCTGTGCAGTGCCTAACCTAGATGAAGTGAAACTATCTGATGTTGAGTGATATTCATTTTTCAACAAATTTAAACTCAAATACAAATTACCTTCTTGGGTGACCAAAGTTTTAAGTCTTTTTACATAACCATTATATTACAAAATAACTAAACTGCTCATAACTGTTAATTAAAGGTCATTTTCCACTCTTCCAAACAAATGCATACCAGTTTGTCCAACATATGCAGCCAGCAGGATGGGATTCTTTAACAGGTTGTAAAATTCTCGAGCAATCTTTTCAGCTACCTTTTCGCACCAGGCCTTAGTCGGGCAAAAGATAAGCACTGAGTGACCTTCCATGATGGTCTCCAGACAGAGAGTTATTATGTGGTCCTCATCTCCTTGGAAACAGAGTTTTTCATCAATCTCTCGAATTTTATTCATAGATGAGTCATAGATATTACGACCAATTTTAATATTCTCTGTGAGAGGAACAGGCCGAAAATCTGTATGAAAGAGATCAGCATTCAGCCATTTTGCCAGAAGGTCAAGGTTGGGCAGAGTGGCACTCATTCCCACAACTTGCACTGGATGTTCACTTCCATTTTCTCTTGATCTGATCACAAAGATTGGAAAATGAGATATGCTTCTTTCATGACTATCTGAACAGGGCAACTTAAAGAGAGGAAAATTTGTTAAGCCTTGACAATCCATGGGTCAAGAATAAATACACTTTATATGTTTAGAACGATCTCCAAGTCTCTATAAGATTTTCAGTGTTTATAATTGAAAATGACAGAAATTGATTGAACACTATTTCTAAAACCAGTGAAAATTAGTCCTTTGTTATAAAAAATCAAATACAGTAAATGAAAAATAAAAAGAAGAAAAAATATGAAAGTATTGTTTGCAAATTAAACTCTGTACTATGAATAATTTCTATAGCCTTCTTATTTTTAGTGTTTTTGATCTTATTAATGAAAGAAAGAAGAAAGAAACAGTTTAATTTAATTTTAAAATCTTCTTAACTTGTACTGTGACTCTTGTAGGAAAAACAAGTTTAGTTAGCTAGTAGTGAAATAATTAAAATGTGAAGAAAGTGTCCATATATTAAAGCAGTAAGACAGCATAGATATTCCCTCTGCTACTAAAGTTGTCATTTTTGAAATTTTGAAATTTGTTACTATTGACTTTAGGGTATTGATGAGATAAGAAAAGCAGCAGGACTCTTACCAGAAGTTCAGAAGTTAACCCAATTAAATGGAAAAATGTTGAACTGAACACATCTAAAATACCATGCATGCAACAAAAAATAATTAAAAATATTAAAAACAAACCTCACGAGTATATTTACAAGGCAGTATGGGAAGGAGGCAGGATTTGTGAACTTGTGCATATGTCTCTCCCTAGTACTAAGGATATCTTAGGAAAGACTGCTTTGGCTTGTGAACATAAGGCAACCAATCTTGAACATTTCAAAGGGTGAGAACTAATCCTAGCAGTAAAAACAGTTGTGCTTATGGAAAAAGAGTTGATCTAATTATATAGGCACTAGATCTTGAAAAAGTGAGGGAATTATGCTTGAGAAGGTAAAGGAGTAAATCCTAGAAAACATGGGCAATTGTATTCAAGACATCAGGGGGAGTTAATTCAAATGCTATGGCTAATGGTACTTGAGAAGAGAGGATAGCTAATCTTATCAATACAAAATATAGGACTTGTGAAAGCAGGGGAACTAATCCTATCAGTCCAAGATTTATGTGAAGATAATCTTCTCAGGACAAGAATAACATTAACAAAGGTAAGAAAGCTAATCCTATCAGCATGAGAATTACTCTAGCAAAGGTAGAAGAGCTAATCACACTAGTAAGAGAACTACACCTAGCAAATTTTATCAGCATGAGAATTTGTGAAAACTAATAAGCTAATACTGGAACTTAAGAAAGGGGAGCAAATCCTATTAGTATGCAAACCTGAGAAGAGGAAGGGAACCTAGGGAAGTTAATTATATTGGTATGTAAAAAGTAAACTTACTTGCAAGCCATGTAGCAGATTTTGGTAAGAAGTAGCTCAAGTAGGTAGCCACGGTTTGAATCTCCTACCATATGTAACTCATCAATCACCACAATACCTGAAGTCCTCACATAAAATAAATAAAGAAAAGTGTATTAATTCAATCACTGACAACACCAATATTGAAATAATCACAAAATGTAATATTTATACATGAAAAATAATATATAAAAATATTAATTATTTATTCTTTTAATATAAAACTCCTAATATATTTGTTACAATTTACAATGGGGATTGTGAGTTTACAAATTAAATAAATGACAACTGTAAAAAATCTTGACAGTGTATCATATTCAATCATCACATCAAGATCAAACTCCTTAGGTTAAAGATGTTCTATATTCTCTAAAACAAGGTAAAATCAGAACTGACTGTTTTCCGACTTAAATTCTTATAGTAAGAACACATACTTCTAATACTGTGATATTGAGTCCTTTTATTGTTTAGTAGGCTTTCTCTAATTTACATTGAATGATTTAATTTAGTAGGCTGACTATTAATGCTACATGATTTAACTTACTAGGCTGTCTATCTTCGGATTTTATTCAAGGAAACAACTAACAAATTGACGAAGGTCAACACAAGAAAAAGGAAAGAAAACTTTATTTATTTATTTTTGAATTTGAAATAATAACCACAACACGTTCTGTAATTAAATATTAAATAATAATTAAATAAAATATATAAATAAATACTTTTAAAATGTCCCCCATAGCACTTATTTTGAAAATCATTTTCGAATTGTACGAATTATACTTGCTTTTTAATTATTTAGTACACTAATGAAAAAAAACGGTGAAAACGTTCCCAAGTTCAACAAAAAGATAAGAAAACTTTGTATTATTTCTTTGTTTCTGAATTCGAAATAAATTAAAAATAATACTTTTAAGATTCCTTAATATGTTTATAATAGGTAGTAATTTAAATTTTTTAAAATCCATTGATAATTACAATTGCTTTTAAGTTTTAGACTTGTTTAAAAAAAAAATAACGATGCCAAAATTCGCGAGTTCAACAAAAAGATAAGAAAACTTTTTATGATTTCTTTGCTTTTGAATTTGAAATAAATTAAAAATAATATTTTAAAAATTCCTTAGTATGTCTATATTAGGTAGTAATTTAAATTTTTTAAATCCATTGATAATTACAGTCGCTTTTAATTTTTTAGTACACTGACCCAATCAATTATCGTTAAGCGTCAAAACAGCCTGACATGATGATTTATGATTTAACTCAATAGTGAGTGATTTAACATAGAAGGCTGCCTATTACTACAGAGTGATTTAACTTGACAAGTTGTCTATTAATATAGAGTGACCTTAACTGGGTAGTTTATTTCTTTAATACTAAGTCACTCTAATAATGAGCAGTTTTTTGTTATTTGGTCTATTAAGGTGAAATGTGTCTGTCTACCTAGTTCATCAATCCTCTTTTCTTCTAAAAGACGATTGACTAGACTGTTGCCCTTTTCGATAGTACACACAGCAACATCCAAACTATGGAAGCCACCTGCAGGACTATAGCTTCCCATAAATCCTCCTACATGAATGCCGGCATCTTGATACAACCTCTGTAACAGAAATTTAAAAAACAAAAATCACATATAGTGGAACTACTGTATGTATCTGGTGTGAAACTAACTTAGTGAAAATGATTGGGCCCAGATCAAAGTTTCTTTCTCATGCAGCTTGGAACCAAATTAAAACCCACTGTGTCAATCAAATTGCTTGTGCTAAGAATGACATCCAATAATTCAAAGTGCTTGGACACAGAAATATAGTTTGTGTGCAGAATAAATTAATATTTATTAGGTGTATGACAATGTCAGTGCATGATTATTAGTACCTAATATTTTCAACATATGAAAACATTGTTACTTATTAGTTATTAATACTTGCTATTAATCAGTAAGTAAAAAAAAAAATCACAGGCCACTTTGAAACACGCTCCATACACAACATAAAAGAAAATTACCTGAAGTGATATCATTTTCTCTCGAGTCACGGACACAAATGGCAGAATGAAAAGAGCTTTGCGGTGAGTTTCTAGCACTCGTTTCAAAATAAGAAGCTCTGCCACCATTGTTTTTCCAGCACTGGTTGGTGCTGAGTATATAAGGTTGCCTCCATCTAGAGCAATTTTTAAAAAGAAAGTTATAAATCAATAACTTTCATATAAAATACTAGTAAATCTGCTTAATTCTGATACATTTAGTGATGGATGAAATACCTGGAAGAAAGATTAGCACATGAAATACATTTTTCTTCAATGTATTAACCCCATCAATGCCAGGTTTTATAAACATTTTAAAAATATCCTTTCACAGAGAGTTATGAGTGGTTTTATACCAAGAATGTTATCTCCTCAAGACCAGCACTGGAATAAAAGAAAAGGAATAACTGAACATAATAATATCCAACAAACTTGGTGGTTGAATCCCCTTGATATTTAGTATTAGTATTTAATATAGACAACAATGGGTAAGTCAAAATATTAAAATAGAAAGCCATGTAGTTAGTAATAAAATTTTCTGATTAAGAAAAAAAGAGACAACAAAAGAACAGCAATTAAAATGTACAAATTTCCTCCCCTACAACAAAGGACCAAAATAGCAATAATAAAAATCAATAAATAATACTAAATGAATATTCTGATAAACAGGTAATTATATCTGATATAATTAATTGCAAACTCAAGTTATTTAACTGTTAAAATAATAAGTACTATTTGCTGACTTTTAGGCTTCAGTGTTTGAAATGATTTTTACACTTGTGATCTGGAAATTCCAAATAGTTTTTCATTTATTAATTTCATTTGCAATACCCTTGAGTGAAAAAAAAAATCGATTTTTGCAAATTCTGTGACAATTTGCACAATACTTACAAAATGCACAGTATGATTCAAAATTTAAAGTGAAAAATTATATAGTGCTCAATACAGTTTTAATAAATATACATGATTTTTTCATGAACACACAGACAAATGAAGCAACAGACAGAAAAGACAACTGTAAGCAATAATGATAATATTTAATGGTTAATTAATGCAATACATAAAAACAAGAAATATATTTGACAAAATCCAACTTTCAGTGCTCCTTTACTTTAAAAAAAAATTCATTTTAAAACGATAAATTGCCTTGCTTTTCCATCAAACACAGTTATTCAGCAAAAATATCTCCAAACTTATTTATTATTAAGCACTGAGATTGAAACGTAGCATCTTTGACATTTTCTGTAAAGGTCAATGAGAGTGGTAAGAGATATTATGTGTACATTTTAAGACTCTCTATTCTAATTATTTCAAATATAAAAATGAAATCTAGGCTAAGAAAAAATGTTACTATAATTTTAACATCTGCTTCTAAAGATTACTTTAACTGTCATCAAGAAACTTTGAGAAATATATGTGAATCTTTGTGTCCCCAAATTTCCAAAACAAACTTATTAATTTTTCAAAGGAATCTTGGCACTATTAAATTTTTCTTTTTTTAATTGCAATCTTTTTTCAGCATAGCATTCTACTAATAAACCAAGTTTGATACCAAAAAAAAAAAAAATCTCCAAACTAATAACAGGTTCTAACAGAAATTGTTCTTGTTCTTCCTGCAACCTAGTCTGTCATAAAAGTGCTTAAAAAAAATGAGAAAAAAGAAACAAAAGTGACAAATTTAAACAAGTGACCATCTGATTAAGCTGCTCAAGCTGAATGAAGTTATATGATATCTCCTTACAGGAACAAGAAATGAGGAAAATTATTTTTTGTAGAATATTATTCTCATGCTCAAAACTTATTTTATGGATGTACAACAGGAAACATTTTCAGAATTTTTGTTTAAGTGTTTGGTATGACTGACCTAAGACTTTGCCTGTTGTTAGACACTGTGCCTGCCAGGGAAACATTGTAGTAACACCATGACTTTCATAAGCTTCTAAAACTGGTGTTGGAAGACCCCATGCTGACAAAGCAAGACTGTCAGTGTCATCTTAAAAAAAGAAAGTGAACATATTTGTCTTTAGTGGTAGAAATAAAACATAGAAAAAAGATCAATATTTTCTCTGCGCACGCGCACGCAGGCACACACACACACACACACACACACATTAAGAACCAAGTGATTTTTTATTTCTCTACTATAAAATATAATTTAAAACTGTCATTCTAATGCTAAAAGTCTTGAGAAAGTACACAAAAATATTGTATTTCCAAGTATGATTTCCATAATAAAAATACAGCTATAGAATTATTTACAGATTATAAATAACAATTTATCTCAAAATTTAAGACTACAACTACTAACCATAAGTGTTTATTGTCACAAATAAATCAAAACAAATAAAATAATTTTGCTAACAAAAGCAAGAACCAAACCTGGGTGCTGCTGGCTGAATGACATCTCAGTGCCCACATTTTCCCTGAATCTCAGATGTATACCTTTAACTGGCAAAGTAGCAGCACAGGCTTTCTTGTCTATAGCTCTAGTATCCTCTTTCTGTTCCATCTTCTCTGGTTCCAAACTCAACACCCCCACCATCTTTTTTTCAGCATGTGGTGTAAGATTGCTTTGTGCACAGTTTAAGGATTTTTCCCTGTGTGGTATGCTAGTAGATAAGCTCTGGCATTTTTGGAATGGTTTTTCCAAACATTGTTCCTTCTCTGAGTGACAAAAACTATCCTTGATATTCAATGAACTAGGTGAACTGTTATCTTCATGAATAATTTTCTCATTGTTTCTCAAACAAGTGAAATCCCCTTCAACTTTTGTATCAAGACATATGTTTTTCATAAGTTTTGAATAATTTTCTGACTGATTTTTTTCTTTGTTGAGAAGGCTACAATCAGTTTTATCATATGTGCTACTGGGTAAAGGCACTGTTTCTTTTGAACATGCTCCTGTGAGTTGTCCTTTCAATCTCCGGGTGCTGTGCCTGTTTAGTAGAGCTTTAACAGGCGATTCTGATTCACAGGAACCATTCATGGAAATGGTGGTTCTGTCAGTCACACTGTTATTCTCAAGTTGTTCTTTTGACAAACTTTGCTTCTTATTGCTGGGAAGTGAAATGTTACAACTCTTTCCTGGCTTATTAATGCTTGCCTGAGAGTGCAAGGAGCCAGACTGAATGCACATCAGTGATGTGCATTTCTCTCCATTGCAATGAAGATTCTGATTTTTGGTGACAAAACTAGATTTACAAATTAATGCTGAATCTCTAGAAATATATCTACTAGATTCTGGTTGTTTCTCTGAACTGGCAGCTGTCTCTGTTGGAGTGAGGTCTGTTTTAATTTCAACTTCATTATAGCTAGAATTCTTGTAAAGAGATTTACTAGCATTTTGTCTAGATGAGACAGAATTTGAAACACAAGGGCAACTTGTGTACAAATTAGGTATAAGTCGACTAGCTTTATGGCACTCTGGACTTGTAGAATTAGGACAAAGCATTCCATCTTTATGCAGTGATACAGCAGGAGAGGTTTCCATAAATAGCACATGAGTGGATTTCTTCTTATCATCTTTTCTTTTTTTGTCCGCAGGACTATGTGTGGGCGACAGAGATTGGGACATTAAGGTTTGTAAATTTGTCTCTCCAAACACACTTGGCATTAACATTCCAGATTTTCTGCACCTGGAATTTTTCCGTTTTCCAGAATTCCCAGACTTATTAAGAAGCTTTCTTGACTGAGATCCTTTATATTTTCCTGCTGGCAAATTTTCTAGTTGTGCAGTGCCATTGGTTGGTAACTTTGGAAATGATATTTTAGGAGAGAGAGCTGCATGTTCTTGTTCAATTCTATTAATGGCACGGATGATGTCTACATCAAAATCTGGTCCGAAAGTAGAGTTAACTGACATATTAGAAGCTGCACTGGTGCAAAGGACTTTTCTGTGAATTGCCTGAAAATGTGTGAAAGGTACTTGATATAACAAGTTCAATTGTTAAAGTCTACAGTAATACAAAACTAAGCAAAGCAATACAAAATTATTTTTAAAGCAATATGAAAATTAAAAATAATTTATAGATGTACACAACACCAACAAAGGAGTTGTTTTTTTTCCACACAACCTGATGTTTATACAAGTTTCAACATGTTCCTGATCATATCAGCTCACCAAGGCTCCACAAGAATTCAAAGAGTGAACCCTGAAGTAGAAAATTCGCTCAGAGTTATCCATCTCTAGCTTTTAGGCCTCTCACTCCTGGAGTCAGGGACAATTGCATCTGGCATTAGGAATATCTATAAATACAGAGAACTTGCTCAGGTTCTTAGAGCTCAAGAGATTGCAGCCATTATTTCCAATTTAGCATTAACAGAAAAATGGCCCTGAGAGATATCAGAACACTAGTGGACTAGAAGGCTCCATTCTACTTCCTGTAGCATTTTTATCTTAAAGATATGTGTTTTGACTCTGACCTTTCTCTGGATCACTCAGTCTCACCCAGTCTATTATTGATATTTTACACAAATGCTATATTGTTTTAATCTCAGAGAGAAAATTTACCCCTCCTGTTTGTGATGCTCTTACTGCTTGGATTAGGAAACAAGGTATTTGTAAAGTAAAAATATTGTTTTATTGAACATTCCCACATATACACATCTTATCAAAAAACAATTACTTTTAAGATGGTCAAATACACACTTAAATTTGTCACTTTCTAACCAGACAACATATTAAATAAATACATCAGAGATTACTTTATCAACAAACAAACATATAATATGAAATCCACTATTGTATCAGAAACTATTTACACATAATAACCACAATACACAAATGTAAACTAAGATGCTAAAAACTTACACAGTCATCAGTTTTAGAGGGGTTGCAGTTCATCAAATTGTTTCCATTTCTGAACACAAAAGCAGGAATGGCATGGTATATTGCAACATAAACACATATATACTATAAAATAAAATTTTAAAATATATACAATAATGAAAATTATTAATTTAAATAAATAAGATTTAAAAAATATATACTTAGTTACTTTGTAGCTGATATAATAACAAAATTATAGTATCAGAAGGCAAAATAAACATTTTTTTTATTTTAAAGAAAACTTGCCAATATGAATAAATATGAATATAAATTAAAAATACAAATAAAATTCAATAGGGTAAAAAGTACAAAACTAATTCTAAATATAGTAAACTAAATGTGTTAAAGGGCTATTAAAAATTGTGCTAAATTTTAAAAGTACTCTTCAATTAAACTACAAAGTACTTCTCAAGATTCTTCATTAAAAATTAAGTATTTGACAGAGGAACAAGATTCTGTACTAAAACTATTATGTAATATATTTGCATTCTATTTTTAAAGATTTTTATGAGTACTACATATATAAGTATATCTGACACAAACAGAAAGCAGGTGGTACTGTACTTTATTTCTTTGTGTGTGTGTGTGTGTGTGTGTGTGTGTGCACATGTGCCTGCGCGTGCATGCACACACACACACACACACACTTGTATAAATTATTTGGAAAGGTGAATAGAAGGTTTAGGTTATTTACTTAAACATGAACAGTCTGAATGATTGATGGTAACAATAATTTCCAGATCAAATCAGACATATTTTATTTCTTGGGCTGAATAGAAATAGAGAACAAAATTTATAAAAAAGAATATAAGCAAAAATTGTGTGTTGAATTTATTGTTTTGTCCATTCCATAGTATTATACTATATGAACCGTAATATATTTTAATGCAATAATTGTCTCCCATAACAAAACAATATTAAGGAAACTATTGCTTATAATGAAACACTAGATTGAGCCTAACGTGCTAATACATCTGAATTTCTGTTCTGTATTAGCAAAATTATTTAAGTAAAAACTGATTATATTAGAATATGAACAAGGCTTTTATTAACAGTAATGATAGACATGCTGAATATCTTGCACTATGACTGACCTCTTTGAATTGTTTATGCTATATCCCTTCCCTCCATACACTTTCCTAGCCATATTAAGACTATTACTCAATGTATTGATCAAACTAGCTATAAAATGTAATTATAAAAAAATAAAGAATGTACAATATCATTACCATTAAGCACACCTTTCTGACAAATAATATTATCAGAAAATATTACTATGAAGTATAAAGCCCAGACAGAAAAACAGATCCTAATTCCTAGTAATAGGAGAATGATTGACCGTTGTTATGTTAAATTTAGTTTCAGTGGTAATCAGATGTCCTGTTGTCTTATCTTTAGTCCCATGCTCCAAGAAGCTTTGTTAAATGAAATGTTAAATATGGAAATAAAATAAAAACCTGAGGCAAAATTTGTCCACAATGCTGTTATTATTTTTACTATTAATATTATATTATTATTACTACATGTCAAAATGTTAATTTTATGTGTTCAGTCATGAAAACAACACCCCCCTCCCAAATTAAAACTCTGAAATTTGAATCAAAATATACAGAATATAATCTAAAATGTGCTTTGGTAATAAGACTACAAATATGATATGATAGTGTGACTAAATGAGTAGACAAAGACAATCACTAGCAACATAAATAGTGAATGATCAATCCTTTTGTGAATCTATTTGCATGGGTCATAAGCTCCTGCATATCACTGGACACTGATTAATGTGAAAATCTTATGATGACATAATGTCTTCTGCCTATAGATAAACAGTCTCTGGTAGAGGGAAAGAAATTTACCCACTAGCTAGGCTGATATTCTTCTTGTTCTATGTTCCAACCTGAAAATTGGGTGCCTTTAGACCCCTGCACTAACCCCCCAAAATTCATATAAACCATAACAATATACCTCATAATTGTATTGTGTGTAGTTATAGTCAATAAAATGCGATAGTGGACAGAGAGTAACAGCATATTCTTCATAGAAAGTGATATTGTGAATACTGCCATAATTCTATCGTTATTGTTTAAAAGTGGTCAAAACAGTAATCTCTCTATAATGAAGATGTATAAATCTAAACAGTTCGTGCTAGCTATATGCATAGGAATTGAGATGGGTTAATTTAGGATTTACACTAAGAAAGATATCTGTACTAGATGAGTTTAATTTGGGATTAGGCGAAAGGGTGAACAGTGAGTAAGCGTGTCTTTGTGCATTAGTATGTATTTTTCATTTCTTTCATTATTGATCATAAATTCAACTTTGAAAAATGTGTAAATCATGTACATGTACTGCACTTTTCCAAATTTGAAAAACTGTAATTACAGGTTTCTCCCAACCTATGACTGTTTAATACATAACTCTCAACATTTACAACACTATTTTCTTGCAAAATCACACCTAATATTGTAATAAACAAACTTATGTCTCAGCTTGCATAACAATGTCATCAGGTGTAGTCTCCATGTATTTGCTGTTCTACATTTCACACTGAAAAAATGAACACGTGTTTAATGATTATAAATATTTGTAAAGGCATACTGAGATACATTATTTATTTTTTTTAGATTTGTTTTATTTAGATTTTCTCACTTTCCATTGTCAATAGTGATATTTTTAAGGGCATGAAACAGATTCTCTTAAATGGAACCACAATTACATATATGAAAGTTCAACTTGAACAGCATTTCAGGAAGCAATCAGGCCATAAGTGTAGGAGTTCCCTGTAGACTGTAACTAATATTTTGTTTATTTAATCAAGTAAAACAAAGTATAGTAAACACATCTGACAAAGCTTATCAGCTGACATAGAAGAAACTCTTCAAAAACTAACCTGTTTGAAGTGTGGACAACAACACGACCAAGCCTTTTAGTACCTGTCTTGAACAATTTTACTCTATCACTATCTTTATCCAAAGTACTGTCAGCTGTCAGTGGCTTTTTTTGCTTCCATGTTTCTGTAAGTTTCTTCATGTTTGATTCTGAATAAAGAAACACAAACATGCATGCCCATACACACAGAGTTTAAAATATATCGCAGCTATTTATTCATTTAATCACATTGACATATATAAGTATATGTATAGCATATACTTTCAGAGATGAGTACAACTAATAAGCACCCAATTAATTACAAATGACGGACAGTTTCAAACCAAGCAATAAGATGTGCAGCAGCAGTACAGCTAGTGTTTTTCTCTGCAACTAAGAGAAAAAAAGTATTTATCATTAGAACTGAGCACAAGAGATTTAGCTTAGATGGATGTGTGGGAGTCTGTACTGATTACTTCTAGCTTGTGATGCTGGAACCATGTCAGTAGACCATGAGAGGTCAGTCACCTAATCTGTGTTGATTACTGTTGGCTTATGATTCAGGAACCAGTTCAACAGACTAAGAGGGTATGCCACTTAGTCTGTATTGATTACTATTGGCTTATAGTAAGTGAACCATGACAGCAGACCGTCTACTTGGGGAAAGCACTGAAATTAAAATGACACTGAAATGGAAAATTAAAATTTTTGCCTGCGTAAGATAAGATATTGTATTCCATGTGCTAAAACACCACTATTAAAAATGGGGGAAAAGAGAAAAAAAAAAAGAAAGAAAATTATCTCAAAAAAGTCCTCAGACTTACAATCAAAGAATGTAAAAAAAAATTAAGTCATATAAATTTCACAAAATTGATATAAACAATGAAAATCAACACTAACTGGCATAAAAAGTTGTTGAGCATGGATTAAAATGAACCAAAACTGAATATTCTCTTCTAAAATATGTATGCTCCAAGCCAAAATGAGATTTCAAGACAAAATGTCCTGATTTTTCTTGAATGTAGGAATAAGTAAAGACTTCAAGTAATCATTTAATTTTTCTTGACTTAAAGACTTCAAATAATCATTTTATTTTCTTATTCTAAATGTTTAATCATAATTAGAGGCTCCTATATGATTAGTTTTCACGTTTTGTTTAATTTGTATTGCACATGCTCAAATGATAATTTTAATAATGGAACTAAGAAGTAAGATATAATTTTTAAAGTGCATTTGCATTATTTAGTATTAATTATCAGACGTAATATATATACAGAGTTTTAAAAAGAAATGTAAACCCTGTTAGTTTTGGTATTTCTGTGTGTGTATCATAGTGTGTGTTTGTGTACAGCCTCATCTGCGTGCTTATTCAGTTAGTGTTTTGTTTTAAAAGTAAGATCATGGCTATCTGCTGCAAATTAGGTCATGACCACTCCCTTTGTTTTAATTGCTTGCTATATTGGCGCATAAATGTGTCAATGCTAATTTATAGAGCTGTGTTAGAGTGCATGCTTTTAATGTTGTATATTGTTTTAGGTAGTTAGTAACTGAAGTTGACATTTATATATTCAGAAAGGAGATAAGTGATATTATATAGCTTCAAGAAATAAAAGTGTAAGATTTCTCAACAACATGGCACAGGGAAGCCATCTTTCACAATAATCTACACATCCTATTGCATCACACACATCTTACTGAGCTCTCTATTCATGCATATAGTAGTCACATAAAATGTTAACGTTATTAAATGTAATGTTAAGTTAAATATAAGTTAAAAAATATACATTTATCTTCTGACTTGACATGACTTTAAATATGACAATTTGACATTTCAGTTTTCACTAGTTACACTTATCATTTGACACTTTTCTGTTCTGTTTGTATTAATCAGTCAAAACAGTATCTCAGCTGTGAGTCAGGATATGATTACATTTCATTAATAAATGAAGGATGAAATATAACTAAATACTATCAGGTGTGATTTTGTGTTTAATTTTTGTTTTCTTGGTCTTTACATCAATATTTTCAAGAGTCTCTAGCAGAACTCCAGTAGCTGCTTAGAAAGTCTGACAACGGTATTAGTGATTTCTTCAGCATCAACACCAGCATGAGGCAAGGTTGTATCCTATCACCATTTTTGTTCCTAGCGACTGACTTTGTCATGATGAAATCACTGAGCTAGGCATTCCATGGAAAGCAATTTAACTTATAAGACACAGATCTTGACTTTGCAGATGATATTGCACAAATAGCAGAGAGATGGGAACATGACCTCCAAACTGGAATATGAAGCTGGTAAAATCGTGTGGCAATAAACAAATGTCATGCAGATTGGCTACCCTCTAAAAGTCTAAGAGCATGCAGATCGAAGTTGGACATCAATCAATCGAACAAGTGCAATAGTTCACCTACCTTGGTAGCACAGTTGTAATTGGCAGTGCTGAAAGATGTCAACTGCAAAACTGGCAAAGCATCAGCAATGTTTCAACTGCCACTGATTTGGTCTACAAATGACAATTAAATATTAACTTGATCTAAATTACTAAATAGTAAAATGTAGAACTGAATTAAATGATTGGCGGTATTTTGGTCTGAGGGTAATGATAAATAGCTTGAGTGTTTAACTATCTATATTAATGTTATACTAGAACCAATATAAATAAAACTTTTGTACATTGTTACACTATAACAAACCAACATCAACCAATATTAAAGTAAAACATTACAATTTTCAGCGATCTTTTCTTAATTTAACTTAGGCCTAATGTGATAGGTATTTTTTGTTGTTGTTAATACTGTACCTTCTTTTTTTTATCAAAAACAGACTTTCTTCTTCTTTTTCGTATGCATATCTTATTGATTTGTTAGTATACATAATACATTGCTTTCGGCTTAACTCTGAAATACTTTTTAAAAGAGCCGCTTTTGAACAAATGGCTTGAATTCTCAATATGTTTACTATGCATTATAAACCACATACGAATAATATTTTTGAGTATAATTTTAATGGGATAAAAAATAATATTTCGAAAAAATATTTCTATGACAAGAAACACTATTACATTTTAGTTATAATATATACAATATCTTAAAAAATAATATATAAATGAGAATAACGTTTTTAATATCATCTATTTGGTCATAGTCATCAAACAGTTATTATGAATTATCTCCCATTTCAGATTCTTTAGTTGAGTAATTTTTGAAGACGTAATTTGAGAATTCATAGAACTTTGGAGTTGAAAACGAAGGTGGTGGAACTTGCCTTATAATTTATATGTCATAAATAAGAAGTACATACTCATCAAAAGAATAAATAAAAATGTCAAATGCTGATCCAGAGCGCTTTGATGGCATGTTGATGTCAATGGCCCAACAATGTGAAGGAGGAATTCACGAGGTATCGGCATTAGGCCTATATCTATATGTTGACAAATTTGCCGGCTCTGGAAATTTCTTTGTAATTTATATCGTATCGCTGTAATGTTAGCGAAATTTTTTACGACAGTTGATTACATAAATAAATGTTTGTGAGTGTGTGTGTTTAAAAAGAAATAGTTTGAATAGTGACAAAAAATGTTATAGTAAAATTTTTTGTCACTATTCAAAGTACCACTAGAAACTAACATGTATGATAAATTGATATAATTATTAATAGAAATTAATTAAACAATTAATTTTAATGTAAGAATAAGCGATTTAATATTAAATTTTAAATATTTGTGGTGTTAATAGTATCTGACAATATTTACAAAAATAAAACTTTAAATTGTGATTTGTATTTAAATATCAGTTTGAGTTTCACGTGATATTTTTGTTTCAACTTTTTTTTCTTACTTTTGATTCAGTCTCTCAGACTATTGCACTAACTTAGAGTAAGACTGAAAGAAAGACTAGTAAGAGTGGCTCGAAAGAGTGATGGTATTAATAAAAACAAGATAGAATTAAAACGTAAATACATTTTAAAAGACAGATATTTAAAGCAAGTTGAATTTTGAAAGGCAGATATTTAAAGCAGAGCGAAGCCGAAAGTTATGCACTTCATTTAAGTTATAACAATACTACTAGTAGCACTGCAATCAAAAGCTAACTTTTAGTTTAATATAAATAATAGCATAATATTATGTTTATAAAAGTATTGAACTTGAAGTGCACTTCTGTAGTTTGTTTTAACTGGGGATTATGTATATTAGTATAAACAATCTTTATTAAGCAAACAGTTATTATTTTTGGATTGCAGTTATTATCGTACGTATACAGTTTAATTTTATTAGATTTGGCAGGAAGTTTGTGCATCCCAATTCTTTAATACTCATATAGTGATATACTGTTTGCAGAAGACTTTCTGTGTGTGTGTGTTGTACATATTTGTTCTTGTCTCCATTTTAATTCTCTTGCAATGCTACAAAAAGTATTTTTAATTTTCTGTCTGCTTGGACAGCAAGATTCCATAAAATGATAAATAAAATGCATCATCTTATTCATGTATGATGTTAGTGATTGTAAAGATGTGAGTATGCTTAGAAAATTATTTCATGAAAATGAGTCATAAGTACTAAATAAATTACTTGTAACAATTAAATTATTTAACATTTAAAAAAAAAACTTAATGTGAAAGTTTGATTTTGGTTTGTATGTAATTGTAAAGAGTTGTAATATATTGACTCAGTCTTTCAGTGACTTTCTGAGTTCTCTTGAAATTACTATTTGCAACTCACATAATATTCACCTTGTACTTTTCACTTATTTCTTTTTTAACCTCTTTAAAGAACTTGTTTTGTGTTGTTTCATCTGAAGTGTTGAATACTTTAACTTACCTCTTTCAGGCACTTGTTCAAAACAGTCAATGTACATAAATGAAAAAGAGTATTTAGTTCAGTTGTGCTCATCAGTTTGTTTTTAAATTTCAGTTTTGTTTATTTTGTGTTCATTCACAGCTCCTGAATTCATTCTTTGGCTTTCTTCAAAGAAAGACTGACTTTTATACAGGAACTGGGTCTTCACAAGCTGAAGAGGTATGCCTCTCATTCTGATTCATGCAATTTTATAGAGTTTAATGGAAGGGGCTTTTTATGAGTCACATACTGATACTAATGCTTTTGGTATAGAATTAGAAATCAGTGTAGAGAAGACTAAATTGATGACCAACACCAGAGGCATCGGCACTGACATCATAATTGTTGATCAGAAACTGGAAACAGTTAATAAACTCAAGTACTTAGAAGCGATCGTGACAGATAAGGGATCAAAACCAGAAATACTGTCCAGAATTGCGCAGAAAATAACAATTAACAGCTATGACAAGGCTGAAGACAGTTTGGAAAGACATAAACACCTCAGTAAGCTCAAAGATCAGACTGATGCACTCATTGGTTGTATCTGTGTTCTTATATACATATGAGTCATGAAACCTCACAGCTGATCTCAAAAGGAGGATACAGGCTACTGAAATGAGATGCTTTCAAAGGTTGCTTGGCATTTCGTATAGAGATCATGTCATGAATGAGGAAATGGGAAACAGAATTAGGCAAGCAATTGGACCCTATGAAGAGCTATTGACCATTGTGATGAGAATGCAAAATGAAATGGTATGGGCATGTCACATGATCAACAGGGTTTGCCAAGACAGTCATGCAAGGTACTGTGCAAAGAGGGCGAAGGAGAGGAAAACTCATCTCAGTGTGGACAGGACTCAAGCTGAGCAATACAGTAAGATTAGCAGAGAAAAGAATGGAATGGAGAAAGCTGGTTGTTAGGTCATCAGTGGTGCCCCAACAGTTAGCAAGATTAATAGATAGATAGATAGACAGACAGACAGACAGACAGACAGATAGATAGATAGGTAGGTAGTCAGACAGACAGACAGAAGATAGATAGATAGATATTCAACTGTTTTGTGTTTTATCATTGCATATTAAATGGGAAAAGAAACTAATATCTTAATAACTGTTTTTCATATTTCAGCTGGTTCTAACTAGCTTTCGTAAAAACCAGCAAGAAGCTAAGGCGAAAAAGAAAGAGCAAGTGGAAAAAGAGAAGAAAAAAGCAGAGCGAAAAGCAAAGGAGCAAGAAGCAGCAGAGAGAAAAAAAAAAGAAGAGGAAAAAGAGGAACCAAAGATCAAAGAAATAACTGATGAAGAGGCGGAGAAGTTACAGAATGAGCTTGATCGAGTAAGGAATTGAATCCATTTGTGGTGGCTGACTGTTCATAATATAATAAATATAAGTAGAGATATTTAGTCTTCTACAAATAGCATACAATAGACACTAATAATTTAATTCTTAAAATCTTTCATTTTTGTTGAAACTGTTTTAACTTTGAAGGAACTGTTACAGGAAAAGCAGCAAGAGATTGGTGATGGCGATGTCGGAAAGCCAGAGAAGATGGAATCTGAAAGTTCAAAGGTAAAAATTTTTTGATTTAATTCATGAATTACTGATAGGTAGTCTCATTTATCATGTTCATTGCTTCCCAAGCACCAACAACACTTACAATTGCTCATTTTGAACTAATTATTTTCTTCATGAATTATTGTCTATTTATTATGTTTACCTATTCCCAAGCTTCAACAACATTTACAATTGCTCATTTTGAATTAACAATATAAAAATAAATTAACATACCAAGATTGCTTATATGTACATTTTGTTTGTGAACAAATGTTTTTGTTTTCCACTTTTAATATTTATTTCTTTTTATGCCTTGTGCAGTTTTAAATTTTTCAGAGTAACTTGGGAAATGCTGGAATATTAATGTCTCAACCTAATTATCAGCTCTTCAAAAAGCATGCAGAATATTTAAATTTATTATTTAATTTTCAATCCAATCATTTTAGGTCTAAAATCCAATTTCTTGGTTACTGTATTATTATTTTTTAAGTTAACTTTTAAAATGAAATATTTGTATGTGGAGTATTGCTTTTTAAAATAAAATATTTACTTTAATGCATGTAGAGAAAGCCTAGAAAGTATTGTTTAATTGATACAATTATTATTTGCATTTGTATTAAAATTTTGTAAATAATAATTTTAATCAAAATTTTTTTTTTTCAATATTACTGTGTACAACTATAGTTAATAAAATATTTTAAAAAATTTTTTAATATTATTTTGGTAAATGTTGAAGTGGGGCTTTTAATATAATAATTAGTAATAGCTGCAGAAATAATTAGTATTAACTGTAAAGTCAAAATTATATGCACATTGATATGATACTTCATACTTGATAGTAATTTTTTACTTTGTGATATGTGTTCAGTAGTTGAAAAAAATTAAGTCATTATTTATCATTTGAAAAAATATTAATTACTGTATTGAGCTTGAGTACATATTTTTCATTATCTTAATTTAAACAAACAAAATATTTAATATTTTACAACCAGTAAACTTCTGTTGTAAATACTCCTTGAAACAAGTATTTCCCTTTTTTTTCTTTAAATTAGAAATTATTGCAGTGAAACAAGCACAAAATAAATAATAAATTAAAAAGATGAAAAATAATGAAAAATCATGGGGGGGTGTAGTTTGACCTGCATTGTTGTAGTGGCTTTCTTTATTTGTGAGAGTATATTTGTTTTATCTGAAGAACTATTTATCATGCACTATGGTTGAGAGATTTGATAACTTTAATGTGCATTTCAAGCCAGAAGAAGATGAAGAAGAAGATGAAAAAGACAAAGGAAAATTGAAACCAAATGCTGGAAATGGTGCAGACCTGCCCAACTACAGATGGACACAGACTTTGTCAGAAGTAGAAGTGAGTGTTCAGATAGTCTCTAAAATTAAAGTGAGCATATTCAAAATGTGTCTAAAATACAAGTCTAAGCAGTATACACAAGAACTCTTCTCTCGTAACAGTGTGGACACTAAGAATTGAGCACGCACATCATCTTGACTATATAATCTTTCTGCTGCCATTATGTTCTTTTTCTGTAAATTAAATCTTTCTTAAATGTTAACAGTATTTGCGTTCATCTTTTCACTGTTAATATTGTTCTTTTATGTCAGATTGGGATTGGGGGTTATTAGACGTTTACTAATTAATAATCTACTATTCACATACTCTGTAACATCGGCCATATTGAAGTGTGGTAAGGCATGTGGTAAGCCTCATTAAGGTTTCTAAGGCTAATTTAATTAATTTCTAACTTCTCAAGCCACAGGTTGCTAAAGCATTTTTCATGCTTTTATTTTAAAAAAAGAAATGATTTTCAGAAAATGTATGATGTAAGAGATTACTTATTTTACAGTGATAAAAGTTTCTTGACAAATTTTTATCTTTTTTTTTAAATGGTGAGTTTTCTCTTTGTATGTTTTTTTTTTGTTTGTTAAACAGATGTTTGTTTTAACTAATTCATTACAAAAACTGTAGCACCATTTCCCATTTCATTGCATTTTTATGCAGCTTTGAACGTGTTAAGTTAATGAATGGCTTTTTGCTGATTTCTTTCCCTCATGTTTTCATTTTCTTTTTTTTTCCAGATTCGCATCCCTTTTGACGTCAAATTTGCAATTAAAGGAAAAGACTTAGTAGTAGAGATTGGTAAAAAGGTATATATTTGTATTAAATTTTTGTCTATTTATTTTTGGAGATAAAGATTGGAGGAATTATTGTTTTTGTTTGTTTACATTTTAGTTGCAGTTGACACTTCTGTTTCAGTAGGTGTTCCTTCAGTAATATAAGCTAGTTTCTTTTGTGAATACTTACTGGGTACATGTGCAGCAGGAATCAGTGAATGACCACAATCAAACAAGCTTACCAGAGAACTTAAGGTTCTCCATAGACCCTAAGAATAAAATGGCATTGAATGTTCTCTTTTCGATAAAAGTTATATCTCTAATTACTCACCTAAATAGGTACTTTAGATATACATACAATTGGAAAATCATGAATGGAAACGGAATTTTTTCATCATCCATTTTTATTCAAAGGATATTTGTGAAGTTCAGTAAAATGTCAGGAAAGTAGTTGTGCAAGACATAATATGTGGACTGAGCAATTTTCATTTAAGGCCCAGAGAAAGGTCTGAGGCCAAAACAGATCTGTCAGATGGGGGACTTCTTTCTTGCTCCTGACTATATATATTTCAGGATCACTTTTCTATAAAATGCTAAACTGGACAAATGGTTCTAACAGTTCTTTTAGATGTGTTACGTGTTTATAAGCATCCCTAACAACATATTTAAGCTTCTACTCTGGATTTCTTCACTGGATTTAAAATATGTCATTGTATGCTTTTTAACCTGTTCGCAGTCTTGGTGTCAAGTTATGTCACAACTGGAAGTGACTGAGCCTTTGACTGCGTTCCACGGTGTGTCACAGGCTTACGGATACGTGCGCATAGTTCATTCATTCATTAAACCATTCATTAAAAATAACCAATCAGAAAAATTGAAAGATATGTTTGGCTTCCGCACCGAATCTGTTATAAATTTTATGATTGGATACTTATAATCAGTATGCTAATGAGCTTGAATTGGCGGCTTTTTCAATACAACCTACTGTCTTTGTGAAGACGTGCAGACATTTTGTGTTGATCTCCATGGCAAGTTTCGTTGTTTTCAAACTCACAGTCTGAAGCCACAGCTGGGTTAGAATTTGATTCATTTTAGATGAATCTGATTTCTTATCAGAAAATAAAAATGTTCAACCAGCCCCTATTGAAATTTTAGATGCTGTTGACCTCGAGTCCAGTATGAGTACTACAAAACCGGTCGGCGTGGCTTGGCTGTTGTCGTCTTCTATGTGCATGGAAAAGCCACAGTGAAATACAAATGCTATTTGCAGAAAATACTGGAGAAGTCGATATTTTGGAAGCATTTTTACCAGTGAATTTTGTGCAAAAAATTGTCGAGTTCACGAATACTTATGCTGCAGATCTACTATCGATTGCATGCAAAACTTTCTAACTTCATCTCTATCAAACAGTGGCGTGATACAGAGGTGACTTAAATGTATCAGTTTTTGGGACTTATTTTATTGATGTGTAAAAAAAATTCATATGAAATAGTTTTTATGTATACAAAAATACTGAAGTGGACATATGTGGAACATTTTTCTTCACTTCATTATGATTTGTCTTCGTGGATGCGATCTATTTTTCTAGATCTATTTTCAAATCTCGGGCGCTGTAGCCATTGAGTAAAAGTACTTGGTGGTGTGTGCTTGATTTAAAAAAAAACTAATTATGACTAAAAATTGGATTAATATTCATAAACATTGAGGAAACATCTCCACACAATTTGGACTATTAAATAAACTTAATTTCAAAGGAAAGCCCTCCAGGAATACGACAACTGATGATGAAAATTGCAAGTTCAACAAAAAGGTAAAAAAACTTTTTATTATTTATATATTTTTAAATTTAAAAAATTTTTTTTAAAAGACTTAACATATTTTATAATAAGTATGTAATAGTTTACAATTAACATTTTTCAAATTCATTTAGTATTAGCTTCACTTTTTATTTTTGAAATGAGTACCCCATACAAATTATCGCTGATCGGTAAAAGTGCCTGACATGCCGCTGCCGACGCGCAGTTTTTTGCCTGACAATGAACAGGTTAAAAACTGTTATAATATTATTGGCATATTAATATTAAAGCTAATCTTTTTCTTTAAGTATGTTATTTTCAGAGTTTCTGTTGCACTACTTTCCCTCAGAATTCACATATTTTTGTCAGATGTTTTACTAACATATAGATACTAGATTTGGCAAATCTGGATCTAGATGGATGGATGTCTGACCTGATTCACTTAGTTATAGTATGCCTTAGATGCCTTAGAAAATAGATGCAGGGAGGGGAATTTCTATATACTTTTCACCCGCATGCATGGTTAAAAGGTCGTCCTTCATAAAACACTTTCACTCTTACATTCCTTACACCACATACATTTGACTGGAGTGAAAGTATTGCTTGAAAAAGTCAGTGATGATACTAGTAAACAACAGTGATGGTATTAGTTAGCCTAACCATTTTTTTAAATAAAAATCACCTTACCATAACTCAAGTGAATAGAGAATAAGAGTATATGGATTCCAACAGCATTTAACAGACATGGATAGAAGCTGGCACTCCAGAAATTCTGCAAAATTGTATGCCTCTGGCAAGCTGCACGACCGTGAGGTGACAGATAAAGTACTGAAGGTCAATTCCCAATCAAAGATGGAACAATTATGAATGAACTTTCAATCTCTCATTCTAAATTTTTTTTAAACCTTATTCTTTCCCTGGAGAGTTTGTATGGTATCATTTGTATGTTCATTTGGTTTAACTTATATGATAAAAAAAAAAAAAATTGTAAATATATTTCCTTCAACAGAAAACTTTAAACTAAAATAGTATTTGGATCTGAATGAGTTCTACATACTAGTATGAATTTTTTTTTCCCCATTCATTTATTGATTTATTTATTCTGAGTAAATTAGTAACTCATCCACATTGGTTCATAATATTTTGTTCAGCATCAGTGTGCAAAGTACTGAAGCTTTTCACAGATTCTATGCTCTCACTTTTAGCACATTAAAGCTGGTCTCAAGGGTCACCCACCTGTCCTGGATGGTGAAATGTATAACAATGTCAAGGTTGAAGAGTCCACGTGGTGCATTGAAGACCAAAAGACTCTTCTTATTAACCTGGAGAAGGTGAGATCATTTTCATTCAAATCTTAATTGGTCTCTTTTCAGTGGGCAATCTTACATTGTAAAATGGAACACTCTTAGATTGTACTGACTTTATTTACAGCTGTTTATTTTGGGAAAGTTGATACTTAGGCAGAAGGTTTTCAAACTTGCTCACTTCATCCTAAATAAAATGTTGGGGAGGAGCGTGCACTGTTGCTATTTGATGCGTTCTGTTTTTTAAAGTTTTGCATAAAAAGTTCATTTTGGACAAGAGTTGGCTAGTACTATAGTTAGTAGTCTGTCCTCTAGAAATTGGGATGCCTCTTTAAATAGCATTATTGAGATTTTAAGTTTGTTTTCAGCATAGTTAGTCAGTCATGGTGACGATCAGACTATGTGGTTAGTAGGTCAGTGTCAGTCACATTGTTTTCTTTCATGAATTTAGAATACCTTATTTCGATGTTTTTGTATTTATTAGAGTTCTAGTATACTGTCAACAAGTCAAAGAGCCATTTTAAGATTTTTATGCATTCTTACAGCTGTGGGATTTATTATATTGAATGCATTTATTGAATGGGTTTATTGTATGGACTGGATTAATATATTGAATTGATTTATTTTTCAGATAAATCAGATGGAATGGTGGAGTAGAATAGTTCTTACAGACCCTGAGATCAATACTAAAAAAGTAACACCAGAAAATTCCAAGGTAAATTGACTCAAACATGTCAATTAAAGCAAAACCCAAAATATAATTTTTCCTTTCAATCATTTCTTTTGTTAGTCTTTTCTTTTTAACGTATTTAATAGTACAGTATAGGTTGTTTGCTGATTTCAGAATTCAAATGAGTATTCCATCAAGCAGCTTGTGGATACAAAATAAAAATACAGAATGTATCTCATGTACTCTAGACCACTGCTACTACTTGGGCTCCAAACCAACCAGCTTTAGAAAAGAAAGAAGTATAACACTTAAAAAAATATTTCACTCCCCTTATTGTAAAATGTAGGCTTTTTTTCTTTATTTCTCT
This sequence comes from Sinotaia quadrata, assembly GCA_028829895.1. NCBI lineage: Eukaryota > Metazoa > Mollusca > Gastropoda > Architaenioglossa > Viviparidae > Sinotaia > Sinotaia quadrata. Next base: position 5,079,600 of record CM054181.1, on the reverse strand, counting down.
AAAGGGGACAGTTGCTATCAGGTCATTGCAGCATTTTTGGCAGGCATTAACATCCTTCCATGCATTTGTTTGACCCTTTGAACCAGTAGTGTTCTTTCATCCTTGTCTGTTTTTCTACAAAGACTTCCTTCCTTCCCTTTGGCTTTTCTTGTCTGAAGCTCCCCTGTCTTTATAGTTACCATTTGTACAAATAATAGGACTTCTTTGTTATTCTCGTGGCAAGGGCACATATATTGACTCTCACCCTATTTTTATTTGCATGACTTTTTGCACGACAGATTGGGAGAGTTTAGAGTGAGGCTATTTGCCTCTTGTTCTAGTAGCTAGAACAAAGTTACTAATCAAAAACCGATCATTATAAACTGTTAGGCACTTCCAAGATGTCTGTACAATTTAAAGAAAGAAAAATCCCATGTCTTTACAATTTAAAGAAAGAATAAATCCCATTCTGATTGTAGTTTGATATACATTTTGTATGCTTGTATGTGTGATCAAAAATCGTTATTCAAGTGGTGACTGTCACATGTTTATCAGGTCAGAAGGAAGGAAAACATTCAGCTCATTGATGTCTACCCATCCCGTTTACCCTTGTTCCATTATCTGATTTTTGCTTTTAACATGAGTGCTTCTTGAATTCATGGAATACTCTGTTGGTATATAGTTTGTTGTTGATTTCAAATGGCACTTTCAAAATGGAGCATGTTCTGTGATGTTTTGATAATTTGGTGAACATCACCTGTAATTATAATATTTTAGCTTTATTTATTTGCATTTTATAATTTACAATGAAAGAATTAAAAATTCCAGTTGCATTTTAGCTGAGATAATAAAAAAACTTTTGCAGCTACATATAAGGGGTAGTTTATTGATGCTAGAGAGTCCGTTGTTGACACACAGATACAATTTCAAAACCATCTTACTTTTATGTGATTGTTGCTGTGGCATTTGACACCAGACAAATCATCCACTTTCTTGTAAACTTTTTTTTGGTTTCTTTTGGAATGGCCCTTGTTTAGGATACGTTTTTTCATTATTACTCATAGAACAGCTTACACTGTAAAGTTTAATTGTCTTTTATTCTGAGGAAAGCACTAGCTGAAACATCAACATTTTTTTTTATCTTGTATTGATTAGGTATAAGACATTTTAAAGTTGCTTGTTTGCGATTGGTATATTTTTTTTGTGTCTTGTATTCATTAAGCACAAGACATTTTAAAGTTTCTTGTTGCATTTGGTATATATATATTTTTTAATGAATTTTAAAGTATTCTTTATTAAACCCTATATTTTACAGGTGCATGATCTGCAAGGAAGTGTTTTGTTATCCACAAGAGAACTGTGATAAAAAAAATATTATTGCAGTTAAATGCCTGTACTTACAAGTTTGTGGTCTGCAAGGGGGTACTTTGTTTACTCACAAGAGAACTTTGATAAAAAGTATTAATGCAGTTAAATGCTTTATTTTCAGTTGTCAGACCTTGATGGAGAGACCAGAGCTATGGTTGAAAAGATGATGTTTGACCAGCGACAAAAAGAGATGGGTTTGCCAACATCAGAAGAGCAGAAGAAACAAGATATTTTGAAAAAGTAGTTGTCTTGACTTTCGCTGGCATATTGTCTTAAATTCAGCTGATATCTATGTGCACATCTTGAATGATAGCACTGAAAATTATATGTACATAAAAATTTAGGTACAATATCTTGAATTTTTTTGTCACAGTAAAGATATAAAAGAACTATAGCATGACCACAGGAAAATTAACTCAGCACAAATCCATTTTAATAAAATGTCCCTTGTTTCATTGTGTTTACAAAACTATTGCTCTAAATATAGTACATATATTTCAGTAAATAATTGAGAATGTCCTTTTTGTAAATTAAAAAAAAATTATTTAAACCTTCATGTGGCTCATTGGTCCATATGTGTTTCTTAGATTTGATAATGATCGCATATAATTTTGTTTATGAGTAATTTTCATCATGATTTTGTGGCTTAGATTTGATTATGATCAAATAGTCTCATTTTCATTTTGGATCATTTAGCCTAGGTTTGATTAGATCAATAGATGGTGCTATATATTCTTTTTGAAATCGTTATTGTGATTTTTAACTATTGTTTTCTTTTTTCTTCTTTTTCACCCACAGGTTTATGGCACAGCACCCAGAGATGGATTTCTCAAAATGCAAATTTAATTAGTTTGAAGTCAGCAGATTGGGGTTGAAAGATGAACACTATTGTTTTGTTTTATGATATCAGTGTTAAATTAGCTGAAATTAAGTATGAATAAAAGTGCTCGTTTCCATTTTCTTTTTTTCTTTTTTATTTTGTTATTATGCATCACGTAAATAAAATTTACACATATTTTCTCTTATGTTGTTGACATGTAATGTGTTGGGTTTATTGTGGAAGAGGATAACTGTCAAAAGTATTTTTAAACTGCTCAATGAAACCTGAAGAATAATTTCATTTTTGTCAGTAAGTGTAATTTCTTTGTATAATTTTAACTGGGGTACTTCACATTCCATAGCAAGGGACTGAAACAAGTGACCCTTGCACCTAGGTTGGATTCTAGAGCACCTTCGTCGTGTGCCATCATTAAATTGATCCATTCTACAAAATAAAAATAAAGCACTAGCGAACATACACTGTCGTAAATGCAGATTGCATACTTAGAACTAGAATTTACTGAATTTTAATTTAATTTCACTAGATTTTAGGGGCATTTTTGATTGGCCACAAGTGCAAGTGTGGAGAGAGTGCTGTTGTAAAGGAGAGGTTGTGTGATGTGCTTACGATTTCAACTAAAATCAAGTGTATTATTGAAGTCATGCTACAATAAATCCACAATATGATGTATGTCTAGAATAATGGGGTTGTACTGTACTCTGGTTTCAGTTATTTTGTCAAGAGAACCTTCCACCCACCCATCCCAATTCCTAGTCTTTAATAACTTTCTTATGTGATATTGTGCATAAACACTTATCAGAGTAAAGATTGATTCAGAGTACTATTTAAACAATGACAGATAAAATATATATATATTTTTAAAACTTTGATTATTTCAATATTTCTGTAAAGAAAATGTTGCAGTTTTATCTTACTGGCAAAATAATTTTATGGTACTTAACTATTCCATGAACTTATACGTAAACAAAGTATCTATCATTCTTAGTTAATAATTCACAATATAGCTTCTTTTAATTCTGAAACTAGTAAACTGCATAACTTGTAGAAACATTAATTGAATTGGTGTTATATAAACAATATATATTTTTTTTGTTCTGTGTTTGTTAAAAATAAATTTGTGTAACAATTTCAAGCATTTGTGTGCATGTATTTGTCTCCATAAATAAAGATTAAGTTTAGAACTTTTTGTTAATCACATATATTTCATTCTTAATAGTAATTTCAAGATCTTTACATATTGTTAAATGAATTTTGATATTTATTTTATGTCATATAAAACTGGTTGTGATTTTTGAAAAGTTCGCCTATTACTTGTTGGTAGATGTGTGTGGCAGAGTACATTTGACTATCCCTATTTCTAAACTTGATTGTTGTATAAATTGTCAGGTGTTAACTTCTTGGCAAATATTAGGAAACTTCTTGCAGCATTACTGGCCATGATTCATCAAGTGTTTGTTAAGGTCACTTGTTCTTGCATAATGACGACTAAACAAGGAATACCTGACATAGTTTACACACTCATAAAAATGTTCCCCAAAAACATTAATATAATTTAAATTTCTCAGCTGCAAAGATCCTTTTAAAGATTGTTTCAATCACTGGTATGCATTGTGTGACAAGGTTCCTGTCTGCTAATTATTAATTTATGATATTATATTTCATAATTAATACATAAACAATAATCCTCTCATGCAAACAGCAGGCACAGTCACCCGACAGGGGTCTTTTGTCTTTGTGGTTAATCTTCTTCCCAGTTCGAAGATACTCCTCGTCATAATATCCAATTATGTCGTAGCACACACTTCTTTTAGAATAACATATAATGTCCCAACAGGAATTCTACTGCTCATGGACCATAGCACCTTCAGCAGAATCCAATGGCAGTTAAGTCGCCAACGTAGAAGTAAAATACCAGTCTTCTGACGTCGATTGGCAAGAACGTCGACATAACCAATGTCGAGTCAAATGAAGCTTGATGGCAGCAAAAGGGAATGAAGCTTACCAGCTTGGAAATCAGAAACAACAGAAAGGCTTGCTAACTTTCTGCTCAGCTCTAACCGCAAAGCCACCACACGGGGTCGTGCTCAACAGTTAACGGTACCATAGTTCTACATTGACGCGTCAAACGAGTGACGTCATGACCTGATAATCTTTTTTACGTCTACCAAGTTTGTCCAAACTCACCTCAAGAGTTTTTGATAGAAAAATGAATTTTGCATTAATACGAGAATTAATTTAAATATTAATATTTATAAATATATTTAAATTAATTAAGTACATTAATTTGCATTTTTCCTGATACACATTGTTTATGGATCCCCTTGTGGAATATAATCTCTCTGTCACACACACACACTTGCAAAAGTTATGAAATTCTAATAACCCATAATAATTGTAATGTACATCTAAATTATGAAGTATACCAGTGACATAAAACCATTCCTTAATCATTTAAAATGAATTTGTATAAATGTATTCATGCTGTAAATTAATAAATGTTCAGCCTCATACACTGTAGTATGTTAATGTGTTAAGTGCCAAATGCAATTGGAACTTAGAAAAAGTTTTCAAATAAAAATTTCGTCAAAATTCCACTTAAAGGAATGTGTACATATACTCTTTTTACTCAGTCTTTGCAACCAAAATAACAATTCAAAGTAACAGTTTTGTTATTTATCCCAATATATAAATCTGTAACTCATCAGATGTAATGAAAAAAGAACTTCCTGAATATTTTATATCAATGTTTTGATATAAGGTGCTTTCCTTCATCTTAACTGAATATTATAAGGCACTCACAGCTTTTATTCAAAGATTATGCTCTATAAATAGGTCATCTGAATATTTATTATGATGTATTTCAATTGATGTTTCTTTTGTTTCCTATTATAGCAACATAAAGCCAACCAGTACAATCATAGTTTCATACTGGTTCTTGTCTCAGTGCAAAATGTGCATCAGTGGTAAATATGATTTAACTTGAACTATTTAAAAATTGAATTATATTTTATTAATAAAACATTTAGAATGAAAAAAAGTAAAACTGTATAGACTTTTATGAAATCTAAGAAAAAACAGTGTAACAAACATTATAACAATATAAGTCATGACATAGAGACTGTTTTTATGTTAAACCTTAAAATTTTAACAAAAATATACTAATTTGAATAAAAGTAAATATATATTTTAGTATTAATGATCACTGTAAAAAGTATTTTTTTAATAAACTGAATATTAACTTAAATTCAGGTACCATAAATATCTATCATCTTAGAACTTGTGAAGCAGACCACAAAAGTATGTATTTTTAGAAGATAATTTTGGATTAACTCAAGCACAAAGATATCGGTCTGCAAATGATCCCCCAAATTGATCCTTACAACTATTCATAATAATTAATTTATAACCCTAACCTACCTCTAAAAACAGGGGAAAAAAAAACGACAGACATGTGCCACATCCGGAGAAACTAATATAATATACCAATATAAAGTAGTACTAGTTGAGAACTTGGTGTTACACATGCTTTGTCAAATAAACACATTCTTTAATAATACATGATGTTATATGTTTTGTCAAATGAATTCTTTGACACCCAGTAGACGGACATTTAAAATTTATATCTAGTAAATGTTTTGACACCATTAGGTCCAGTCCAATTCCTGAATCAAATCCATTTATTTGAAAAGCTTACTCTGCTAAGATGGCTGACACCAGCGGCATGGCGGTAAATTTAGGTAAGTGAACGATAACTTTTACTTCATGTTGATAAATCTGTCTGCAAAAATGTTGATAGTATTCATCTAATTTAAATCTAAGATTTATTTTAGTTTATAACATTAAATACGATTGGAATTTGTTGCCAATACATTTCTCGTTTCGATTTTAAAATCCTCTATTTGAAATGAAAGTTGCAGAGAATACGGATCTCGAGAAAGTCATTTTTGTATTTGTAAACACGATTTATGAAATAATAATCTCACTCTCAGATAGTAGATACAGTTAAACTCTTTATACTACGATTTAATAATTTTCAGATAGGAATAGGCAAAGTTATTGCAAATTTACACTGAAACTAGTGAAAGTCAAAAGTCCCAAAACAAATGAATCATTCATTCTAAATCTAAGATTCTTAACGACGATCATTGTAATCTTGAACTTTTGGATAATCGAAATATATCCCTATACACACATATATTATGCATAGAATCACCATTATTTTAATTTTTATTCTCTTCACAAACATTAAACATTTAAAGAGGATACTTACTACTAAATAACTAATACTAGAAAAGTAGAAGATACTACTATTTTCTCAATATATGTTTAAACATTTATCAACAATGATATATATTTCTCAGTCTTTTGAAACTACACTTAAGAAACAAAAGTTTAAAAATACTGAACATGCCAAATGAAAGCATTTCAAAACCAGAACCGTGTATAATAGTAAGTATAACTATAAATATATTCATTATCATTTTATAGGCCCCTCTAGGCTATTCACTTCCATCCCCGATCCCACCTTTTATGATTTCTGTATATAACTTGAGTCTAAAAAGAAAGATAAATTTGTTTTGAGATGCACCAAGACACCTTTTCTAATTCTAACTAATCTACGAAATCTCAAGGTAATTTTGTTTTATCCTATAGCCTAACTGTCAAATGAGTTAATTACAATAGGAAAGGTTGAGTGAGATCATTATTTTCATATACATTTTATGTGAATGTACACTATCAGTTTGGTTTATATAATGGATTTTGTTTGCTTAGCTAAAATATTATGTTTGCTTTAATAATAAATGTGAGAATATGTGAATTATTACATTATTAATATTTTATTATGAATTATTACATTATTAATATTTTATTATGAATTATTACATTATTAATATTTTATTTCCACTTCAGGTGCAAGACTGTGGGGTCCTTTCCGAGCTCTACAAGATGTTGTCAATAAAGCAATCCATAAACGTGAACCTGGGTCAATCCATGATTTAGAACTTGCCTTGCGCAAACACAAACCAGACTTTATCTCACTTCTAAAAACACCTGTAAGTTAGTAACAGTAAATGTTTAAGAAAAGAAATAGAAACATTTTATGGAATTTTGCTGGTTTTTGCAAAGTATTCTTTAAAACATTGTATTAGTAACTAATAAACAAGCCGTTTTAAACTTATCCTGTGCTGACATATCTTGCTAGCTTTCATAATACTAAATACTATTAATAGAATTAATAGTGTTAAAAAGGAAGACTGATAATGATTTTTGAATGGTAGTTTAGCACTCTAATAACTTTATGAATGGTGTCTTATAATGGATGCTGCCTTTTGTATTTTGACACATTTGTTTGGCAATAAATTTAGATTATTTAATTAGCCAGCATCGTCTCTTTCAAAGTTTATTCTGATTGATAAAAGAGACACTGTCATATGTGTATCTTGTGATAAATATTGATTTGTTATCAATAATGTAGCATAGGAGGAAAATTATTGATACAGAGAGATGTAAGAAAATATATAGGTACAGTACTAGTCAAGCTGAAATCTGTATCATGTGCAAAATTATTAATTAAGATTGTGGGGTTTTACTTTACTGCTTGATGTTATATAATTTATTTTTCAGTTAATTGACCACATTCTTACTGTAGGATGACTTTGTTTTTTATCTCTTTCACTTAAAGAAATCCATTGGTGATTATGTGGTTTATATTTTGATTTACCTGATGATGGATATGTTAATTACTTCCCAAAGCCGTTTAAAGCAGTGGAGTGAAAGTTTGCTATCATAAACCCAGTTTAGTCAATACATCACAAATCCAAACAACATTATGTTTAAAACAGATTGCATGGCTATAAATGTAAATACATCTCTTTTGCTCATCCTACAATTAATAATTTGTTTGCTGACATTCATATGATACATATTGATTAGATATTTTGTGACTGTATATCTCCAATAAATGTTGGCATGAATAATTGTATCTTGCTAATCCTGAATTTTGCCTGATCCAGTTCCCTGTTTACCCTGTGTAGAGTTTTCCTTGTATATGCAAAATTTCCTTTATGTATTTTTAATTTTAGGGGGTGAAAATATTAGGATATATTATTATTATTGTTTCTTTTTAATTTAAATATTATATTAGTCTCATGATTGAAAAAATGCAGATTGGATCACTGATACCTTGATATTTTATTACAAGGGTTATGAAGTCATCGAAGATTTTTTTGTGCATGTAGAAAGAATATAAAATGTCATCACTACTTCATAATATTGTACTAACAACTGCAGAAAATTAGAAAGCATTTTATTACCATTTAAGTTTCTTTATATTTATTTTTGGTGAAGCTTTTGCATGTTTAAAATTAATTACTAGTTATGTAGAGGAATGGATATCGTTCTCATTTCAGGTTTCAATGGGGGGAAATGTTTTTAAATTGGCAAATGCAACGATTTCAAAATAGCCAAGTTTTTAATTGATTACCAAAGCTTGAGTTTTAAAGTTATGCTAATAAAAATGAATCAGGAGACAGTTTAGGGTTGCACCTTTATTTTTTGTACTTATTGATATAAGAAAAAATCAAATGTGGTCACATGCAAAAAAGAAATTCAGACCAAAGCAAATTTCAGACCAAAGCAAATTTTTCATTCACATCGATGTATGGCTGCAAGGCTCCATTTTTAGCAAAAATGCGTTCAACTCTTAGCAAGTGTTATTATTTTTCTTTCAAATATTGTTTAAGTCACATTAAATAAAATACAAAAGAGTGTTAGATAAAGAACTGATCTTTAATTTTATCCAAGTTGCATCAACAAATAATTGTATTAAAATATCACACTTCGCTACAGAAAATCACCAAATTTATGCACTAAATGCTACTTATTCCCACAAAACAGCAGTGTTGGGACTGCCTAGTTTTATATAAAAAGACTGTGTTATTGTTTTGCAGCCCAAAAATGCAACAGCACGACAGGCACTAAACAAGGCAACTACTGAAGGCTTGCCTGTACAGGGCACTCAGAAAACTCAACCATTCAGTCAACAGTTTGTTTCTGAAGCACTCATTCTCAGTGATCTTTTCAACATGGATGAACTGGCAGCTGTAGAGTTGCTGATGGCTGGTTCGACTTTTACATAACTTCATATTAATTTTTGTTGTTGGTTTATTTTAATTTTTAATGTTTATTTGATTATCTGTTGAATTTTTTAAATTTATTTTGACTTTTCTTTTATTCTGTTAAACAAGGCTGTTTTTCTAATGTTGTCTCTGTGACATTACTATTGAGGCATCTGTTTGCTTAGTAATTGTAGTGTATGATCATAGTCATTAGATTAGTTGTCTTGGTCTCGTACTGTAAGAATACTTTTCATTTGATTATGTCAGTTATTTCAATAACATCAGCTTAGAGAGTGTTCTTTGGTAAACTAATTTATAACAAAAAGTAATGTATATGTTTGTGTTAATAAAAAAGTGTTTATAAGATAACTTTATTAGTGACAAGAATATATTATTTGTTAGTAAAAATGGTTGTAATTTTAGTGTTTGTAGAATGTAATTTTTTTCTGTTTTTAAAAAAAAAAAAAATAACATAAGTAATTGTGTAATTATAATAAACAGAATTGTGTATGTTTTATGCTGTGATATTGTTTGTATTGAGAATATTTTAAAAATAAGTGAATTAATCATTTGTTTGAAGGTGAAAACAAATTGCCCAACTATCCAGGATTGACCCGTGGGCTAGTTGCTGTCTTGCTGTTTTATGATGGGCAACGGAGCATGGTCACTTCTTTGAGAACTCTGCTACAGGCACGTGAAGGGCACACTTGGACTTTAGGCTTGAGTCCAGAATTGGTCAAACTGGTTACTCAGTTTACCTCACAGTTATTGCAAGATAAACTTGTCAACAAAATTCTTGGTTAGTTAATACAGTATTTTTGTTATTGACGCTAGATTATTTTTTCCGGATAAACATTTTAGTTGTGTTGTCATATTACTGCACTAGTAGCTCCTGACACTACTTTTCAAATTAGCTCTGTCCCTCTTCATCATACGTAGTGTTCTGAAAACCAGCAAAATAGAACCAAGATCCTATTCCATTATTCCATGCACCATTATTCAGACGAATTGTCTGCTTTGAACACTCAACAAAAAAAATCTCCTCTCCTATCCAGAATTATTTCCCTTTCTGTGGATGAATTCACTTTCAAGGATGCATTCACTATGAGCATTTAATTTAAATTTGTCATTGTTTTCTTTATTTCAAACTCAAGGCCAATTTTTAAGAATTTGTTGTTGTTGGTAGGTCCTTTATTAATTGTAGGCCCTAGGCATAGTTTTTATTGTTCCTCAAGGATAAGTTGTCCACTAATCAGTATACTTGTTCTATTTATTTTAAGTATATTTAACCTGTTGAGTGCCTTGGATACATTCATGGTCTTCTATCAAATTCATGTCAGGGCCATGAATAAAACTCATCTAAGGTAGATAACTCACATTTAAAAAAATATTTTGTTATTTCTCTTTATGGGTTTTAGTCAGACAATACTGTTTGTAAAATGTTTCAATAGCCTGATGCTGAATGGGTTAAGTGTATCTGTTTCTGGTCCAGATACATTTTGGGGCTTGAGGAGGGCACAAAAGAGTAAAATTCATTGTGCTAACAGCTGTTGTATTAGAGAAGAATGTTCTGTGTTAGGAGAGTTTCAGTTTACTCCATTTTGAGCTTAGGGGGGTAGCGAATCATATAACCTGGATAGCTTCATTTTAGTTTGTTAATTGATGAAGTTAATGAAACTCATCTAAAAATTTTATTTCATGTAGACCAGAGGGTTAACAAAGTACTTGCATATAGCTTCATTTTAATTCATTTAGTAGAATTAATGAAACAAATGCCTGTAGACCAGAGAGGGTTAACCAAGTACACGTTTATAGCTTCATTTTAATTAATTTAGTAGAATTAATGAAAAAAAATGTCTTTAAACCAGAGAGAGTTAACAAAGTACATGCTTATAGCTTCATTTTAACTCATTTAGTAGAATTAATGAAACAAATGTCTGTAGAGTTTCATTCAATATGCTCTAGCAGATGAAGTTAATAGTGCATATAACTGTAGATTCTCTTGAGCAGAGATCTTGTTAGTCTTGTACAAAATCCTTATTTTTTAAGCTTTAGTATGGGGTTCTGAAACAGTAACTGAGGTAAATATTTTAAATATTTACTCCTTTAGGTTACTTATAATAGTATATCAACAGTTTAAAAAACTAATTTCACCAGTGAATATTGATTTCTGTTTATATATATATATATATATATATATATATGTACACTTTGGGGGGCACTATAGTCTATTATCAGTGTTGAACCAGATTTGAAAATATATTTATACATTGTTTAATTCTTTCCATTATGTAATTTTTAGTTTTTTCCCCCCCCTTCCTTTAAATAGAATAGAATAAAATAAAATATAATAGCAAGTTTTTCTGTTAAAACAGATCTTATTCAGTCTATGGATCTTGCAAAAGAATTAGATAAACTTCAAAAGGAAAGAGCACTTGGTCCACCAAGACATAGAAAGCAGGTTGGTGACGTGCCTTTCTGTTAGTAAATGTATTTGCTCATGTTACAATAAGCAGGTTGATGACATTGCCTTTCTGTGAGTAAATGTGTGTGCTCATGTTAAATAAGCAGGTTGATGACATTGCCTTCTGTGAGTAAATGTGTGTGCTCATGTTACAATAAGCAGGTTGATGACATTGCCTTCTGTGAGTAAATGTGTGTGCTCATGTTACAATAAGAAGGTTGACGACATTGCCTTCTGTGAGTAAATGTGTGTGTGTGCTCATGTTACAATAAGCACGTTGACAACATTGGCTTCTGTGAGTAAATGTGTGTGCTCATGTTACAGTAAGCAGGTTGATGACATTGCCTTCTGTGAGTAAATGTGTGTGCTCATGTTACAGTAAGCAGGTTGATGACATTGCCTTCTGTGAGTAAATGTGTGCTTATGTTACAATAAGCAGGTTGGTGTGCCTTTCTATGAGAATATTGTACATTTAAATAAAAATTGTCCAGGGGTATGAGGAGCAGAAGATGTCATCATTCTGAACTGTCAGAACCTCCTTTTTCTTTATCTAGGTGACAGACTTGTTCAAAGAAATCAAGCAGACATTGGCAGAATGTTTGTTTTGCCTAGCATGTCAACAGCCACTAGACAAAGCAGATGTCCTGCGGTTGATCGCCCACCTCCAAGCAGACAATTCGCTGCAAGCAGATCAGACAATGGACCCAGTTTCCTTATGTTTACTAATGACCCTCGCAGCTTGCTTTGATATAACTCCTTTAGAACAAGAAAATGCAGGTGAATTTTGCTTTATTGTTTTTTAATTTGCATTTTAAAAAACGCATCACAAAATTCAACCTTATGTTGACTCACAATAAAACTTCGAGTTTAGCCTTTAAATCATTTCTGCAGTTGTTTGGCATAGTGATCTCTTGTTTTTAGCTAAATATAATTTTAATATACTGTTATTTTTTTAATGCATGTACAAGCTTGCTTGCATATTAGTTTTTTAATAGTTTTATCTTTTTTTTCTCAAGAATTTTTTAATGACCTTGCTAGAGATTTATCACCTCCATTTGTTCTTCTCAAAATAATTTAGAAAAAATAAATATATTTTTTTGTGACTCATTGTGGGCAATGTTTTTTCTCAGTATATTTATGTATAAAATGTATTCACATAAAACTACCCAAAACTGAAGGAGGAATGAGTAAATGTAAAATATATACAGTAGTAAATTATCAAATTATTAAACATTCAAAATATAAAATGTTCACCAATTACAGTGACTTTAATCGGGAGTCAAAGTTTTGCATTTTCGGTGATTTTCAGCTTAGGAAATAAATTTTTCAGCAACGATGGGTTCAAAAAACGTCTTTATTAACATAAAAAATGCATTTTATATGTTGAGAAAATATAAAATCCTGAAAGAGAAGGCATTGAACAATGCAAATGCAAATAATAATCTCAAAAGTTAAAAAAAAATATAAGAAAAAATATTTTTCTTCCACTGGCTCGTGCCATCTGTGGCCCTAATGTAAACCTGTTATATGATTAACCAAAAAATATAGCATTGATATTTAAAATCACAGTGAATAAAGTGAAGACAGCTGAATGCATTTCAAGCAATGAAATCAAAACATTTTATAGTTAGTACAGACAGCTGAGGTAGTACTAAAATGGTGATATAAAATAAATTAACAAATAATTGCTCTGTTATGATAAAACAAAAAATTCTTTATTGCTATTTGTGAATGTTGACCACATTCTCATTTTGTTCTTTTTCTTTCTCCTTCAGTGAGAAGCTTAGTCTCTAACTTTAGAAACATAATTTCTGATCAACATATGCTTGAGATATATTTAGTTTATTTTAATGTTATAGATTCAGTTTAGTAATTCTTGGGGCTGAAGGAACATTGCTTATAGATTTGTACCTGTCTTGCTAATTTTTAGTACCATTAAAACAAAACAAAAATCTCTTTACTGTTATTCATTACAGTCATCTCACAAGTTCAGTTTAAAACTCTTGTGCTTTAACTAGTTACACTTACAAATTTAACTTAAAGATTTCTTGTACTTTAACTAGTAAATGTTGTCTCACGAGTCAGCTTTAAAGATTCTTGTACTTTCACGTACTACATTTGAGCCACAAATTAAACTTAAAAGATTCTTGTGCAGATGTTCAAAGCTGGGTGCCGTTGGTTGAGGACAACTCATATTTACCAGACATTCACAACGAAATGAAAGCAGACCAGTGGTCCACTCCTGGAATGAAGGCTGTTTCTCGCTTTGCTTGGGGGCTCATGCTGAGAAAGCTTTCTCAATGTCCAAATTTCTCAGGTAAATTTTTTTACAAGAAATTTTTTAAAAAGATTTTGATAAAATTTTGCTTGGGCTAATATTAAATCCCTATCTTTTGCAAGTGGTAGAAAGTGTATCACGAGATCTTGTGAATATCATATATATATATATTTATGAATATTATGATCATAATTGCTTTTAAATTTGCATGTACTTTACCGTCTGGAACTGAAGTGACCACCCTGACTAGAATTTTCTCATATAATAGGATGAAATCTGTCTGTAATATGTATCTAACATTGCCCATTGATTAGTAGGTTTTTGTCACCCTTAAATATAATAAAATTGTCCACATCATTTATTATTGATGTACTGGACTGGAGACAGTCTGCGTACACATATTTATTTACAGTTTGGTTTTCTTCATTTTCTTTTATTTCCTTTCTTGTGTGGTATTTATCCATTCAAACTCATTTTTAAAAAAAATAAATAAATCAAGAATTCAACAGTCATAGCTTCATATTTGTTTACTGATATTTTAGTCTCTCATCTTCTGACTGAAAACTGCTAAAATAAAACTTTATAAGTTTTTAATCACCAAAAAAACTTTTTTTAAGGAAAAAATAAAGTGCACATTATTTTCGAAATTTTAGTATGTTTATTTATGGTGGAAATCACTAATTAATTGCCAAGGACAATTTTAGGCACTAAAAGGCACAACAGAATTTAGCATTTTAAAACTGTTTTAATTAATTTGTTTTTAGTTTCTTTATTTTTGAAAATCATCTTTAACCCATTCCCTGACAGGCGAAAAAATCGCGTGTCGGCAGTGCCATGTCAGGCACTTTTGCCGCCCGGCAACAATTTTTATATGTTGCCGTCTTAGAAAATGAAAAGTGAGGGTAATACTACATCAGACCTACATCACGGTGTGATTAATGTAATATTTCTTTCCATTTATATTTGTTTAAGACATAGCATGAAAAAATTTCTTGTTATCATTTACTCTGATGCATAACTGATTCAGGGGGAGGAGACCTCCTGGAAGATGATGAGCTGATGGTAGAGCAGGCCATTGAAGATGACTTATTTCAATTCCTCGATCTTTCAATTGTGGCTTCTATAGACTTTCATCAAGAAGTAAGTGCTTGTTTTCAATTAAAATTTTTCTTTTTAACTCCATTAATCTGATGTTTAACTCAATAATTATTAATAAGAAAGAGTTTGTTTATGTATTATTAATCGGAACATCTTTTGTAACATTCATTACATTTGTGATGCTTATCAATACTCGAACATTTTCCACAAGTTTCAGCTGGTTTTTTGGTATGCATATTACTGTTTTGACTGTACCAGGCCAGCAGACTGTGCTGGCCCCAAACTCCACAGTGACTTTGAATTTCTTTCTTGTTACTTGTCTGAGCTTTGAGTCTTGTCTAGGTCACTTTAATCTTTCATCTAGCTAAGATGATTGCATATGGGTGTCTTGATAGGCTAAACATAAATTTTCAAGTTTTTTGTGTCTAATGGTCTTTATATTATCGCTGTCAAAATGCTCTTTTTGACTGTCATGTAGGTTTTATTTTGACTCTTACAAGGCTTATTTCGACTATCACAGGATGTCGCAAGACTATTTGAAATCTTTGTTCAACTTATCTTTGTTCAACTTCACAGGTTTTTGTCAGATTGTTAGAAAATTGCTCTTGTAAGACAGTTCTGTGTCCATAGGTTGTTTAGATGTTTATTTGATTGTGATGTAAATTTTAGACACTAGAATACTGATAAAAGCATAAGAGAACTTTTCATGAGTAATGCAATTTGTGATCGTAGTACTAGTATAGGCCCTTTACACAAAGATTGTCTTCTTTACTGTAGTCGGCAAGTTCTACAGTGAAGTGCTATGAATTAAGGCAAAAGTTTTTTTTTTTTTTTGAAATTCACAAATGCAGACTTCAGTTTTGATTACCTTTGATACTGCCATTCTGCATTGTTTCTTCCTGCCCGAGTCATTTTTCAAATTGTTGAAACAAAAATGCTAAAATCAAGACTTTTCTATGCTAGTTTCTAATAAGTTTATTGATACATAATATCTCTATACAAGAAATATACACACATTTATGTGGGGTTTTTTTGTTTTTTCTTAACTGATGATACATGGTATGATACAAATTACTAATTTTGTTTGAAATCCTTTTTTTTATTGTATTGGCTGTAATGATGTTTGTGTTTGATTATGATATGCAAAATAAAAAATAAAAAATATGCATTTACAAACTTGCATTTATATTATTTTTTAAAATAATTTTAAAAAAAACAACTCTCACAGTTCTATAGGAATTCAGCATATAAAAAAAGGAAATCCCTAAAAAAAAAAAAAAAAAATTCTAACAAAATGTCAAACAAAAGATAATAGCCACTCACACTTTGCATTCTTAATAAAACCAATATTAAAAATATTAACAACCAAAATAAATGATTTTAATTACAAGCAACTATTTTTTTTATCACTGTTTACCTTTTTAAAGAGTTTTATGTCAATATATTTCCTTTTTACAGGAGTTTTATGTCAGTATATTTCATTTTATAGGAGTTTTATGTCAACATATTTCCTTTAAACAGACGTTTTATGTCAGTGTATTTTCTTTTACACAAGTTTTGTGTCAGTATATTCCTTTTTTCATGAGTTTTGTGTCAATATATGTTTTTATAAACGAGTTTTGTGTAAATATATGTTTTTATAAACGAGTTTTGTGTCAATATATGTTTTTATAAACGAGTTTTGTGTAAATATATGTCTTTGCACACAAGTTATATGTCAGTATATGTCTTTATACATGAGTTTTGTGTCAGTATATTTCCTTTTACATGAGTTTTTGTTAGTATGTCCATATACATGAGTTTTGTGTCCGTATATTTCCTTTTACTCGAATTTTGTGTCAGTATTTGTCTTTATACATGAGCTTTGTGTCAGTATAATTCCTTTTACATGAGTTTTGTGTCAGTATGTCCTTATACATGATTTTTTGTGTCAATATATTTCCTTTTACGACTTTTATGCAGTATATTTATTTTTACAGGAGTTTTATGTCCGAAGAATCCATGCACTCTTGACAGATTTCATCTTACACATGCCCTTGAAGGTAAAATACTTTAGACAGCATACTCTTATATTAACAATTCTTTTTCTGATCTAAAATAAAGACTACAGGTTGTGTAGTTATAGTCACAGTGTATTTATGACTTGAAGGTAAAATACTTTAGACAGCAAACTCTTATATTAACAATTCTTTTTCTGATCTAAAATAAAGACTACAAGTTGTGTAGTTATAGTCACAGTATATTTATGACTTGAAGGTAAAATACTTTAGACAGCATACTCTTATATTAACAGTTCTTTTTCTGATCTAAAATAAAGACTGCAGGTTGTGTAGTTATAGTCACAATGTATTTATGACTTCAAGGTATGGCACTTATCAGAGTACATATCCAAGGAGATCACACTACTTTAATAGTTCCTGTTAGGTAGTCCCCAAATCGCTGTTTTACAGGGGACAAATGCACTTTCGCATGCAAATTTACTAAACTTTATTTCACATCAGTTTTCTTCATATTGAACCTGAATTAACCATTTTAATATAAAAATAAAGAGCTATGTTTCATCTTTCTTCTGAACTTTATTATTGTTTCCATAAACTTTGATGAAAGTACCTTAAGGTTACATCGAAAATTTCTCATTGGGAGTAAGGACAAAAAAGTAAAAATTGTGTTTTTGGGTACCATTTTAAAAGAATTTTACAAAACCTTCATGAATAAGTAACCTAAATTCTGATGGGTCCATTAAAAATGGAGAGATAACTCTAAAACACTCATATTTTTTTAACTTTTGTATGTTAAGAATAACACCAACAAAATATATGATTAAAATTATCTTTATACATATAGATTGTTTGCTGATTATTTTGATATGTGAACCAGCTCTGTATGAGTATAGTTTCAGAGAAATGACAGTTTGCTTGTTTACGTTTTCTGTATTAACCTTCGTTAATTTAATGCTTTTTTTTTGTTTAAAATTTGCCTGGTCATTTTCAATCAGCACTAATTTCCACATTTTCTTTACATTGCCTTTTGAAAAAGAAAACAGGCATATTAACTTCATTTTGGATGTACTTTGTTCATCACTTGCATATACTATGATGCCATGAATGTTCCTGTTTGTTGCTTTTTGCGAGCAATTTTATGAAACAAAAGCCCATTTTCCTTTGCAATTTATAATAATCTGTAAAGGAAATTTGCATTATATCTGGTTTTTTCTTGTTGTATGTGACTATGTTTATTAGAATTGTTGGACTGTTTTTTTAGTGTGGTTTATATTTTACTTGTAATGAGCTTAAAAAATCACGCATTCATTCTGTCTAAAAAAAATTTTAAAAAGTTGACCGTAAATAATGACACTAAATTAATGATATCTCATAAAGTATTGCAGCTATCATCATAATTTTTGGAAACAAACTTATTTCATCAGAACATATTTTGAGCATAAAAGATTTGTACAATATGAACTAGAAAAAAATAAGTGGAACTACCTTACTAGTGGCATGGAATTGAGCAATGTCGTTTATGACTTTTTTTTGGGGGGGAGGGGGGTTGGGGGTTTGGTACAGGTAAAATATTTTGTCAAGGGATGGGGTGGTAGGGCTGTGCATTTTCCATTTTTCTTGAGGGTGTTAGTTTTCTCTCATTTTACTGCTTGCCATCAAATTTTTTTTCTTTTTTTTTATGGGGTGGGTGGGGTGGGGCTTTTGTCATTCTTTTGCAAGATATAAATTTAAGTAAGGTTTATTTTTTCATTCTCATTTTCTCTCTCATCCTTTTATCTGCTACGGTAAAGTTTATTTGTCATTATTTTTTAATTTGTTTTTACCTGAACTGTTTTATTTCTCTGATAACATCATAGTTGACTTTGTTGGTGCCCTCAGAATGTATTTTGACTCCCACTGGCCTTGCATAAGTGTACTACTGTACATGAGTGAAAGAATGGTCATATTGAATGTTGATAGCAAGTCTGTGGGAGAGAATTGCATACACATATGCAAGAACGCGCATATCCTTGTGTCTAGTGATATAGCATATTGGGAATCATAGTGGTGGTTTTAGTACTGCTTAGTTCATGTTATGGGTGAAAACTAGCTTGAGAGGCTAGAAACAAACAAAAATTAACACGCAAGTGAATGACCTGTGAATTTAGTTTACAGCACATCTCTGGGTTCGCTTTTTGTACTGACACACTAGAGGATTTAAGTAACTAGGGAAATGGTTGTTTTGTCCCAAACTAATGTCACACATGTCTTTTAGGGAAATCTATGCTTGATTCTTTTTGACCATTTTAGAAAATATAACACCCACTTAGGTCGAGCTCTAAGGGTACTGCAAATGCCAATTTGCCTATTAGTGTGATTTGATTCTTACCAGATTTTTTTTTTAATTTTTTGGGGGAAGGGGATGTATGACTTGTTTATTCCCTTTAATTTTTTAGTTCCCAGTTTTTTTAGCAGATACCCGTCCCAGTTTTTCTCACTTTCACTTTTTGTAACAACTAATATATTTTTGTATACATATCTTTTTGGTATAGCATTTTTCTTTTAAAAGTAAATTGCTTAGCTGTGCTTTTTTAATGTGCTTTTCTTAGGTCAAGGAGCTTCGTAACCGAGGAGATGAAACTGCAAGAATCCTTTTAGCTCACCAGGCTGAGGGGATAGAACCTCCTCCACAGAGACGTGATTTTCAACATTTGCTTGAACTTGTAAGTTGAGCCATTTTAGTAAGAGAAAGTCCTAGTTTTGCAAGAAGTCAATTTTTAGTAAAATTAAAGAAACCTATTAAAGGAATCATGTGACCTTAATTTGATGAGATTAAGAAGAGAAAGCCATTTGTAACATGCAGCAGCGAAATGTCAATCAGTAATTTTTATATAAAAATAGCTTGATGTGAGTAAATGTGATGGGTAACTTTGTTCTATGTTTTGTCACAGTTTGTTTATAAAGTTATTATTAAAAGAATATATCCTCACAAATATTTCTATTTTTCTGTATAACAAGTTGCAACATGATGGTATCGAGTTCATCTTCTTAAAGCCTTGTCTTTCCTAAGAATTTCTGCGGAATCTTTTCATAAGATGCTAAACAGTAGGTGTCTAGTGTTTTAAGTGGATACAGAGATATCGAGTTCATCTTCTTAAAGCCTTGTCTTTCCTAAGAATTTCTGCTATATCTTTTCATAAGATGCTAAACAGTATATGGCTAGTGATTTAAGTGGAAACAGAGATATCGAGTGAATCTTTTACTCGAGGTTAGTTGATTTATTAAGGAATTTCTTTGTTTCAATGAAAACTTTGTCGATATGAAGAGACAAAAGCCTAGGTTTTCTCTTTGAATAATCATGCCCCTTGTTGCCCTGTTTTTGTTGTAGATTTTTAAGCATGCAAAAATGTGTTGTGATATTTGGTTTGAAATTACATCATTATTGCAAAAATGTTTTGGCAGCTGCCAAGGTAACAGTATTGTGAAAAATGGACTTCGGAATCTAAGTTGGAAGAAAATATGGTTATTGGAATCACTGTTATCTTCAGATTTATATTTGTAGGAGTGCTTGGTCATTGTATTACAGCAGTTTGTACTCTTAAGATTTATTTACTTAAATTTGCAACTTAAACATGTTTGGTGTTGCATTTGGCCGACTTACAATTTCTCATGTGTTTGATTTATAATAACTGTTTTATATGGCCATTGTTATAATAATTTGCTTAGTATCAAAATGTTCACTGTTCTTATAAGCAGAAAAAAGTTCTAGGGGATAAAATAGTTTTAAAAAAAAACTTTTGTTATAATTTTGCCAATTAAATAACATTTATTTGCTTTATTTTTCCCCATGTTCAGATTGGAGATGTTTATAAACGGGATCCTCTCAACCTTGACCTGGCTGTGGAATACTGGTGCCCACTTGACCCAGTTATTGCCAGCGAATCATCCTACTCATATCGACCACCACCAAGACAGGTTAGTGTTCTTTTCAGAGAGAAATGAGAGAGAAAATAATAAATACCAAATTGAAAGTTCATGAAACACAAACAAGAATACAAGTTTAAATTTCTGTATTCTTTAATTTTAGAATGTACTTAGTTCAGACTTGTGCTTTGTTCACACTATTTCTTAGACATAAATTTGATTTAATTTAGTTTAATTAATATTATTATTTTTTAAATTTTATTTAGAGTTAATTATATTTTAAATGAATTGTACAGTATGTATTGCATTTCTTTCTAAAGTTCACTGGTGGTACTATGTGGTGATTGGCTGGTTAATAAATGTGTATTTGTTTGATTTTTTCACTTTCTGTAACAGGTTGCACTGTTTAAGTTTGTACGGTTGGCAGGTGATTTATTGCCAGCACCACTGTTTGTTCCATATCTACACATGTTGACTGGACTGTCAAGCTCCCCTCAAGGTGCACAGCATGCCTTCAATCTCCTTAAGGCAAATGGTGTCAGTTCAGGTAGATTTTGTTTTGCAGCATTCAAGTTATTGTCAGTTCAGGTTGATTGTTTATTTCTCAGACTCCATTTCTTGTAGTAATTTAATTTGCTATAACATTCCATTTACTGTGTTTATTTGCAACACTCCACCTGAGTATAATTCCTCTTACCTTGTTTATTTGCAACACTCCATCTGTGTATAATTCCTCTTACCTTGTTTATCTGCAACACTCCAGCTGTGTATAATTCCTCTTACCTTGTTTATTTGCAACATTCCACCTGTGTATAATTCCTCTTACCTTGTTTATTTGCAACATTCCACCTGAGTATAATTCCTCTTACCTTGTTTATCTGCAACACTCCATCTGTGTATAATTCCTCTTACCTTGTTTATTTGCAACATTCCACCTGTGTATAATTCCTCTTACCTTGTTTATTTGCAACATTCCACCTGAGTATAATTCCTCTTACCTTGTTTATTTGCAACACTCCAGCTGTGTATAATTCCTCTTACCTTGTTTATCTGCAACACTCCAGCTGTGTATAATTCCTCTTACCTTGTTTATTTGCAACACTCCATCTGTATATAATTCCTCTTACCTTGTTTATTTGCAACATTCCACCTGAGTATAATTCCTCTTACCTTGTTTATTTGCAACACTCCAGCTGTGTATAATTCCTCTTACCTTGTTTATTTGCAACACTCCATCTGTATATAATTCCTCTTACCTTGTTTATTTGCAACATTCCACCTGAGTATAATTCCTCTTACCTTGTTTATTTGCAACACTCCAGCTGTGTATAATTCCTCTTACCTTGTTTATTTGCAACACTCCATCTGTATATAATTCCTCTTACCTTGTTTATTTGCAACACTCCATCTGTGTATAATTCCTCTTACCTTGTTTATCTGCAACACTCCAGCTGTGTATAATTCCTCTTACCTTGTTTATTTGCAACACTCCATCTGTATATAATTCCTCTTACCTTGTTTATTTGCAACATTCCACCTGAGTATAATTCCTCTTACCTTGTTTATTTGCAACACTCCAGCTGTGTATAATTCCTCTTACCTTGTTTATTTGCAACACTCCAGCTGTATATAATTCCTCTCACCTTGTTTATTTGCAACACTCCAGCTGTGTATAATTCCTCTTACCTTGTTTATTTGCAACACTCCAGCTGCATATCATTCCATTTTCATTGTTTATTTGTGACACTCCAACTGTATAATTACACTTGTTTATTTGTAACACTCCAGCCTTGCCACTCCATTTACCATGTTTATTTGTAATGCTCCAGTTGTGTTGACGTTCTAATTTGTTTAATTGCAACACTTTAGTTTTGTGTCATTCCACTTTGTTTATTTGCAACACTCCATCATTCTACTTACTTTATTTTTAAAACTCCAGCTATGTGTCATACAGCTTACCGATTTATTTGCAATACACCAGTTAAGTGATTTCAGTTATGTTGATTCACCTTACGCCAGTGTTGCATAACTTCAGTTACATTATAAATTTTTATATAGGATTTTCAAAATTGTGTTAGCTGTAGATTGATCACCCAAGATTGTAAATGAGTAGGTAAGGGTTGTGTAATATTGTTAATGGTAAATGTGTAGGTAAGAGTTGTTTTGTAAGTTTGTTGATGGTAAGTGTTGCTGATTGCTAATATTGCTGATTGTAAATGTGTAGGTAAGTGTTTTATAGTATTGTTGATAGTACTATATTGACTTAGGTAGTTCTGAATACACTATATTTCAAATTGTTTTTTTTTAAATGGGTGTTTATAATTGAGTTGATTGTAGACTGGCTTATGGTGACTGTAATGTTGGTGGTTGTTAAGTTTTAGATGGGTATTTTATAAATTTTGTGGTAGCTTAAATTTATATTGACCATATAATGTTTTAGATTGTAAATTTGTAGGTAGGTATTTTATATCTGTTGTAGATTGGATTTTAATGACGAAGCACCATTGTTTGTACTTATATAGGTGGGTCTGCCAGTTCAGTATCTTGGGACCATTTCTTTGATTCCCTTCAACAATACTATGCCAGCATGCGACGTGAAAGTCCATCAGCCAGAGATTTTATGCCGCCAGTATATCGATCACATCCTGTTCGTACAATTACTCCACAGGAACTGGAAGGGCTGTGTGCAGTGCTGACCCTAACACATACAATTGCAAAGCATGTAAGTAATT
The DNA here is from genome assembly GCA_028829895.1 of Sinotaia quadrata. NCBI lineage: Eukaryota > Metazoa > Mollusca > Gastropoda > Architaenioglossa > Viviparidae > Sinotaia > Sinotaia quadrata. The sequence goes on along the minus strand of CM054181.1, from coordinate 5,055,819 downwards.
TTCCACTTAGTCTTTGAAGGTTAGAGGGTAGAATAATGGGTAATAGTGTTTTTGTATTTTCTTTCTAGCAGCATGCTGAGTGACAGGATCCACTTGGATATGGGTATATGCAAAGCAGGTAAAAACGTGTCTTGGAATAATTTGTCACTGCAGTTGAGTTCTCTTGATTTTTGTGGGCTCTTTTTGGTGGCACACTAAATAATGTAGATACATGATACGCACATTGTCTCAGAATAATCTTTTTGGTGGCGCACTAAATAATGTAGATACATGATAAGCACATTGTCTCAGAATAATATCTCACTTGAACATAAGGTGTCTCAAAATAATCTGTCAATACAATTGGGTTATCTTGAATTGTTTTCATTTTTAAATTACTTTTCTTTCTTATTTTTGTTCTTCATTTGAAATGAAGAATTTAAAAAAAAAAATTAAGTATCCTGTAGGTATTGTTTATATTTCACACACTAAGTTATATAGTTTCAAAATGCACTGTTAATTGGAATGCTTAGTTAATGTATTCATAATATATTGTCATCTTTTGATTTGAAGAAAATGTTAAGGACTAAATTATTTGTTTCTTTACTTATCTTGAGAATGCTGATTAGAAACGACCCATTTACATGTTAACAAATTTAACTGATTTATAACTACATTATTAGTAGTGAAGGTTAATTGTATTAAGAAAAGTATCTTTCACTAAACATCAATGATAATAGTAACAAGAACAAACCTTTAATAGAGTAATGGTTAATGGTAACCAAGAATGAATCTTTTAAAAAAGTGAATAATTGTAAGAATGTCACTTTAAGAGAAGTGACACACTTTATTTGCATACAGACTTAACTGATTTATAGTTACATCAGTCATGAGGGTTAATTGTAATAGGAAAACAATTCTGTCACTGAATAGAGTACTAATTAATGGTAGCAAGTTTAATGATAACCAACAGTGAACCTTGAATAGAGTTATGATAACAGTCATAAAAAATATATTTTTATAGAGTGCTAAATGATAACTTAGTGTGCATTTTTAACAGAGATTGATTTCTGGTAACTAAAATTGTATCTTTAATGGAATGATGATTTCTGGTAACTAAAATTGTATCTTTAATGGAGTGATGATTTCTGGTAATTAAAATTGTATCTTTAATGGAGTGATGATTTCTGGTAATTAAAATTGTATCTTTAATGGAGTGATGATTTCTGGTAACTAAAATTGTATCTTTAATGGAGTGATGATTTCTGGTAATTAAAATTGTATCTTTAATGGAGTGATGATTTCTGGTAACTAAAATTGTATCTTTAATGGGGTGATGATTTCTGGTAACTAAAATTGTATCTTTAATGGAGTGATGATTTCTGGTAACTAAAATTGTATCTTTAATGGAGTGATGATTTATGGTAACTAAGAACATATCTTTAACAGAGTGAATTTGCTAGGGGTGCTCTCTTTGAAAACCAGCACTGGGCAGTACTGGTCACACTCTTCGGACTTCTGGGTTGCAGTGTGGCAGTTTCTTTAAAATCTCAGCTACTTCTTACACTGGCAGCTCTTGCACAGACACCATTGATTGCAGCAACTATCTGGCAGACTCTGGAAGCCTCGCAGGTATGCAGGAATGTTGATCAGAGTGCTGGTATGATGTGTTTAAGTGTCTAGTGTGATGTATTTAAATGTTGATTTTTTAGAGAAAGCTAGCATGATTTATTTAAATGTTGATTTTTAGGAGAAAGCTAGCGTGATGTATTTAAATGTTGATTTTTAGAGAGCTAGCATGATGTATTTAAATGTTGATTTTTAGAGAGAGCTAGTGTGATGTATTTAAATGTTAATTTTTAGAGAGAGCTAGCATGATGTATTTAAATGTTGATTTTTAGAGAGAGTGTGATGTATTTAAATGTTGATGTTTAAGAGAGAGCTAGCATGATGTATTTAAATGTCGATTTTTAGAGAATTAGTAAAGGTGTTTTGTTGCTATTTGTGTGTATGTTAGTAAGGGTGTTTTGTTACTATTTGTGTGTTAGTACTTTAAAGGTGCTTTGTTGTTTATTTTGATCATGATGATGTGTTATTTTATTGTGTTTTAATCAGTGTATTGTATTTTAGTTAAGTAAAATTAATGGTTTGCAAACTAATTAGCTTCCTTGATGTATTTATCATTTATAAACTTGATGCTCTCAAGATTTATTTTCACATTGTGCAGATTTTACCGACCATTCCTTCAGAACAAAAGGGTGGATTTCAGGTAATAAATAAATCTTTTTTTCATAGGCAATTTGCTGTAGAATGGTGATTTAAATAATTGTTGTAAAGTTAAATTAAAATAATTTTAGAATGATGATTTTTTTTTATTATTAAAACAATTGGAAATGATGAATTGAAATAATTGTTGGAATGGCAAATTAGTACAATTGTCTTTTGTTTTCTTCATGCAAAGGAATGGCAGATATAGTGGAGTCCTATTATATGCAGGGGTGGGTGGGTGGGGGTATTTTCTGACTGTCAATACCTAAAGCAAAATTGCTTGAGTCAGAATTATGAAACAATTATTGCAGCACCTGTGTGATGAGCAACGAGTCATAAAAGATGAGCACTGTATACACTGTCAATTGTCAGTCTTCTTGATAGCAATGCTGTTAGGATGTTGTCATGTCTTGATGTTCATCCAGAAGATGATGAGCCACACTTGGGTGACTGAAAAGCAAGTCATCGGCTCTGGTTCAGCTAGAGAAGTTGGTTGCTTAGGCTACTGGTTGTTTCTTTCTTAAACTGATTTTTGGCAATTGCTACTGTTGTCTCTTGGAGCTGCTCAAACAGTTTTTGGTAGGGTCTCAAATCTATATGTATCACTAAATGCGATTTTTGGCAATTGCTACTGTTGTCTCTTGAGCTGCTCAAACAATTTTTGGTAGGGTCTCAAATCTATCTGTAACACTAAATGTGATTTTGAGATTTCTTTCCTTAGAGGAATTGTATTCAGAAATTTAATAATGTGTGTTCCCATAAAGACTAATCACAATGAGCACATGAAATGCTGAAGTTATGACTGCATGTGGGAACTCACACCGACTGAGGGAACAACAGATTAATAACTCTTATCGCTCAATTTGGATGGTGGACGGAATTGTCTGTTCTCTCTCTCTTATATATATTTTATTATCATTTATTTTATTTTATTTGCTAGTCTCTGCCTTTCAACAATGGATATTTTAGTTGTAAGATGAATATGAAGCCCAAACTGCCCCTAAGTCTTCATTGTTAAACATAATGTAATGAATTGTATTGCCATATCCTAATGTAATGAACTATCATTGTTGTACCCCAGTGTAATGCACTGTATTGTCATACTGTAGTATAATGCTCTGTATCATGGTCATACCCTGGTGTAATGAATTATCATTGTAATCCACTGTATTGTTGTTAATACTATAATGTAATGCACTGTATCATTGTCATACCCAAGTTTAATGCACTATATCAACTGCATGACAAGAGGTTTTTGCTGTAATTAAGTGTATTAATTGAATGTCAAGAGGTTTGTGCTGTAATTAAGGGCATTAATTGAATGTCAAGAGGTTTGTGCTGTAATTAAGGGTATTAATTGAATGTCAAGAGGTTTGTGCTGTAATTAAGGGCATTAATTGAATGTCAAGAGGTTTGTGCTGTAATTAAGTGCATTAATTGAATGTCAAGAGGTTTTTGCTGTAATTAAGTGCATTAATTGAATGTCAAGAGGTTTGTGCTATAATTAAGTGTATTAATTGAATGTCAAGAGGTTTGTGCTTTGCCTAACTTAGTGCTAAAGAGACAGAATGCCATAATTAAGCGTATTGATTACATTTTTACATTGTGCTTTCTTTAAGGTGGAACTGGAGGAAATAGAAAGCCGTAATGAGGAGTATTCAATGACTAGAGCATTTCTGCAGTTATTGATCACCCTTACTGATATCCCCATTCCACGAGGACTAGGAGCAGGGCTGCGACCCCCAGGATTTGACCCCTACCTGGACTTCATTATTCATAGTGTATTTCTCAAGTTCAACTCCAGGGCTTATAAAGATGTTGGAGAAAAGGTTAGAAACATCGATCGTGTGTGTGTGTGTGTGTGTGTGTGTGTGTGTGTGCATGTGTGTATTATCCATTGAAATCTTTCTTTAATTAAGTAAATGTTAACATATATTAATTTATAAAAATCACTTATATGTAAAGTACAAAACAGTGTGGGGATCGTTAAGAAAAACAGATGTCTGCAAACATGTATTTGTATTTGTATCATTTGTTTATTATTGTTTTGTTTAAATTGTTTGGGTTTTTTTTTTTTTTTTTTTTTTTTTTTTGGGGGGGTGAGTGGGTGGATTAATGTATAAATTTTACTTTGTTTTATTTGGAGCTCACTTGTCTTCTAGTATGTCAACCATATTTTTACAAATCAGAATCAGGTAGTCCAGCATAAAGAACAGCCTTACAAGCAGAAGTATTTTCCTAGATCAGGGAGTCTTAAACATGCAGCCATATTATTATCATTCTTTTAACAGTTCTTGTGTCACCAATCAATTGCCTAGTAATATTTCCACAAATCAAATAACCTAACAAATTGACAATTCTTAGACCCAGCATTATTTTTATCCCTAGTGGCAAGTTGTGGCAGGTGTTTTAGAGATACTCTACAAACTGCTCTGCGACCATGAGGTGTCAGATGAAGATTTCTGTGATGAGGTTGTGGAGTTACCGAATGGTGCTACAGCAGTCACTGGGAAAGCACCTGGCTTCACGCTCCTCATACAAATGCTCAACGATTCTCCTCTTTTTAAAATGGTACTTTCAGTTTTGTTTCATTTGTCTTTTGTGAATAAACACTTAAACAATTTGTTAACAAATAGTAAACACTTGTTTATGTCTAACACTACTCTTGTTCTAGAAAATAACTCCATTTCAGTTCACTGCCTAATCTTGCGGCATGCTTTTTGCCAATATTTGGCATCTCTATATCTTGTATTGGTCATCCTGTAGCAAATCTGGTGAGTACTGTGCATTTTATTATTAACTCACGTCTTTTTATTTTAAAATTTTTTTATAGCACATATTAATATTGCTTATTCTAAGTCACTGTCTAATGGCATACAATCTCATGGAACTTGTGCATAGATAAACAAGAATTTATTGTAGCATTGTGTTTGAATTTGTATTTATATATCATGCACATTATAAATATGTATGTATATATGTAGATAAATGTGTATTTTTGTTAACTGGTGTGCTGTTCGATTAATTTTATATAGGATTTTATCATGAGTTAAAAGAAATGTAATCCTAAAATTTAATTTAAAAAAAGAAGTTCCTAATATGTATAATCGTAAGCAAATTGATGCTGGAGATGTTGTTCAGTGTTAAAACAAGAATCACCTAAAGTATTTGATTGCTTGTCATGAGTAAGCAGGCCTGCTTTAGCCACATACAGCATTTGTCCACAGCCTGCTGACCAAGGATACTCTTAATGCCATAACATGTCATCGTAATTTACCTGTTGCAATCAGAAACTGTCCATTATACTTTACAGACAGCAGTAACCTGCTTGAGGCAAAAAAAAAATAGAGATAAAGCCTAATCATTTCTAGAAGACTGTCATGGTTCTTGCAGAACTTAAAACTCTTTTGGGGGAGCTTTTCTCCACCACTCCAAGCAGAAGTAATAATTCTTGTACAGAGCCTCATGTTACATAATGCACAAGTCTGTCAGGAAGGTGAAAATGGGCAAATGAATGTTCTTTATCCATTTCGTGTAGTTTGCTCACTTAGAGTATAAAGATATATTTGAACATATAATTCTTTTCCCCAACAAATTGTGCCTCCATAGGTTTTGTACGTTCAGAGAATGCAGATGCAGTTTTAAGACCTACAATACTCTATATAAATAATACATGTGTTCCTAATGCAAACAAAAATTGCATAACTGGAACTTGATTTACTCATTTAAATATGTTGATGTTCACATGAACATATACTTCAGCATCTGTACAATTCGTCTAACAACTATGAGACCGAAACCATGGGAACTAGCATGTTGCTCTTGCTCTCAAGGTTGACAACTTGACATTTCTGGTTGTGTCATTTGGAGTTGGGGTTGCATGTAAAACGAAAATGCCCATACACTGGGTTGTGTGTAAATTCGAATTTGCATATGTAGAGAAAACTCAACGACCTGCATTTAAACATTTATTTTTCTTAACACATTCCACTTCCATCATAGGTGATGCGTGTTCTTGATGATGCCATTGCACAGTTTGAGACATACATCAACTTTCCAGGCCATTCGGGGCTTGAGCGATCCACACTGCTGTGCCTGCAGATGATTGCTGCTGCTGCTGATAAGCAGGAGGCAGTAGAAATAAAAATTCGACAGACCCCAACTCCCATTATGGTTACGTCCATCGACCGATTGCTGCTGAGCATTAATCCAAGGTCACGCCGACCTGATTATCTGATCACCATTGCTAAGTGAGTGAGCGAGCTGTATTTCACCATAAATCGTTTTCAATTCTGTCAATGTGCTGTTGTGCATCTCAAGCTGTTAGAAATAAAATGATTCATTAACTTTGCATGTTCATTTTTGTTTGTGGAATTTATTTTTATTAGTTTTGTTTCCAGGCCTTGTAATGATTTTCACTACTAAAATACTGATCATTCTTTATATGTAATTCATCTTTAAAATGCATTCAGCTTTATATTGACAGTTGTGTGCAATATCATTCACAATCTGTGAAATATTGCAAAACGTATTTTAGCTGAGTAATACAGTTGTTAACTCAAGATTACTGGTGTTACTACATTGACTCAAAGGACAACTAGTTGCACAATATAAAGATGTGGAGAAAAATGTAGATATATAATAAATATATTAGCCAGAGATAATTTCTTTTAAAATGTATTGTCATTTCCAATTCATTTAAATTTATCCATTTTCATTCATTCTTTATAACAATCTGTTAATACACTGTTATGCTTATATTTTTGTCAATTTTTTTTTTTTACAAAACTTTGGCAGATGATTAAATGTGCATACACTCTACTGTCAATATTTAGGCCACCTTTGTAGCACATTTTATTTTACATTCTGTAAGTTGCATTCATATAATACTCTTTCAAAAAAAATGAGTAGATTTAATGATCTTAAATTTAGAAGTTATATTTTGTATTTTATTGAAAAACTACATATTTTCACATCCTAGGGAAATTGTGGCTTTTAAACTGTGTGAACTGAGCTTTGCTTGCTGATATCTTTTATTTATAAGCATAAACCACTGAATATATGTGAGTGATGAGGTATTATGCATGTAAAACTGAGCCAGAAATTTGACATAACTAATTATCACAGTTCTGGTTAACAGATTTGTCATTTTTAATGGCACCTTAAGCCGTCATGCTCTGGCAGCTATGAAGATCCTGTACAGTGTGAGTCGACTTGCACCATGTCAGTCAGATATCATCAACCTCTTCACAGCAGATCCTGTTAGTATATGAATTTTAATTTTTTCAAAAGATTATTTGTCACGAAAAAGGGGGGATAATCCTATCCAAAATTAATTTTTTTTTATAAGGCATTTTTACTTCCCTTGTTATTAGTCACATCGTTGAATGAAAGCTTATGTTCTGCATGCACAATCAGTGTGTTCGAGAGCAGGTATCAATGTACCTTTACATATACACATGTATAAATTTAAGTAAATATGTGAAGTAGTGTTTATTTACCTTGATGTTAACTAAGAATAACTAGATTTTACTTTCTACGAGGATGCACCCATAGGAGGTAGTGCACCCTTAAACAACAGGTGTTTTGCATGTTGGCAAGTTGTAATGCACACTTTTAATGTGTGGACTTTCTAGAAGCCCATGGAATCAGTTACATTTAAGGATGGATCTCTATTTTTCTCCTCAGTGTATGAAAGAGCGAGCTCCCATCAGGTGTGTTAGATCCCAAGTTTGTTTTTCTTTCACACTGAGCTCTGGCGTAGGTTTTATTTCAATTTTCCATAATTTGAAATAAAGCCTTTTGAGTGTTCGCTGTTTGTCTGGCTGGGATAGCATACTCGGGCGTTTTATTCCCAACTACCTAGTCTTCCATGGTACAGACCTTTTGGTCTCTATCTGGCCATTTGAAGGACCAAAGCCTGTCATCAGAAGCATCAGTGTCCTACGTCGGAACTGAGGGCAGTTGGGACGAGCAAGGAGAGGACAGGACATTCGTCCATACATTCATTATGGTTGTCACTGCTACTTCATTTCTCGCTTATCAGCACAAAATATTCCTGCATTCATCAACAAGGACAGGGTATCTGGGTTTTCACCAGTTTGCAAGCGTGACCTGTCACTCTTCAGTCATCAGCATATTGTGTTTTTTTTATTTCACCAGCAGGTGTTGTGAACTTTTATTCCTTCTGAGGAGGGAGGTGAACTATTGCGTGAATATCTTCAACGTTTGTGCACATTACCATCACCATTTATTCAGTGTGTACTTCATCGTCATTCATTGCTGTTTTCTCTACAGATTAGCCTAAGTAAGATATTTCATTAGGGGCGCATTATAGGAAAAATCAGATTATTTATAGTTTCTTTTTGATGTTTATTTGGAACTTTAATATATAATTATTGACACTTTAGGCTTTTCACCACAGAACCTTTTGCTTGAACATTTATTAGTACTGAGTTTGCTGACATCTAATCAAAATAATTTTAGTATGTGATTTCCACAGTTGTCACCACTTGTTACTAATGTATGGTTGATTGTATTGGGTTTTTCACCCACGTATTTGTGTCAGCGCATATCTGGCTTGTATAACGTATGCAGTTGTCACCGCTTGTTGTATTTTGCATTGTATTATTATTATTATTATTTTTATTTTATTTCATCCTTCACCGCTCTGGTTCCCTATCCCTTCGAATGTGTGCGTGAAAGATTTATTGGATGAGTGACTAACAGCTGTCTGCTAGTGTGGCCCAGTACTGAGAATAAATTCTTGTTTATCATCTTTATTTACTGAGTCTGTCTTGGTTTGCGGAAGTGGGAATTAGTGCGGTAGTTTGTTCATCCCATTCATCCCTCATTTTACATTCACATCCGCATGCTCACATTCATATTTTACCCTGCACACAGAATAAATTATATCCCACCAAACTATCGTATTTGTCTGTGTGCGAGACTTTGTGTTTACATCTTGCAAGGTCAGTGTGTCATCCAGCTTGACCACAGCCCCCTCCAAGGCGGTGTGATATTATTATTAGAATATTTGATTTAAAAAACTGCAAATAAAATAAACGTAGTTTGAAATTTACTGCAAACAGTTACTTACTTTATTCATTTTATTGCCAGATTTTCATGTCTGTCTTTGTGTGTGGTCCAGTACTTGTAAACCACATCTAGATCAATCATGTTTCCTGATGAAAGATAGAATTTTATGCGCATCAAATTATCCAACTGATTTACTTGTGGCCTGTTTCTAGATTTAGTATTAATTGAGTTCATTAGGCTAAAACCACATCGCAGTCTGCACTTGATGCTTGAAATGGCAACAAGTGTCCAACAGAATCGACAGCTCTTTCATGTCTTCATCCTTCAGGACATAGCTTATGACTCAATGAAAGTCTGAATTGATCATGTCTTCACTTTCTCCCCAATCAAAAATTTGAAGTCATCATACTGTTCATCGATCTTTGAGATGACACTCTCTTGACAGATTGGTATAACGGTTGAAAACCTTATCAGTTTGTTCAAACTGTCTTTGCCAAATTCAAAACTTGAATCATTTGCAATGGAGCAATGATCAAATCTTGCCAAATCCATCAATTCATCATCCAGAAATCTGTTCTCAAGGTGGTTACATAATAGTTCAACAAATATAAGAATTTCAGCCTTGTCAACGTCACCGTCAATTGAATTAAGAACTTCCTTCACTGCATCACTCCAATGAACTGTTTCTCCAAGATACTGCGATCTTATTTTACATATTTTTGCCTTTACAAACTGAAATGCTTCAATAGTTGTCAGAATGCTTCTTTGAAAATATTTGCATGTTGATGCCAGTTCTCCCAAAACATCAGTCAGTACTGTCAATGCCATTTTTAATTTGCCAATTTATTTTCTATAAACAGTTATTTGTGATCATGCTTTGTATATTTGTCAATCATAATCCCATAAATCTCCTATTGACCCTCCATATATTTGAAATACAAAATTATGAAATTTTTTTTTTTTTTCCATATGCTTGTTTATTTGAAGTAAACTCAAAATACATTCAAAAATATCTCTTTAGTCAGTCATATCATTTTTTTTTTTTTTTACAGCAAATGCAAAATGCATTTGGAAGTCTAACTCTTAGTGACTTGTAACATTTATTAATTTAGTAAATTCAAAATACAGAGTAGGTTTCCACTATACCTCATTCAGTCTGTATATATGTTTGCAATAAATTCAAATTACAGACTACTTTACACTACAACTCATTCAGTCATAATATATGTATACAGTAAATCAAAATTCATGTAGATATACAACTCAGTTTTAATATCTGCAGAAAACAAGCCTGGACCTTCTTCATGGCTTCGTTGAGTGCATGGACTGTGACATTCCCGAAGATCCCAAGGATGCACAGCCTAATACTGTGGAAAATGAAGGTCATAAATAGATTTACTTTTTCAAAACACACTACAAGAATAGAAGTGAAAAGTTGGAAAACCACTAGCTGTTCTTTCAGATTCTTTACTGCATAGTGTTTCATCTAATGATTTTACATTTCTTTGATGTCACATCCAGTTTTAAATTCTGATAACAAATGAGTGACATCACAAATTGATACCATAGACATAGACAGAGTGACATCACATATACAGACTGAGTGACATCATAGATTGTAATAGTATCACACCAATAAAAAGCAATAAATACAAATTAGAACTGCAGTAAGCTACTTTGTTGTTAATGCTCAGCTCTGTTACACACTTCTGAGCATCAGTACTCATACATTTTATTTTGTGCCATGTACCAGCTGTCATGAATAATTCACAAGCTGGAGTTGACTATTTATTAGTTGAAGAGTTCGACAGCACTCACACTTTTAAGCAAATACACATAAAATGGATTGCATACATGCAGATCTTGAGTAAAGCCATGTGTGACAGCTCACTTTTGATATAATATAAAGATAACATACAATGAGAATACACGATGAGAACTATTATGTCAAACTTTACTTTCTCTTATAATGAATAGGAATAAGATTTATACACTTTTATTTTCTTACGACAGGAATATACGGCAAGAACTATTGTTTGTCAAACTATAGTTTCTCTGATAATGTATAGGAGTAAGATTTATACACTTTTGTTTTCATATGACAGGAGGAGAGATTCAAGAGCAAAGGTGTTTGCAGACAAAAATAATTCATTGAAAGTAATTTATAAATGACAAAATTTTGTGTTTATGATTTCATCATGTATAGTTTTCTTCACTGGTTTTGCACTTTGCTGTGTGTCCATTTAGAAACTTGGACTTTAGCCCAAATACAGAATGCTACTCGCCAACACCTGGTTCTCCTTATGCTGCACTCCTTGCAGGCGCCAGGTCCAAATTTGGCCCATTGGCTTCTAGGCTTTCAGATTCAGAAATCCATCGCCAAAACTAGTCTTCAGGATCCAGGTAAGGTGGCTGAAATGCTGTAAACTGCACTTGCTAAAATGAGCAAAAAACCAATCATATACTCACTTGTTAGTACTGATGATTAAAGTTAATGAGCAAAAGCAATCATATACTCATTGTTAGTACTGATGATAAAGTTCATGAGAAAAAAGCAATCATACTCACTTGTTAGTATTGTTAGTAAAGCTAATGAGCAAAATCAATCATTTACTCATTTGTTAGTACTGATGATGAAGTTAATAAGGAAAAAGTAATCATATTCACTTGTTAGTAAAGCTAATGAGCAAAAGCAATCATTTACTCATTTGTTAATACTGATGATGAAGTTAATAAGGAAAAAGCAATCATATTCACTTGTTAGTAAAGCTAATGAGCAAAAAATAGTCATTTACTCATTTGTTAGTACTGATGATGAAGTTAAAATGGCATGGGAAATAAATGGAAGGATGCATGGAGAGAAAGGTGAATCTTTAACTGGAATTGCTAACTTATTTCTTATTGTTGCCTATGTAATTACTGTTTTATTTCATTAAATCTTTAACTGGACTTGCTAACTTATTGATGCCTATGTAATTACTGTTTTATTTCATTAAATCTTTAACTGGACTTGCTAACTTATTGATGCCTATGTAATTACTGTTTTATTTCATTAAATCTTTAACTGGACTTGCTAACTTATTGATGCCTATGTAATTACTGGTTTTATTTCATTAAATCTTTAACTGGAATTGCTAACTTATTTCTTATTGATGCCTATGTAATTACTGGTTTTATTTCATTAAATCTTTAACTGGAATTGCTAACTTATTTCTTATTGATCCTATGTAATTACTGTTTTATTTCATTAAAATGATCATTCCTGGGAATAATTGGAGTGTCTGAAAAGCAAAGTGAATCACGGTGTGACTGGAATTCTATCTTACTCCTTGCTGAGACTTGTACAGCTTTGTGGGCTTCTTTCATAAAATAAATCTTCAAAGGTTAAAGGTTTATTTGCTTAAGACCATCAGTGAAAGTAATCAGTAGTGCCAGGTTTAGCCTCTGCAAGAACAGAAGTAGATCAAGTAGAAACAATCAGAAGGAACACCCATTTTCTTAATCACTCCTCATTGCAAAGATTCATGAATTATGCAATTTTGTTATCAGGCCTCATGCGTTCTTCCATCACCATGGATAATAGGATTTTAGTGTAATGTAGTGGTTAATTCAGAGTCCACTTTTCATTTTTGTTATCAGGCCTCATGCGTTCTTCCATCACCATGGATAATAGGATTTTAGTGTAATGTGATGGTTAATTCAAAGTCCACTTTCATTTTTGTTATCTGATCTGTATTATCTCAAGGTGTGCTTGGCTCGCCACGCACTTGCCTCCACGTCATTCTCAACCTGCTGGAACAAGGTGTGGAGGGGGGTTCAGGTCCTCCTTGCTTACAGGACACGCCGCGATTGGCTGAGCTCTCTTATCAGCTCATTTATAAATTGTGTGCTATACGTGATACATCTTTGGCCACATTGAGGTATCTGAGAACTACACGTGACTTCCTGTTTCAGCAGCTTCGAAACTTGCCTTTTGACAAAGACAACTACAGTGAGTTGATTATGTTTATGCATGAATTCATGGATGTATATATACAGAATACTATTGAGATGATATTGAGATGATATATGTATACAGAATTTTATTGAAATGATATATGTAAATAGAATATTATTGAGATGATATATAAATCTATGACTAATTGATGGCATTGATTGATAAATATTTTGCCTTTTCTCTCAAAGGTGCTTGTCATATCAGCAAATAAAATTAGAACTAAATGTTTGAATGATATTGATCTGTGCGGTATGATGTTTTCAACATAAAACCACTGTATTTCTATATGTATTTAAAGTTGTAATGGATATGATTCCAGCATAAACAGTATTATTTTTCAGTTGCTACATTAGAAATGAGTTAAATATCATGTCTTTGTTGAGAAGTTTACCATTTTTACCAGCAAGTAATCTATGCATTCTTAAACAATAGTTAATCAAACTCGTTTTAAAAAAAAAAAAGTAATAATAATGATGCTGATAATAGTTATGTTTATAATAATGATGCTGATGATAGTAATGTTTATAATAATAATGAATTTTTCAACAGGAATTTCAGTTATTCCTCATCAGTCTTGGCTGCTTAAAACAGTGGCCATAGAGCTACGTCTGACCGCACTCAACCGCCAACGATCCCACTGTCAGCGATTAATTTGTCTTCTCTTAGAAGATGAATATGAACAAACTCATGGTATGATCTCTGCGTTGTGATTCTGAGTTCATATGAAAGCTGTAATATTGTTTAATTATTTACATTTTGAGTCCATGCAGATTTTATGATTTTGTTTTATTTATTTATTTATTTTTTGTTTAATTGAAAATTTAAAAAATTCCAAAAGAAAAAAATGAAATGTATGGGACATACATAGCCCGGTTAGAATGTTTTGGGTAAAGTTTTCAGGAATTGCCTTTACTGCTGAAGGAGTACTTAAGAAGTTTATGGTTGAACAGTTGTACAACATGTGTACTCCTGAATTAATTCACACCTGCACAAGGGAGGCAAGACTTACCTATGCAAGTTAGCTTCCATTGCTGACCGGTACACCGCAGCTCATAATCTGGTAGCAGGCCTGCCATGTGCTGAAGCTAAGCTGCTACAAGGGGCCCCACTGAATAAACCCCCTGGCAACTCAGCCCATCAGTCACCTCCCATAAGCAACGTGCACAGGCCTCTTTCTCCTAAACTAAACCATAATGTTTGCAGTAATGCAATGTACGGAACAAATGTGTGATGCTTTGCTGGGAGATGGGCAAGATGTCAATTCTCCACCACCCTGGGCTGCCTGTAACCATAGGCTAATCCCCAAAACACTTCTTCTGGCTGGCCACACATTAAAAAGATAGATAATGTAGGATAGAAGAGTGATAGTTTTGGAGATAGCTCAAGTACCCTGATACATACAGTCAGGATAGTAAGTAAATACAGTTGACATGTAACACATGAGTCTTAAATATCAACAATAAACATATTCAATAAGAAATAAGAAAAACGGCCAAAACCACACTAACACCGACAATAAAAATAGCTACTTGTAGAGGTTAGCAATAATTAAAAATATATTAGGTTCATTAATTTCAAATAGAAAATGGGTAACCAAATTGTGAGTGTGTGCAGGATTGCCTGCATCTGTGTTTCCTTCAGTGGCCATATTGTGGCTAAGAAAATCTGCATTATTGTTGCTTTTTCCATCAATGTGCTCTGCACTGAAATCATTGTGTAAATGTGTGTCTTTCAAAGTTTAGGGTAAGATAAAAGTGTAGTAGAAATCATTGTGTAAATGTGTGTCTTTCAAAGTTTAGGGTAAGATAAAAGTGTAGTAGAAATCATTGTGTAAATGTGTGTCTTTCAAAGTTTAGGGTAAGATAAAAGTGTAGTAGAAATCATTGTGTAAATGTGTGTCTTTCAAAGTTTAGGGTAAGATAAAAGTGTAGTAGAAATCATTGTGTAAATGTGTGTCTTTCAAAGTTTAGGGTAAGATAAAAGTGTAGTAGAAATCATTGTGTAAATGTGTGTCTTTCAAAGTTTAGGGTAAGATAAAAGTGTAGTAGAAATCATTGTGTAAATGTGTGTCTTTCAAAGTTTAGGGTAAGATAAAAGTGTAGTAGAAATCATTGTGTAAATGTGTGTCTTTCAAAGTTTAGGGTAAGATAAAAGTGTGGTAGAAATCATTGTGTAAATGTGTGTCTTTCAAAGTTTAGGGTAAGATAAAAGTGTAGTAGAAATCATTGTGTAAATGTGTCTTTCAAAGTTTAGGGTAAGATAAAAGTGTGGTAGAAATCATTGTGTAAATGTGTCTTTCAAAGTTTAGGGTAAGATAAAAGTGTAGTAGAAATCATTGTGTAAATGTGTCTTTCAAGAATTTCACAAAGTTGAGATAAGTCAATTGCTAAGAAGTGAGAACAGATGTTACATCTGCATGAAACGATAAGTGGTATCTTTTAGTTTTGTATGTTGACAGAATGGAATTCCACTAATAATTTGAGAAACTATATTAATTAGGTTTGGGGCTAGCGCAGATTTGTCACATGACATATAAACTAGGAATTAGACTAACACACACATCATATAACATTTCATATAACATATAAACTAAGAATTATGCTACCACAGCTTGTCAAAGAGCCATATAAACAAGGGATTAGTCCAGCAGTCTTGTCACATAACATTTAAAATAGGGATGAGGCTAGCACACACATGTCATAACATAAACTAGGGATTAGGCTAGTTCACACTTTGTCACATAACATATAAACTAGGGATTAGGCTAGCACACACTTTGTCACATAACATATAAACTAGGGATTAGGCTAGCACACACTTTGTCATATAACATATAAACTAGGGATTAGGCTAGCACATACTTTGTCACATAACATATAAACTAGGGATTAGGCTAGTTCACACTTGTCATAACATATAACCTAAAGATTAGGCTAGCACACTGTCACATAACATATAAACTAGGAATTAGGTTAGCACACTCTTTGTCACATAATATATAAACTAGGGATTAGGTTAGCACACACTTTGTCACATAACATATAAACTAGGGATTAGGCTAGTTCACACTTGTCACATAGGGATTGGACTAGTACAGACTTAACACATAACCATATACACTAGGGATTTAGACTAGCTTAAACTTAATGCATAACCATATACTTTAGAGATTGGATTATCACAGGCTCAACACATAATCATATACTCTAGGGATTGGACTAGTACAGATGTAACACATAATCATATACACTAGGGATTGGACTAGCACAGATGTAACACATAATCATATACACTAGGAATTGGACTAGCACAGGTGTAACACATAATCATATACTCTAGGGATTGGACTAGTACAGATGTAACACATAATCATATACACTAGGGATTGGACTAGCACAGATGTAACACATAATCATATTCTCTAGGATTGGACTAGTACAGATGTAACACATAATCATATACACTAGGGATTGGACTAGCACAGATGTAACACATAATCATATACACAAGGGATTGGACTAGCACAGACCTAACACAATCATATACACTAGGGATTGGACTAGTACTTTATGTAATAAAGAATGTTTGCTTTTTCAGTACTTGTCTTGAAGCTGTAGTTTTGTTTGAATTGCTGTTGGTTTGAAGCACTATTGGTTTGTGCTGTTGGTTTGATTTTCTTTTGAAGTGTTATGGGTTTGATTTTCTATTGTAGTGTTATTGGTTTGATATGCTATTGGTTTTGTTGTAGTCTTGAGGCCAGTGGGGACACAGGAACCTGACACTCCAACATGGGACCAGGACCATTCTCAGATCAAGGTAACTTCAGTCACTTTCGCAGGTGAGTTATAGTCTAACAAGTTCAGTTTTGTTAATGGGTAATTGAAAGAAAGATTAATGCATGATGAATGATGTGCAGAATTGTTCTTTCATAAATAGGTAAGAAATTATTCCTGTTGAATTTCACATGGAATAAAATGTTCTTGTGGGACTGAAATTGTGAAACTAATGAATATTTAGATTGCATTAAATTCACAAAAATTTTGTGGACATTAAGTTTACAATTTTATATGTATGAAATAAACTTTTACCAAATATGTTTTTTACTTGACTCTATTTTACTGACAAATAATGTGTTATAATTTCTTCTTTAATTTCTGTTTGTTTTGACTGTGACTTTGATAATTCATGCTTTTTAGTTGGAGATGTAAGTTGTTTGAGAGGAGTATTTCAAAGATGATGTAGAAATCTTGAAAGATTAGTAAGCTGTTTAAAATGTCAGACTCTTGATCACAAAGTGCATATATTTGAACCTATAACTGAATCAAATACAAGCATACACATGACATTTCCCTCAACACACCCACAAGTCTTGTCCAGTAATGTTATTACTTTCCTTCAACATATACAAGTCTTGTCCAGTAATACTATCACGTTTGCTCAACATATATAAGTCTTGTCCAGTAATACTATCACTTTTGCTCAACACATACAAGTCTTGTCCAGTAATACTATCACTTTTGCTCAACACATACAAGTCTTGCCCAGTAATATTATCACTTTTACTCAACACATATAAGTCTTGTCACTCAACACATACACAGTATTTCTTTCATTTTCCCCTCAACAGATACCTTACATTTTCAGTACTGTTATCACTTTTCCTCACCACAGTATTGCCGTCACTTTTCCTCATCACAGTACTGTTATTAGTTTTTCTCAGCATATATTTACAAACACTTCACTGCAATCTCATCAGTATCCCCAAAACTATCCATCCCCTCTCACCCACCTTTAATATGTCCACTTACTTTTAAATGGTTTACTCTCTTCTTTTCTTTTATTCTCAGGTAAACAGAAACGCAGCAAACTTCTTTCCTTGCTGGACACTGTCACACTCAGTCATCAGTTTCCTCCAGAACTCCGCCTCAACTTCTTTGATCCAAAGGTGGTGGAGAAGGTACTTAGTGATCATGAAGTTCGAGATGCAGAAGGAATAGCCTACTATGATGTAAGAGCTCTGAGGAGCCTTCTCGTCTCTGAACTAAACAGCCAGCAAGGACCAATGATGGTGGGACAACGTCCACACATTATGGAAGTGAGTGGCTTGGACATTTTCAACTGTTAGAATATGAACTTGCTTAAAAAGTGGTTTGTTGAAGAATAAAAAGATGACAGTTAGAAGCTTAGTTATTTCAAATAATAATCTATGCTTGGTTTTTTTTGCAATTTGTTTTTTAAATTTCAGTTTAGTTTTGTGTTGTAACCTTAAAATAGATCCAAAATGTTAGTGATAATGTAGGCCATTGTCTAATTTTTATTAAATTCTAATTCCTGCATTATAACATCTTAAATATTGGATCCCTGATTGACACTGAATTCCTTTTTTTAAAATTTTTAATCATCATGGAAAGTCAGCCACATAGGCTACTCTTTGCTACATCTTAGCTATAAAAATGGGTCACATGAACCACTCATAATTAGCATAATCTTAGATATGTCACAAATCATCTTAGATAGGTCACATACCTCATCTTAGATAGGTCCATAAATAGACTTCTCAGATTCGACCTTTGAATAAAACAAATGCTTTATGCATATGATGACTGTATGTACATTCTCTGAAGAGAACTTATGCATATTTAGAATATACCCTTCTGTTATAATTTTAACTGTGCTATTTCAAAACTGAAATAAATTGATGATGACTAATTTGTATGTTTAAATGAGCACTTATTCATCTCGTAAGTTGATGATGACTAATTTGTATGTTTAAATGATATTTCATAAGCTGTTTTTTTTCTCTTAGAATTTTGCAGGTAACCTTATAGCATCTAATACTTTTATGTAAACACATTTGTTTTACTCTGAATCAATTTTGAAAAATTGGTTGGGATTACCTAATATTAATGTAGTTGTTTGTGTATAGTACTGTGAGTTTTTAAAAATTTCACTCTTATCTACTGTTTGATCCTAAAGTGTATTGCTTTCCTGATTTCAGTATCCTTAAAGCACTGTCTGTCTTTTTTTCACAAACTGTATGTTGAAATGTGGATTTGATTTTCTTCTCTTGTCATCTTGATTGGATGATGAGACTTATATACTGCTGTATGATGCACTTGTTGACTGGCTTTTAGTAGTCAACTGAATTGTTATAACTGTGTAATTTTCTGGGGTCATAGCACTTCCAGTTACATTGAAAGTAGTTCTCTGGAGTCATACACATGATTACACCACAAGCAGTTTACTGGAGTCAAAGCACTTCTAATTACACCACAAATAGTTCTCTGGAGTCATAGCACTTATGATCATACCACAAATAGTTCTCTGGAGTCATATCACTTCTAATTACACCACAAGCAGTTTTCTGGAGTCATAGCACTTCTGATTACACCATGAGTAGTTCTCTGGAGTCATAGCACTTCTGATTACACCATGAGTAGTTCTCTGGAGTCAAAGCACTTCTAATTACACTGCAAGTAGTTAAAATCATTCTTGAGATTCATGGATTTAGTGGAAACAGAATTGCAAAATTAATTAACTGCTTTCCTTTTACAAAAGATGGCATAAAAATTACGCTCATTTACATTAAAATAAAATAGTTAGAAATGGATGGTAGAAATAAAATATATGTTCATAGTGATTCATAAATGATTCTGTGGATTGTTTCTGAGAATGTTAAAATATATATATGATCCTGATAAAAGACGATTTCTATTTGCCTGTGTCTGTGATAAATTGTTATTCTGGTGCTGTCATACTTGTTTATGTTAGGTTGCTGCTAGCAAAAGTTAGAGCTGGTAGGGGGCTGCTCCCGTAGTTCTGACCTAATTTAGATGGCATGCATCCACAGTTGCACTCGTGAAACACTACATAGCGCTTAGAAGCCAACTAAGTTACTTGGCACCCAGTTTAGGTTGAAAATCTGGCTAATTGACTGTTGTGAAACCGGACCATGGTAACCAACTGAACACATTCTCTATTCTGAATAATTTTAGCAATTCCTCCAAAAGTTTGGCTGAAGAGTTGTCATTGTTCAACTCTTGTCTTTCGTTTGACTGCTTTGTGCATTTATGATTCTCATTTACATTTTACATAAGTTCTCAGCACCTTAACCCTTTAAATTTAAACTTAGACATTTTCAGACTGTGGATCACCCCTCACTAAGTTTGATAAACTGAACATGGTCTCTTTCTTGAAATTAGTTACCAATTATATAAAAAGTAAATTACCTTTGGAAAGAACCGTTTAATTTTATTTGAAATTTAATGTAGGATTTTTTCCACACCATAGGAAATTCAAAACCTGTTGGCAACTGTGGTGGAACGGAACAGTGTACGTGAATCGCTGCATTGTCAGAGGCAGAACTTTGAGGCATGGAGACAAGTTATTGAGGTCATACTGACTGCTTGTCCTGAAGATCTGTTATTTGGTGAAGTTCGCCAGACTGTTATCTTTGAAGTGTTGCAGGAACTTCTCTTGAAGGTAAGGGAACCATTTTAGCAATTACAGCACACATAGTTTATTTGAGTACACATGAAAATTCATTTATTTAAAGTTATTTCTAGGTTTAGATCAACTGTTGTTGAAAACTGCTATTTTTGAAAAATCTTTTGTGAAAGAATGCTATATTGAAATAATCAACTGTTGTTAAAAACTTCGTTTTTGAAATAATCAACTGTGTTTAAAAGTGTTCTAGCAAGACCTCTTACCCATTACTTCAGCCTTTGTATCTTTTGATGTAGGTTTGCTCTCTGTTTCTTCATCAACATCTTTTTCAAAACTATTTTCAGAGGTCTCATATCTGATTGCCAGTTCATTAAAAATCTGAAAGAATTTTTAATTGAATTGGAAATATTTGTCAATTTTTTCTGCATAAAATTGTTTTTCCTAAATATTTTTTAAATGACCATTTTGATTTAAACAAAATGCATAGTTCTTTCAGTAAAAGGTAATTAATTGATTAAGTGTTTTTTTCTGCTCATTATATGAGGCTATTATCTACAAATATTTAGTTCATTATTTAAAAGATAATAAAGTCACAATTTTAAGTCAGAACCATCTATTAGAGGCTAAGTTTCTGATAGTTGTTGAGCATGAAAATAGAGATCCTCATGCCAAGATTGGACTAGTGTTAATTCTTGATAAAAGTGGGCATTTGTTACGGATTTAACTCTGGCAGTATTACCAATTCTTGAATGCTCATGTCCGAGTTTATTATTGAAGTTATTTGCAAACAAATATGAGAAAATGCAGCAAATATTCGGTTTTGAATGCTTTCTTGTCAAATTCATTTTGCTCTGCTAGTGATTTAAACTATAGCCCTTTCAACAGTACTAGTCAATGCATTGGTAATGTAATCAGTGTCATTTATTCTTTTGTTTCATTTGCATTAGGTGTCAGATGAAGATGCTTTATCAGAATCAACTGCGCCAGTGTCAGGTGTAATCTTGATACTGTTAGCTAATCTTCGTCAATGTTTTATGCACGAGCAACCCCCTCTTGAGCAAAGTAACGTACCCTCCACTTCATATGGGAGTCTCCTGGACCACAGCATGAAAGGAGTGACTACATTACAACCTTCACCTTGGACTCAAGGGGCATCATCAAAAACACTCTTTGCTACGTCTCTACAGATTGTGCTGAAAGGACTGGTTGAATACATCCTTGCTTCACGTGTGTAGGAATTTTGCTCATTGGTTATTAGCAGTCATTGTGCAGGTTGATGCATATTAGTAGGTTTAATTTAAAAAAAAATTCTAAGCTTTGTTTTAGGTTAATTTGTTTTCATTTTATGTTTGTATAAATTTTCAGTGTCTTTCATTGTTCGCCCACTACAATAGCTAGTTAAAAAATCTAAATAATTACAACCTTCAGTATACTAAGTAACAGTGATGCAATCAAACATATATTTTTTTCCCAAGTGATATAGAAATCTATTGCGTAGAAAAATCATTGCCCAGCGCATCGCAGTGAATCTGTTGGGGTGGACGAATATGTTGATACTGGGGGTGGAGTAGGGGTTTTGCTGGACAGAAATTAACTCTTCAAATGCAAATAAAAAATAAAAAAAGCAAGGTGATGGCTGATTTCTAGATTAGGTAAAATGTTTTTATAAATTCATTGATCATTATGTTTAGAAAAGAAGTGATAAAACCTGGTAGTATTGATTTACTTATTAGAGAGAAGATAAGTTGTAGTTCACTTGTGAATAAAATGGGGAATTTTTTATGCAAAATGTCATAAGGCAGTGGATTCTGGGCTCTAGTACAATAAATGTCAGTGTCCATCTGCTATTGTTTAGAAAGAGGATGTTTCTGAAATCGACCAAAGTTGCCTGTAAACACTTATTAATTCAGACATGTTTGATCCATTCCCAAAGAGAAATTAACAACAAATTATTCATAGTATGGTAATTGATATTGATTCAAATGAAAGGTTTCTGAAAAGCAGTGTAAGTTATTACTTTCAGACTATTAAATGATTCATATTAATGTTATATGAGAGTATTATATTTTGAAAATAACTTTGTATTTTGTAGGAAGTGGATTACAGCGAGTAAGAGCAAACCTATATGGGGCACTTCTTTATTACCTTCAGATTGCTCAAAAACCAAAGACAGTATCCGACCCACAAGGTAGGGCAACTTGGGATTTGACTGTAATAATTCTTTCTGTGGTTAAAATTACTTTCTTATCCATTTTCTAAAATAAACTCATTTTATCATTCTCACTTTTATCATTAAAAAATAAACTGTTAAGCTATATTTTCCAGTACATCTCATAAGAAGTTAGTGGGAAATGCATTTTAGTGGAAATAACTCTTACTTTAACACAACTCTTATAATTTGAGTACCCAATGATCTATTACAGTACATCTAAATGAAGTACTTTCAGTTTATTTTTATTTATAAAATCTCGTGTAATGTTGTAAAACTTGTATTTCAGTAACCTCCACCAATCTCTGCCAATCAATATATGGTACATGTCAACAACTAAGGGCCTTTTCATTAAATTCACCTTTAAACTATCAATTCTTTGTATAAAGTACATCTGTATTGAAGTAATCTTTTAAAAAAACTTTAGACACTGGATTATGTACATTGTCTCTATTCAGTGGATAGTCTGTTCTCCTGCAACATGAGCTTAAAAGGAAAATGTTTTTAAAAACATAATAAAAGCAATCATGGATAGAGTTTAATTTTTTCACAAATAAATGTTTTGCAGGGGTTGTTGACTGCTTACATGTTGAACGTTCATGCTGATCGAACTCTCTTTCAGCTAAGCAAGTTGTTGACTGCTTACATGTTGAACATTCATGCTGATTGAACTCTTCTTTCAGCAAAGCAAGGTGTTGAGCGGGTCCTAGCAGGACAGGATGCAGAGTATGAACAAATGTCAAAGGAAAATCTTGCCACTATTGCATCATTTGGGGATGCATTCATGGAAGTTGTCTGTCGGGATGCATGCGATGGGCATGATGTTGGAAGAGTATGAGCTTCTGTGTTTTTATAATTGCTTAAAATAGGATTCCATATATTGATTTTCTGTATATATTAAAGTTACAGAAAAGTATAGACAGTGACTATATATGTTAAAACAGAATTATTTAATTAATTATTTAGAGTTTGCATTGTATTCTTTCTGTGGATTGTCAGCTTTAGAGCTTGATGTATAATTTGTTTGCATTCTCTCTGTGGATTGTTACAGATGTTGGCACTCTCTGTACTAGACTCCATTGTGGCTGAGGACAAACACCAACAGTGGCTGTCTTTCTTAGTTGCCAAGGGATACCTGCAACATTTGGTGGACAGTTTACCATTGGACGATAGTGGGCTGCATGCAGCTTTGGCCTTCACCCCAAGCCAGCTCCGCCCTTTGTACATATTCCAGTCCAAAATGGTTAGAGTCAGCAGTTTCATTATATTCATACTTAACTATTCCTGTGTGCATTTTACTGTCTGCACTTTGTAAAGTATTGACACTCTTTCCTTTATATTTATTTTATTATATTGTTTGATTACTATAAACTGTTTTAATATGTTGCATTTTTAGTCCATGCTGACAAGGCTTGCCCAGTCAGCAGAAGGTGCTCGGATTCTTCTGCGATGTAGTGTGATGCAGAAACTCTCCTCTGTAACTGCACTTGACCTCCGACCTGAAACAGAGAGGTTGGTGAATGCATTATGTAAACAGTTGAGTTAATCAGACTGCTGTTTGTATATACAAAGCAGCTTGGTAATTTGATTGCAAGACACATTGTGGTAGAATTAATGATCATATCACGGTAGTTTCAGGTCAGGTATATGTCTAGATAAGATACACACACACACTTAGATCAGACAGAGAGGCTTATGTATGTAAATTTTGGTTGCAACAAATTGACTAACTGTCTGGGGCAAGTCAAAATTGTGATTAATCTTTCTGGGACTGTTAAAAATAGCATTCTGTCTGTACTTGTATTTTGTTGCAGATTCATTTTAGTAATCTCGAGACTGCAGAATATGTTTATAATGCATTATTGTTTGCATCTGATCATATAAAGAAGAAAATCATATAAGTACAATATTTTCTTGGTTTGAACACATTATATATATATATATAATTTATGATCATATAAAAAAGAAATCACGTACGTACAATATTTTCTTGGTTTGAACAAATGACTAAAGAAAGGAGCCATAAGATAGGGATTATTTTGTTAACCAGTCCAGCAGGGAGAACAGTTTGAGATGAAGTATGACCTAGAAGCTTAAATCTTTTGATAGGCAACATGTGTCAGTTGGACAGGCAGCTCTGTGTTCTACCTGTTTATTGGAATGACTGGACATAAATATATATGTAGTCTGTGTTCTACCTGTTTATTGGAATGACTGGACATAAATATATATGTAGTCTGTGTTCTACCTGTTCATTGGAATGACTGGACATAAACATATATGTAGTCTGTGTTCTACCTGTTCATTGGAATGACAGAACATAAACATACATGTAGTCTGAAGTTACTGGTTTTTTAAATTGCATTTTCCAGCAGATATTTTCTATTAATCTATAAAGTGATCTCCTTCTACCTGGTAATGACAAAATAAAATCTACTGTGTTCATGAGTATAATTTAAGTTCTATAATAATCAGTACTGAAAATTATTAAAAATTAAACTGCTTACTTGTAAGCTCACTGTAAAAAAATATATATATATATAAACAATGATAAAGTCTGGTATGGAAACTGGCTGGCAAAATGCTTGTATAAAATGTAGGGGTAAAGAGGGGGTGGGGGTGTTGTACCAACAGACCAGTATTTGAAGTACATTGGTACTTTAACATTTTAAGTTCTCAGTAATGTTGCGGATTATCTTTAGGTTAATATTTATTTGTGCAATTTAAATTAAAATTGGTCACCATTATTCTTACAAGAGCTATTGATTGGTAAAGTTTGTCCAACATCCTGCATATATTTTTGAATATATTAAATGCAGTTTTTCACTTTTAATCAGTTATTATATGTATTAAATTCTGTTTGTGAATTATAAAGTACAAGGGTGCTAATTTTGTTTTTAAAGTTATCATGAGTTAACGAAAAATGATTTTACAAAGTAGAGTAATAACTGTGCACTTTTAACGTTAGAGAAACATAAAACCAAAGTGCTTTCCAAGATATGATATATAATAATTAAATAAAGATTTGTCATAATTAGAATATAAAAGATACTGAAAACATAATTATTTTGTCTGTTAGATTTACACGCTAAAATGAAATTTGATGCAAGTACTAAAGACATGAACATTAGTTATTAAGTTTATTTAACTTTGTATTTTTCCCTTTCTTTTTTTTTCATTTTAGTTCTCAGTCAGATCCTGGAGCTGCAGAAGATGGCTTTATTCCAGACCCCTTGGCTAGGTATCGTCTTATTCTCTGGGCTGCTTTAAAGCTGTGCTTGGCATTGCTTACTTCCCTTGGCATTGAGAACAGGGAAGCTGCTACACAGGTATACAAAATACAAGTTTTCATTGAAGCATCTTTAGCATTATATGGAAAGCATAAACTTTTGTAGTTATTCTTTGGTTGACGCAACTATATAGGCAGTAAAATACAGGTGTTGTAGTAGTTACTGTTTTCCATTGAAGTAGTTATAGGAATAATTTTTTATTGAAGAAGTTGCACATATCTTATTTTTTTTGTTTGTGACAAAAATGTATCTTAGTCTTTATTGTAATAATTTTCCTATTTTCGAACTTTACCACTCTTACTAGTGACCCTTGGATATCATAATACTGTGCTTGAAAAATCTTTGAAAATTTTTTTCTAAATTGCCTACAAACCCTGATATATATATATATATATTTTTTTTACAGGTGTTAATATTTGTCATTTCCCATGGAGATATATTCCACATAATTTTGCGCAGTTGTGCTCCATCACTCAACCTCCCAGCAATGAGGGAGTTAGCCCTTGTCACGGCAGTTATTTCTCGTGCCAACTGCCAATGTAATACAAGAATCATTTTTATTTTCTATACCTACCATAAAAGTGTCAAATATATCTTTGATGAGTGCTTTGATGAGTTTGATGTGTTTATTTGATTAAGGCAGTTGCTGTTGCATGTGATATTTGATTGAAAGCAATTGCTTTGGTGTTTTTACTGTAAATATTTGCCTGTGCAATCAAGTACCATTCAGTCATAGTGGAATAAATAAATAAAGATTATAAACAATTGCATGTTGAAGAGCTAAAAAGTATAAAGGAAATGCCAGAAAACAGCTCATTATTACCTCAACATAAATTTCTCATCTTTCATCTTTTTAATGCTCTGTACACAAATCCAAGACTGGGAAAAAAATGAAACTTTTGCCAGCTCAGAAACATATATATTATTTTCATAAAACAGATTTAAAATAACCACATTGTTAATTTGTCAGACCTTATTTTAATTTTTGTCAGAACTTTTATCTTGTACAAACTTTCTTCATGCCTAAGCCCTTAAACATGTAAACATTCTGATTTGTAACATAAGTCCTTGTATGTATTTTGCAGCGGACCTGGGCTCAGAATTTCTGGACAGTGACAAAGCTCAAGTTGAGTTTAAAAGCCACCGAGCCCGCCTTTATCGGCAGATGATGGCACTTCTTCCTCGCTTCTGTTTTTCAGAGAAATTCTCCAAACAATTGCGTAATTTATCAAGCCAAGCTGCATCAGATGGAAAAGACACTGCTGCTGAAATCTCCTTGTCCTACCAAGAAATAGCTGCAAACATCACAGCATTTTGTCGTGCTGTCATTATTCAGTCAAGTTTGTGACTTTTTTCTCTTGTTCATTCAGTGTGGTTTGTGAATTGTTTTCCTCTTTTCTTTTTGCATTTGCAGACTAAACCAAACTTTCCAATACCTCCATATACTTAATTTCTCCATACCCCCATACCTGAATCTCCCCTTACCTCTGTATACTTCTTGCTCTACCTTTATACACTGAACTGTTCCTTTTACCTCCATATATTTTATCTTTGCTTACCTCCATACGTTGAACTTTTATAAACATAACCGCTCCGTACCCCCATACCTGAAACTCCCCTTACCTCTTCATACATAACTGCTCACCATGCTGTAGTGTAAATGTTATATCGATCAAACACAACAGCAGGGATGATAGATAAGGATCATTTTCAGGTGAAGAAAACTCTGCCAAAACTTGATAATCATTTTATTGAATTATTTTTTTGTTTGTTTTATCACTCCATTCCTGTTTTGAGCAGCCAGAAATATTGGTTTAATAACATTGACAAATCTTTGGGAAAGGAGTTAAAGATGCTTTCAGAACTCAGCAGTAAGGAAATTGTAAAGCCTCTTTGTGTTTTGAAAAATACAAGGAAACTGTAAAGCCTCTTTATGTTTTGAAAAATACAAGGAAATTGTAAAGCCTCTTTGTGTATTAAAAATCCAAGGAAATTGAAATTAAATTAGTAAGTCTTTTTGCAGTATGATCTGTTTGCAGTAGGAAAAATCAGTTTTGGGTTTGTTAAGCAAATGCAAGTTGCTATCCTTATAATCTAGTATTATTATCATCTGTATTTGTTCTATTCAAGGTCTCTCTTATCAGTATACTCAAATTTTGTTTGGGCCTGGTTTGGACGAAGCCTCTGCTCGTGACCTACACAACTCAGAAGGTAAAATTTATAGTTATTTTGCTTAAATCTAAACATTACTTGTTTACTTAAGAATTGGACCAAGCTGCAAAGTTTTGCTAAGGCAGTTGAATTGCACTGTAGTTTTAAGTATTGAGCTTTGAAGTGTAGTTTTAAATATAGTATTGAGCTTTGAAGTGTAGTTTTAAGTATTGTGTTGAGCTTTGAAGTGTAGTTTTAAATATAGTATTGAACTGTGAAGTGTAGTTTTAAGTATAGTATTGAACTTTGAAGTGTAGTTTTAAATATAGTATTAACCCTTTACTGGGCAGACGTTTTTCCTTTTATTTATCTCTGTGCAGGCAAGAATTTCCAGGATTTCAATGCGATTTAGGATTATGTTAGTAAAAACGTAATATCTTAGGTATTAGTGCATATATTTCATAAAATGCAAAATGCAAAATGAAAGCAGCTTTATTAATATCCTTAATTGAAATATACTTGTCAGGTGTCAAATTTTAATCCATGCATGAACATATATATTTACACACAAAAAAATTATTGTCCAGTGATTCCTCTACATACACTATATACACACACTTTGTTGATGCCAGGAACACCTAATCTGTCATCTACATACACTATATACATACTTTGTTGATGCCAGGAACATCTAACCTGTCATCAGACAACCAAGTCTAATGCTCTGCAAAAATCAGCCAAAAGCAAAGATGAACTGCTAAAAATGGACGAAGAATTAAAAGCTAAACTTGACGAAATAGCTAACTCGTAGACATATTGGCTGCTCATTGCTCTAATTTGTCATTAACTAGTATAGAATATTGTTGCCTTCAACTTTGTTTTAATATATCAATCAACTATTTTGTGTACCCAAAATGGCTACTAAAATGTAGAGAAATGTTTCTTTTGGTAAGTACTAGTTGGTTGGGGTTTTTTTGTATTTTTATGTTTGAATGCCCTGGAAAATGTATGAAAAGGGCATTAAAAGTCATGGAATTTCAATCTCACAAGCCTGTGAGTTTTCATTGCAGTTCTGAAGCTAGTGACATTAATTGTTCTGTTCCATTGTTTTTTCATCAATTGAGTAAAGAAGGATAATTTTTGGTATAAAATGTACAGCAAAAGAAAACAAAAACTACAGGAAAATAAAATAAAAAGTACAGCAAAAGAAAACAAAAACTACAGCAAAAGAAAACAAAAAGTACAGCAAAAGAAAACAAAAAGTACAGCAAAAGAAAACAGAATCCAGCAAAAGAAAACAAAAAGTACAGCAAAAAAACCCCAAAAACTACAGCAAAAGAAAACAAAAAGTACAGCAAAAGAAAACAACCTCAAATGCACTTGAACTGTCAGTTGCAACAACAACAGGGACATTTTCTTGATGGGAAATGTGATAAGGATATGCAAATGGAGAACAGGAGAAAATGGTGGTGTTTACAAAATGCCAACCATTTTCCTGTGGGAAAAGCATTGTGATCCTAGTAAGAGTGGGAATTTTTACATTAGAGTATCTGAAACATTAGGCCCTTTGTTTGCGTGGAATCGGAAAATGGCAACTTGGACAATGAGGGCGCACTATATCGTCTTTTTGTAAACATAAAAATAAACAATTTTTTAAAAATAGGTTTTGCTTTTTCCTTGTGATAATTATTACACATAAGCACATATCAATTTCGAGATAAAATATACTTTCTATTAGCCAGGATCAAATTTAGTCTAAGCTGGTAAAGTCTTGCAGATTTAGAGAAACTATCCTGTATTATGTTTGTTTCAAAATTTGTATTTTTGAAAGATTATTGTTTTTTGCAGAACTTTCGAGTACTGTAGGTTTGAGCATTCCCCAAACTCCTAGTCTGGGCTTAGTGGTGTATCAGTTGCGACAGTGCATTAGCCAGTTTCAAGGAGTATTTGAGTCACACCGTCAACACCAACAGAAGCTGTCCTCCATAAATGAGCTGACTACAGAGGACTTGAAACAGGTTCCTATCAGAGAACTCTTTTCATGATTTAATGTACCTTTTTGTATAGATTTTTAAAGTTCAAGATTACCTTATTGGTACAGAATAAGTGTGTGTGCGTAATTTTAGATTTTTTAAAGTAAATTTTATTTTAATTAAACTATTCTTTGCATGAACATGTTTAATATTTTTTTTACATATATATATAAACTTTAAGCATATCTCACATAACCTATTTCAAAATATTTTGAAAATACTAAATATATACCCACAGCTGACGGAATTGAGTGGTACAGAAAAGATGTCATCGCAGCAACGACAAATTGTGGCACGTCGAAGGCTTCATCAGATAGTTGCTGGCAAGAGCCAGGAGCTGCAGCGCTTATCTTGTATCCATGGCAGTCTTTGCAAATCATTTACAGTTATTTATAAAAATTGTCATTGTAGGGTAAAAGAAATGAGGAATATCCTATCAGTACATTTCAAGTGGGTTTTTAAAATATTCAGTATTGGTAAATGTTACACGGTTGATGGTATGACTATTTATAATAGGATTCTGCCATTGTGGTTACGCTTTGCAGTGTCCTACTTTCTCCATTTAAAAAAAAAGGTTTTACTTCTAATTTACAGTTAATCAGTAGAATATGCAAAGAAATATTCTCTCTCTCAGCTTAGTAGAAATGTTATGAATTACTAATTATAAAACTTCACATTAGAATACTCTTACATATCAGAAAGAAGATATGCAGAATATCTAACTAGCAAGTTGTGCGTCCCAGGAAGCACGTCAATTAATAAATTGAAGAGATGTATAGCAGCAAGTAGTTTGGGGGGGGGGGATGCCAGAAATGTTAAGAGATGTATAGGTAAGCATTTCCTTGACTAGGGGCAGACATCCTTGAAAACTGTCTCTTCATCTTGTGGAGACATCTTGAGTACTACCTGCTGCACTGCGTGCCTGCGGATCAGCAGCCACTGGCTTACCAGAGTACTGCAAGGCATCAGTATCAAATGAGGCGTTTGCAAGGTGAGCCCATTTTTTATGCTAATGCATGTCTATAATTAATCACATAAATCATTTCAGATCTAAGCTTGATAACTTTGCTATTTACCTTTTTTTTGTACTTGGTTTTGCTCACCAAACTCAGTGAGTCAAAGGTAGATTGTATTGAAAACTGATTTATGCAGTATAATCTAGAAGTATGTCATTTGCTTAATTTGAATAAGTTTGGCTCTGATAAAGGTATATTTTTATAATTTATTGAAAAATCAGTGATAAATTCTCATTGGTTAGTAAATGATCCAGTGGTCAATTTTTCTTGATGTGATTATTAATAGTAATAACGTTTATTTTAAGTATATATAATTTATCATCTCAACTAATGGCTTTATCATAACAGAAATTTTCAATTTTCAATCACTTCTTCAATTAGACCCTGCCTGGACGCGAGAAGGTGGAGGAGATATGGATGGAATCAGTCCCAAAATGGAGGAAATAGTACATGGTGTTTCAAAGCAAGATTTGGAGATGCTGAAGAAGATGGCACCAACAGTTATTAGTGAGGCCTTACTTCAGAAAATCTTGGACATTAATCAGGTTGGGAGACTTGTGTTTTTTAAGATTTCTGATATTACTTGGCAACTTTTTGGCTAAGAACTAAGTCATCTGTAATAGATCGGTTGTCACATCTCCTGTCTCTTCAACTAATTTCTCAGTCTGCCTTGGCCATAGATTTTTCGTTTGAATTAACAACAAAAAAATAAAATTTTCTTTCAAATTGCAAAAATTGTCTTTCCTTTCCTGGATGTATTATACATCTCTTCCGTTATTTATTTACAAGCCAAAAGAAACATTAATTTCATGCACGCACAGTGGACATCAGCATACCAAATTTATTTTTCTGTTATTGTATGAATAAATTTTCATCTGTACTCAATAAAGCTGTATACTCAACAAAGTTGTTACGTGTAATGAGGGTAGTATATTACTTTAAGCAGCGAGGGTAGGGTAGTATCTGTTGATTTGGAGAAATGCATAGCACAATAAGTGTGCAGATATATCACTTGTCACAGTTAACAAGCACACATATATTTATGTATCCTGTTTCATTGCAATTACTGAAAGTCATATCTTTAATTGAATCATTTTCCTGTGAATTACATCATATAGGTCAGACTATATTTGGAGTATAGAGAGCTTTGCCATAACAACTAAGATACATAGCTCTAGGTGCTTGTTTATTAAAAGTTACTAATTCTGCTAAATAAATATGTTAAAAATTAGCAGATATTACTATTTCATTTTATGACTGTTCATAGTTGTAAAATTTCTTACTCTAAGCCTGTTTGTCCAACTAAGTTTCATGCATACTTCTTTCTCAAATGAGTAGTTACTGTTATCATGGTGGAAAGAGTTATACCTGTAGCCCACTAATTGGACACTATTTTCATTTTGTTGTCAGGAATGTTTCATCATGGTGGAAAGAGTTAGCCCTGTAGTTAGAGACTAGTTACAGATCACTCAGGAAGGTTTTACCGTTACCATGGTGGAAAGAGTTATGCCTGTAGCCAACTAGTTGGAGACTAGTTACAGTTCATTGATAGGAAGATTTTCTTACTGGACATGCCTCTTTCAAAATTTAGTTGAAATTAAAAAAAATAACATTCTTAATTGGGTAGATCTGCACTGAATAAAGTATGTCCACTTGTGGTCACATATGAGGAGCCCATTCCCGTGTCCACTCTCCATAGTTCTGTATTTAAACTTTTTAAAGTATGAGAGAGAAAAAATTATTATTAGAAATTGGAGAACATGTGAAAGGTTGTGCACCATTTTGTTTTTCACTTTTCTTATTCCTAATATGAAGTTGCTAACTGTAAGGTAATGGTTAATGTTGGTAGCCTGTAAATTAATAAACAATCTAGGACAACATAGCTAATTAAGGTCACACTTCCAGTAGCTCCACGAGCCAGGTTGTAGACAGCATAAACATTACAGTATGTGGAATTTACATAAAGTGAAGATGATAAGGAATGACACAAAGATTAGTGAATAATTCATAAAGAATTTATACAACATAATTTTTTTTTAAAAGTAGAAACAATCAAATTACAATTTCAATTCCTAATATACCGATCTCAGAGATCTAGCACCCCAAAAGCCCGTCTTCTTAATCTCTATTTTTCTCACCCAGGAAAAGTGATTTAATTTCGTTCATTTGATCAAAGTTATTACCTATCAGGTGATGTTTACAGCACACCTTGACCCATGGTCCTCTCCCATGGAAACATTCTACACTAATTCCACCTGAGGTTGAAGATGTCTAGTTTTTACTTCCGTTTTTCCATTAATAATGACCGAGGTTTAGCCCACTACTCTGTCGAGATCGGATTTACAAATAAAAAATATATTTTAGTTTGCTAATGTTTGCCCTACAATGTATTTTACCTGAAAAACATTGGGCCTACCTCTCTTTGCAACTTGGATGGTTTACCTAAACGTGCATGCATCACTTTTACGCTAGTACACCTCATACTGCTTGAATCAATCTATTTTATTATTTTAATATTTATTGAAATGAGAACAGGCGAAATTTAATCCTCTCAGGAGACACTGACATTTAATCAGTCAGAAGTTTATACCAGACTATTAAATCTATGATCTATTTGATTGGTACACTAAGACATACCTATCCATCCATCCATGGTAAATTGTCTACTCTAGTTTTTATATTGTATTATATTTATCTATTCTGATATTTACTTGAGGTGTTTGTACTTGGGTAGAATTATCTTCCAGATATTAAGGTTACTTGTACTTAGGCAGTCTTATTTTCTCTGATATTTACTAAGGCAAAGACATGTTGGATACTTTCTTGTACCAAGGCAGTCTTATTTTCTCTGATATTTACTAAGGCAAAGACATGTTGGATACTTACTTGTACCATGGCAGCATTATCTTTTCTGATATTTACTTAGGCAAAGACATGTTTGATACTTACTTGTACCATGGCAGTCTTATTTTCTCTGATATTTACTAAGGCAAAGACATGTTTGATACTTACTTGTATCATGGCAGCACTATCTTTTCTGATATTTACTCAGTACTTGTAAAGTACGGTGAGTAAATGCAAAGTTCCATTCTCAGATACTTATTTATAGTATTAAAGTGGTCTAGCAATAATTTTACATAGTAAAAGTTGACTTTTCTATAATTTATTTGATATTGAAGTTCTCTGATTTCTTATAGTTACATTTTAATAAAGATGTATTTTGTTATAATATGGTAAAGTTGTTTACACTGATATTTATTTTTGTAATATACTAAATTCTCTATTATTATATTTATCTTTAGCATTAGGCTAAAGTTTTCTGCTCTGATATATATTTATTGTAGTAATACTATTCTTAAGTCACCTTATATTTATTTAGTTATACTAAAAGTTTTTTGCCTTGACATTTATTTGTTTCAGAGTTATGGCAAAGGCCATACTCACTTTAGTTTTACAGAGGCTATCGTGAGGCGCATCAAACGGCTTCTTCGCTTGCACACAGGAAGCTGAGAAAATCTCCTTTAGTTGGAACCAAAGAATGCAATCCTGATTTACTGTCTTGAAGTTTCTAGCAGTCTTATGGTGTATATGGATAATGCCTCTAGAAGTGCTCCATCTCTGTGGTATCAGTTCTTAGAGAGGAGATGATGAACTTGCACACATTTTAGAAGTGGAAATGAATTTCTCTTTCAATATATCCAGAGTACTGTGTTGAAAGAAATTGTGTTTCTTGTTATTTTGTATATTTTCAAAGACTAAGCATAACAGATTTATGATTTGAGTTTGGCATTATGACTGCCTTCACTTGACATTCTTAATTTTATTCTACAATTACAAATTTGGTGCTATCTAGGTTTCTCACAGATATGGGAATTGTTTTAAATCTAGTTTGGGGGTGGGGGGAACAATCCAAAACAAAATTAAAGAAATGAATTCTTAGTTACATGATTGTTCCAGTTACATTAAGTTGAATTACACATTACAAACTATATATTATTATTCATTTGGGGAATTCTTATCTAACAATGTAGTAAATAAAGAGACACGAATGCGAATAAGAATTAGATTGCTGCAAACTTACCTCTGAGGAACAGTGGAGCCTGCTGAATTCAAAGGAAATAAAATAATCTTAAAAATTAATTTAATTCTGGTAATTTCATACTAAAAAGAAGTCTCAAGTTTTCTTTCTTTATTATTAGAATGTGTTTAATATAAACTTATGCTTTATTCAGTTAGATCCAAGTGGTTCGATTGATATGTTTGGCCAAAAATTGATACTTCATTGGTTTTAGTATTTATGACTTTTGTGTGTGTAAAATGTTTAGTGGAAATAATTTTGAGTGTTCATGTATTGAATGTATGAGTGTTTATTATTAAAATAGGTTGGTTATTTTTAATACCATTTATTTAAAATGCAATAGGTAGAAGTATGTCTTTAGGGAACAATGAATATTTTATAAACTGACTAAATTGTTAAATTAAAAGTCTGATAATACATAACTGAAGTGATGAGTTTTATCTTTAGTGAAAATGTATTTTAAAGTAAGAATGTGCAAAATAAAAGTGGAAAATATATTTATTACTTTTTTTTCTTCTCAGTACTGATTTCTTTGTATTCTTTCAAACACAATTTTCACTTGTATAGAAGGAAACACAAATATTAGATGATAATGGAACTATTAACAACAAAATTGTTGCATTGTATTTTATTACAAAGTATATTTTTATTTAATTTACCAAAGCTTACAAACATTGTAAACTATCACAGTATCAATGATACACCTTACATAGACCACTAGCTGTGGTGATTTCTTGCCACATTTACAAGGATTCCATTTCACCACCATTTCTTTTCTTTTTAATTGATAAAATATGACATGATAAAAATTGTCCACATTTAAAAAAAATAAAATTCCCACTTAATACTCTAGTACATTTCTTCAGAACAAGGCTGTGGACTTAAAACACTGAATTAATTTTTGGCATTTCTAGACTGTGCAACACACAACTCTTAAATTAAGATAACTTATATTTTTAAGTGCCTATAACTTTCTCAAATTCATTTATTAAATGCAAATACTTTTGTATTTTATTAAGTATTTTAATATTTAAGTATACATTATTAATATGCTGAGAATTTAATGTTCAGAAAGTAAATTTTTTCTCTGATCCAGTGACATTATACACAAGTTTTAATCTTGTGTAATATAAAGGCTTAGTAACACTGTTGCTACCAGCTAGTAATAAATTTCAAAATGTTTTAATTTTGAATTAAGGACAAAGTGATTCCAAAAACCTTAGTAGTGGGAACTTCCACTTCATTAAAATAAGAACTTTGGAAATTACTATTTTTAACACCATATCTTGCTTTTGGAATGAGTCTACTTCTTACGTGTTGTAAACTATTTTAAATTACTCTGTTCATTCAGAAAGTAGCATTTTTGTGCAGCTGGAATTTTTTTACATATACACTATTAAAAAAAATATGTTGGCTAATAGATACTGAAATTATCAGCAGATCCAGTCTCAAAAGATTTGTGAAAATTTATAAAAGCAGATAATAAAATAATAAGCAGCATGTGGTGAGCAACCAGTTGTGGATCACAAGATGATTTGGACGACGGATGGCATGATGGTTTGCTGTGCACCAAAAAGATCACTTCCAATGCGAATCAATAAGCACAAAATCCCAACAACTAATTTATTAAAACACGAGCACAAATGCGTGTGTATACTTGCTTGGGAGCAAATGTTAAAGTAGGAAAGTTAGCCAATATGCTCCTAGGGAAAGCAAGAAGTTTGCCTAGGTAGTGGAGTATGTGCAATATAGAAAGAAAGTCACAAGACGTCGAACCTTCTAGAATCTCAAGAAAAGGATAAAAGAGAGAACCAAAGGGTTAGAATCTTGATGAGAACTGGACCTTTTGCGAGAGTAACATGACAGTAACTTCATAAAGAGCAATATTTTTGTGGCGAAACTTCGTATAACGGAAACTACGTCATACCCACTAGGGACAGTTGGAGACTTTTCCTCTTCTCTTCCTTCTCACCCTTCGAACGCCAAGTATCAAGAACATTGAGGTAACGTGTTTGTAAATACATTCTGGCGAAAGTGAAAAGTTCAATGCCTCAAGACAGCCCAGTGTGTAACGTCCTTTGCACACCGTCATAGACAGATGAGTCATTCAGTACTCTCTGTCTGGGATCCGTCCTTGAACATTCTATTCCACGTGTGAAGGATGGATTCTTCTCAGACCAGAGAACAGGTAGAGAAGGTATCACATTCACGAGTGTGAGGACTCATTCACTCGAAGAAGTACGGTGACAGTGCCAGAACGTTGTTGAGACCCAGCCGTCTACCTGAGGCCAGCGAAATCAGTGACAGGCTGCCACTATGGCGACAGCCAAGACTACCAGACCCAGCCCACACATGGGAGGTCTAGAACAGCAATTCGAATAATTATTGCTGTGAGTGACGCTGCGACTTTGCATCCCCCCTCTTTGAACATTCACAATATCAGTGAGTAGAAACAAAAAGACAAAGTGCATTTAGAAGATTTGAAGATTTAAGAATAAGAATATTTTATTCTTATCGGGACAAACATTTTGTTATATGTAAAACGAACTAGAGTATGGGGGTTAATCCACGTTTTGTGAATTGTTTCATGTTGGCAATACAATTAACCGCATCGAAATTTTATATTAAATTTTTATTTTTGACTTTTTGAATTTCATCTCCTCCATCCCTAGAATGTATGTCATTCGAAAGGTGCATGATTGATTTAACAACTGTATGAGAGAGATGCCCCATTAGGTTAATAAACTCTAAATCATACTTTCTGAAAGAATTGTTATTCACAGTTTTTGAAAGGGGTAAGAGTTCGTGTTTGTATAGTTTCGTTGCGTTCATCTGTTCGTCCAAGTATTCATAAATATTCATATTTGCACACAGCCAATAAGACATTCCTTTGAATAAATTCGGGCCCCACCCAACCATCATTGGTGTATCTGTCTTGTGTTTTTTGTAACATCTAAAAAACCGACGTATTACTGGTACGTCACGGGCTGCACCTTCCCTTGCAAGAGAGAGACATTGGTACGTCACGGGCTGCACCTTCCCTTGCAAGAGAGAGACATTGGAGCAGCTATGAGACCCCCAACGTGACAACCATTTGTTCTAGTATGAGTTGTTTCTCTTGTTTCTTGACATGCATTTTTCTGAATATGATCCATTCTGCATGAATGCGACCAGCAACCGTCCATGATACAATCACATCACTATTAACTTTAATGTCTTCCCACTAAAACTACTCTGAATAAAGAACTCTAACAAAGTGTTATGAGCTGCAACTAGTCTGGCAGATTGTCTATCACTGTCAGTCCAAGTGGTTCCACTTTGGTTGTTATCATGTCATCAAACTTTCTGGCCATTTCAGAGGACAGATGATTCTTCCAGTCTCCGACTTTACCTGTATCAAACGGATAGCTTGGATACATACATACATATATATATATAAAGTCAAGCAGCTATGGTATCTGTATAATGTCAAATAAATAGCTTGGGTACATATCAATATATAAAGTCAAACAGCTATAGTACCTGCATAATGTCAAGAAATAGCTTGGGTATATACATATATATAATGTCAAATGGCTATGATACCTGCATAATGTCAAATAGCTTGGATACACACACACATATACACATAAATAAAAGTCAAACAGCTACGGTACCTGCATAATGTCAGCTTGGATTCATAAATATATAAAGTCATATAGCTACTAACTTTGTATCTAAATGTAAAGTCAACAAACACACCTGCATCAAGTCAAATGGCTAGGGTATTTATATGAAATACATATAAATTGTTGGCATTGCCACATATGACCAAACTGCATGAAAAATTGTACCTACAAGACAATTAAAAAGTATCAATACTATGATCACTAAGAGTGAGCTCTTCAAAAATCAGGCTTTGTCTACTTACACCAGAAGATCTTCAAAAGTCAGACTTTGTTTACTTACACCACAAGGCAGGCTTTTGTCTACATACACCAAATGGTTACATAAGCCAGGTTTTGTCTACCTACACCAGATGGTCTACATAAGCCAGGCTTTGTCTACAAAAACCAGATGTTATACATAATTCAGGCTTTGTCTAGGGCAGATGGCCTATACAAGCCAGACTTTGTCTATCTTAGCCAGATGGTCTACATAAGCTAGGCTTTGTCTACCTAAGCCACATTTTGTCTACCAAAGCCAGATGGTCTACATAAGCCAGGCTTTGTCGACAAAATGAGGCAGGAAAAAAAACTAAACTTCCAAACTATATTATTATATTAGTATACTTTCACACAAATTTTACTGATTTAATTCCTTTTCCCTCAAAAAAGACTAATTTATCTCAATAATGTGAAGACACATGGCAAACTGTGCTGCCATTTTCTGTAGTGAATGTTTAATTTCTGTCACTGAACTGATTCAATAAAATTAAGTAAAATATTCTGAAGCTGCTAACTAGATTGTATGCCAATTTGTGGAAAATATTTTTAAGAATTTGAATTCGTTGAAAAAATTTTTGATAACGATGTTGTCACTACTAAAAGTACATAATCACTGACAGTTTAAAATTAATTCTCAATGATATATGTGGCTTTTATCTACAAATGTTCATCTAATTCAAATAAAAATCACTAAATCAGAATTAAGTGAACTCTACAATCATCAATGAACATCACAGAAGAAGTTAAAAACAAACTATTTTTTATGATTCTGTCAAGATACTATTTTATAATTTACTAGGCATGCCATGAAATGACAGCAATAAAGGAGCCTATATTTTAATTGTCAGACACCAAAACAGAAAATTATAAAACTGTTCAGTACTCAGAATCCGCTGGTTTTACTATATTGATTTTACATTTCTTTAATGAAAAAATGTAAATGCTACAATCTTTCTCACCTTTTCGCATAAATTGGTCGTGCGAACCCTCCACATTCAAGTTCTTAATATACCAGCTGTAGTTAACACTTTCGTTTTTTTTCATGCTGTCAAAACAGCAGTGGCGCTCCAAAGCAGCCATCTGGGACTCTGTCACTGATTTGCCCAGAAAGTCAGCAATCTGACTTACAGTGCCTTGGAAGTCCTGGAAAGAATTAAATTATTACAAACACTAAGACACTCATATATACACTGATGGAACTGTAATAATGGAAATATGCAGTGTGTACAGTTGCTTTCATTTCTGTCAAAAGTACAAACAAAAAAAAAGCTTGAAACATTTTAGCATAGCTTGATGCACAAGGAAGGATTATAAACAGATTTCAGGATTAGTAATGTCTTGGCAAAGGACACTTTAATGTTCTGGGGTTCTTTTTATGCTGTGAAAGAATTTATCAAATTGTTCAGTAAAATCAAAATAATTATGTCAAATAATAAAAATGAAATTAGTACAATTTTATACACAGTTGCACTTAACAATGAAAAACATCTGAAGGATGAAGGGCAGCTTTAGAGGGTCTTTTTCACTAACAGTATCCTTTCCCTCTCACCCTTTTTTATATACAGAACCTGATGGTAATGTTATGAGCCTTGCTCAGCACTGTTATTAGATATTAATATGCTATGTTTCACTTTAGGCCTTTATTCTCAGTGTTTTAAATCGACTACAACAGCACTGTTATGAGATATTAATATGTTATGTTTCACTTTAGGCCATTATTCTCAGTGTTTTAAATCGACTACAACAGCACAGCGCCTCTAGAATACATTCCTTTAAAAGAGACTTTTATAACAATTATTTTTTTTTAAATGTTGAATTGTTTCAATGCCCTTTTAGCTAAAAGAAAATAAACTGGAATATGACAGTCACATAAGATTGACCCTAAGACACAACCTCACCTTATGCAAGTCTTCGTAAGTAATGAAGAGGACGTTGTCATCATTTCTTCGTTCCCATGCCTCTGATACATGCTTCCACCATGGGCCATAAATTACTTTATTAATAAAAATATTATTTTAATAAAAAATTTCAAAGTTGTACATAAAAGTAAATTTAGAAAATATGTTCATCTACAATTTTCAAACAAAGCAAACTGACTATTAACAAATGCTTAAGCCAAAAATCTAAAAACCTTAAATAATACCTGTTACCTTAAGGAACATTTTTTTTATTAGTGAAACTATGTTACTTTAAACAGAAACAATATTAACACCATTCAATTTTAAATAGTGACTATTTAAAAAAATACATGAAAACTACCTACAAAATAAATGAAAGCTAACTTTATCTGAAATAAATACTATACATTACCAAGATGTGTAAAGAAATCAACCTTACCAATGTCATCTACAAACAGTTGGGCGAAGTCTTCCAATGTTCCATGAAATGTAATGAATCCAAGCAGTTTTATAAAAGACTGTAGAGAAACCACTGTGTCCTTGGGATTACGAGCTACATATATTATCTGTAACAAAGCATATGAATTAATCTTATGGTTAAACTAAAAACGATACATTATACCTGCTGCATCTGGAAACCACATCTTTATGTCAGTCACAGATTAGAGTAGTGATAATGAAAATGACAGATCACTTCAATGTGACAGGTTGCTTAAAAATACTATATATATTATTTAATCTGTGAAATTAATGTACTCTGGAAACATTAAATATTTCTCTACCACTAAGAGATTTCTGCTTAAAAAAATATATATATTATACTCATGAATGAATGGATTATAATTAATACAGGGACATATTTATAATGATGTATGAAATTATCCATAAAGAACTATTTAAAATTTTTAAATGTTATTTTAAAATTTAACATTTTTAATATTTAAGACAAACACTGTAAATCCAAGTATGAAATTATCCATGAAGAACTCTTTATTTTAAAAATCGTACTTAGATTTACAATGTTTGTCTTAAATATTGAAAACCATCAGGAATTTTATTTCATAAAATTATTTTTCAAAGGCAGCTATTCTATAGATTATCATGCAGCCAGATATACACCAAACCAAAGGAAATCTGTTATGTCCTCCTACAATGTGAGACTAAACCTTTGATAAGACTAGAGTTGTGGTATGATAGGAGTGTTTTTTTTTTTTGTAAACTACTTTAGATACTTTTGTAGTTATTCTACAACAGAAACAAGAACAACTATATTATTATTAACATATTTCTTTATAAAATAGGTATTATAATATGGACAAATATTTTATTTCTAAAAACAAATAAGGGATTTTTACAAAAACAGCAATATACAACACACAAAATAAATAGAAAATTATCAATAATATTTTGTTTCTTTGTCAGATGATAGAATGTTTCTGTCAATGGCATTGGGTTTATTAATCTGTCTGGTTATTACTGGGTGGTTTGTTTGGTAGTTAGTTAATTTAGCTTCTTTTGAATGATAAATGTATCATGTCCAAATAAGAATTTTAAAAAAAATTTAAAACCACAGAAACAGTCTGAAACAGTTGTGACACTAAAACACCCAAATTTATAAATACTCTAATAAATCATAGACCTTTGGTTTATTCTCTGAGAGTTCTTTTGGCAACAAGGAAAATGGAATGTGGCTTTTGATGAATCGAGGCGAAGAGCTGGCAGTGATAGCTTTGATTCCAGGGAATGGGTCTTCTAAGAAAGGAAATCGTTCATCTATATTCTGAGCTTTGGCTTTCTCAAAGTCAAAATCTGTACACAAGAGGTAAACAATTTCTTGCACCCAAGTCGTTCCTGAAAAGAATGTCAGTTAAATTGAAACAAAGTATTATAAAACTTATTTACTACATTTGTGATGTGGCATGATATATATAGTCTTACAAATAATTAAAAATAACATATTCAGGATTTACACTACAAGATAATATGAAGAGTGAATAATCATCCAATTAAATGCAAAATAAAGCTGTAACTTTCTCTAAGTCTAATATTCAATATGAAATCATTGTAGTTTGTATATGAAATGTATTCTTTTGTTTTCTTTCTGAATTCTGCACATGACTTAGTTATTTGTTGTTAATACATTTTAAAGAATCATCAAATTAAATACACATTGTAATTTATAAATAATATCAGAAATCTCAGTAACTTCTGTCGTTCTAAATATTTTTAGAAACAAAAATATATTTCATTTTGTGGAAAGATTAAAAGAAAATGGGACAAACATTTGAAATAAACTTCAATCAATGAAATATTCGAAATGAACAATTAGTTTACATTTAAGTTTTAAATCAAACATATGTACCTGCTTTTGGAAAACTTAATACCCAAATATCGTCTGATCTGACTTTGAACCAAGGGATGTCATTCACGACGGTATCGATAATTGATGAAAAGATAACATAACCTCTATAGCGACACAACACGTTACTTCGTCTTCCATAGAGCGGTTCATCAATATCTTCTATCCCACGAGCGCGTTTTTTGAACTGTCCATAAGTTCTGAAAACAATTGCCAACAGCATACAGCCTCCAATCCCCATGGATATATACGTAGCTATCATCAAATATTTTAAGCGGGTTTTGTCTGGCGAAGTTGCAGTTGATTGCATGCGCTTACACAACAGTCTAGGATTTTTTACTTGAGATGCAAACGCAAAATATCCATTTCTTTGTGCGCAGAGCTTTGTGGTGCCACAAAATAAATGAGTTAGCTGATTTCTCGTATGCGGAATGCGTCTTGATGCCCTGCAAGCGCTGGAGTTTACGCAGTACTTTTGTCCTCTCAGTACAGGCTGTAGAAAGGGGCTTTGCATACTCCACTGACAATTATTTGTTACTTTTAACATAAAATGTGACCGTCTCTGAACGATG
The DNA here is from genome assembly GCA_028829895.1 of Sinotaia quadrata. Taxonomy (NCBI): domain Eukaryota; kingdom Metazoa; phylum Mollusca; class Gastropoda; order Architaenioglossa; family Viviparidae; genus Sinotaia; species Sinotaia quadrata. The sequence continues at coordinate 5,011,559 of CM054181.1, read as the reverse complement.
CCAAAATTTGACATTTTAATGAACTGTCACGATCACTATTTGATATGATGATATGTCGATTCGAGGCTGTCTCACAGAGCACGTAGAGTTATCTGTCTGTAAAGGGTTATGACCTATTGACCTCTAAACGGGGGCCGTGCAGTGAGTGATATTTTTAAAATTAATTTTTAACTAGATTTTGTGGCCAACGACCCACTGTGACGATCGTGGTGGTAAGTATAAAGGATTGAGGAATTTATTTATTTTTTAAAAAAATGTAATACATAAATTTATTTATAATCTTTCCCTGTTCTGTAGTGCGCTTTCTCTAGCCAATAGAATATTCTTGATGTTAATTTCATATTAATATTAACGTTTTAATGATTGACATGGCATTCAAAAGACATACAGAGATACAATTTGAGACAACATCATTGCCAAATAAAAATACTCATTTCAAACCACTTATTTAAGAAAGCTTTTCGTGACGTTATATTTAATGTGGGGGGGGGAGGGAGGTGGCAGTGATTCGAGGAGAAGGGGAGCAAAATCCGTCATATGGGCATATGATGACAACTACCTTCTCAAGAATTCTGTGGTTGATGCAAACTTATTTTTAATACATATTTTGGTACCAATTTCGTTGTAGCCAATGTGAAACAACACAAATATAACTCTAGATAAAATACATAATCGAATAAAACTCTAGACGAAATATACATATGGCTAGATGAAATACATAATATACAAATATAACTGTAGGTGAAATACATAATACAGATATAAGGCTAGATGAAATACACAAACGAATTAAACTAAATGAAATATATCTTTTATAAAATTGTGGTTGTGGGTTTGTGCGGGCTTAAATAAAAAAGTACTGCACAGATTTTGATCGGATTTTTGGTGTGACATGAGATGTGAAATGGCTGGAAAAATGATTGAAAATTATTGGGAAATGGATGAGAAATGGATGGGCAATGGGTCGGAAATGGGTGGGAAATTGGTTGGAAAAGGGAGGGAAATGGATCGAGAATTGGTGTGAAATGGGAAGGAAATGGGTGGGAAAATCGTTGTAAAATGGGTGGGAAATTGTGGGCAATGGGTGTCTAATGGAGGGGGAAATGTGTTGGGTATGGATAGGAAATCCGTGATAAATTGTTGGGAAATGGGATGGAAAATATATATATATAATGGGTGTTTAAAGTGTGGAAAATGGGTGGGAAATTGTTGGGAAATGCATGGTAGGAAATGGTGGGAAATTGGTGGTAAATGTGTGGCAAAAGGGTGGTGAAAGGATCGTTAATCAGTGGGGAAAAGGATGGTTGTTTGGTGGTAAAAGAGTGGTAAACTGTGATAAAAGTTCGGTAAATTGGCCATAATTTGGTTTGAAATTGGGGTAAAAGGGTGATAAATGCTGTTTGCAGGATGGTAAATTGGTGGTAAAGGGTAGTAAGTGTGGGGTAAAAGAGTTGTTAAGGCATGGTAAAAGGGTGATAAAAGAATTGTAAATAGGTTTGTAAAGGGTGGTAAATGCTGGTTAAATTATGGTAAACTGGTGGTAAAAGATGGTAAAGGCGGGATAAAAGGGTGGTAAATGGGTTGTAAAATTGTTGTAAAGGGTGGTAGAAGGGTTTGGGTGTCTAGCACTGAGGCCTGTTTGCTACTTGTCTTAGTGAAATTTGTTGCTTCGATAACAGGCACACACATCTAGAACTATGTGTCATGTAAAAAGAGATGTTGTGTTTATCAGTTGGCATTTATGACATGCATGTACAGATAGCATGTTGTGTCGTGAGTCTATGGCCTCGATTGCTGTCCCAGAACAATTGACTGGATCACTAGATCAGAATTGGTTTATGGGGACTTTCGGGCAGCATGGCCACAAACTGTTACAAAGAAAAAAAGTGATACAAACAGAGCTGGTAATTTATTTTCACATTTAGTATAAGTTGATCATTTGATGGACATATCTGATATTTCACCGTGGGCACATGTTGGATCCTTGTTTATTAAGCAGCGCGTAAACCAGTTGAAACTATGCATAGTCGAACGATAAAACCGTATAATGCTTACTGACTCTTAAAATACTCATAATAATTAGATAATACGACCCATCATACTCATAATCTTTCTAGGCTCTGTTAACAACTCAAACGTGCTGGGTTAAGCCCCTTTAGCATACTGAGGTGCAGCACCACGTGGTGGCTGCTTTATAATATGAATCCTTTCCGGAGAGTATGTATGAAAAACAGTTTCATGACTACGGCCTTCGAAAATTATTGGATTTTTAAAAAATATATATATATTATATTTCCTATCATTCCTATCATTGCGAAATCGGCGCAAGACGATGGTGCTCATAATAAATACATTTCATTTTTCATTTCTTTCACTCGCAAATGTCGGTAATTTGTCGCTTTGGGCATGTGAAAAATAGGCGGCGCTCTCTGGCTTAATAAAATCCGACTTTCTTGCCTTCAGAAGCTAAATTACTTGAGTAAATTCAGTTTTGTCAGTTCTTGTCAGAACCTAAAACCAATTTCGTCCGTTGACTGAATCTGACAGCATACCGAAACAGGCCCGGAGACTTGAAATGTAGTGTTAGTGTCGATAGGCGTGGGACTCGGGCAGACTAACGTATTGTGAAAAGCTGCGCTGTGCCGGGAAATTAAGACCCATTCATCAAACGACCGGTCGAAAATGGGGACAGTATCAGTCAGTTGAGTTACGCGCCCTGTCTTGATTTGGCGCATGCGCACTAATAACTCTCTAAGCCTGTAGTTTTATATTGAAACTCGCCGATCTACCTACCTCTCGCAGCTCGTCACTGACTTCTCGCTTATAACACTTGAAAACTGTCGTCAGATACTGTAGGGGGTGACCTCATAATAAATTTCAAATTTTATATTAAGCGTATAATTCATCTATAAAGTGCCAATGCAAAATATTATCAATAATTTGGGTAATAAGAGACAATTAAAAAATACATGATACACTTATATTAGCATTACAGTTAATGACAAACAAACAGTTTCCCGAGAGGGAAGCAAATGACAAAGATTTAATAAAAAGAAATATTAACAATATTTTTAAATACTTTCAAAATATTTCCTTAATATATTACTGTATAAGCTGTCTTCAAGGATCTTTTAGTGGCTTCGGAGCAATAATACATTATACACGTGGCTCATACTGTCTTCTTATCGAAACAATTTCTGAATTTCAAGCAAATAATGGTATGACGCCAACGACACACTAGTTATTGGTTCTGATTATATTATTGTCAGTTAATCATCCCTAAATAATTACAAGTGATAATATTAAAGACAAACATTTACCGTCACACAATATTTCCGTAGGTGGAAAACTTCTTAGTAAATAAGAAAATAAATCCCTGTTTTAATCCATATTTAGCGAACCCAAATCCACGTACGCTATTTCTATTTGATAATGTAACGTGCGTATTTTGTCTACGTACGCTATTTCTATTGATAATGTAACGTACATATTTTGTCTACGTATGGTATTTCTATTGATAATGTAACGTACATATTTTGTCTACGTAGTGTATTTCTATTTAACATGCAAGGAGTCTCATACACGCATTACAGGTTGCAGTGATGCGCACTTATTTTGGGCCAACATTGTTACAGCGTGACCCTTTTCGTAACTCACTTCAGCACTTCATTGACTGATTTATTTCTGCTTAACGTCCACTGCCAACGATTGCTGATATCGTGGTCGCGCGCCTCGAAACCAGGAGAGTGTATTTTCCTGAAAGGACAGAAAAGAAGTCCCATTTCTGGGAAGCAGAGACTTATGTCTACATGTATTATCAAGCACAGGGCTATCGCAAGTGTTTAGTCCAAGCGGTTTACTGTATTGAACGACCCCTTTATCGTGTAGGACTGTATTATTCAGCTATCTAAACTGAAACTGTTTCTCCAGTCCACCTAACGTGTCCAACTGTGACATATGCTTGTGTACTGGCCTTCGTCTAGTGACGTCACTAGGTAGCAGTATTGGGTTGACAGTGGGGCTGAAAGGAATAAAACTAATTGCTGCATTCAATCTGCGCGTAACCTCGGCAACTGAACTTTATGCGCACGCGGTGCCTTGGCGACGTCCCGAGTGCCACATACAAAGTTAATTCGTTTAATTGGCAAGGGAGGCATCACCCTGAACGTATCTCTTTTGAATGTAATGACGTCCTCTAAGTTGCAATATTTTGACCTATAGATGGGGCCGTTCAGTTTCCAGTATTTGTCAGTGTATGGCAGCCTTAGGACTTTAAATGTTTTATCTAATAGGGACCGGCAATTTCCCAGTGTTTGGCAATGTATGGCAGCCTTAGGACTTTAAATGTTTTATCTAATAGGGACCGGCAATTTCCCAGTGTTTGGCAATGTATGGCAGCCTTAGGACTTTAAATGTTTTATCTAATAGGGACCGGCAATTTCCCAGTGTTTGGCAATGTATACAATCTTATTATCATGGATACTTTGCTATATAGGGACCAATCAGTTTCAAATGCCTGACCGCATGACAGCCTTTATGATTTTAGAGATTTTTCTTTGCTTATTTAAAAGTATTGTCTGTGTGTTTTATGTGCCTTCAATTAATTCCGTAGTAGATCTGTTACATGAATCAGAGAACGTATTAATTAGAAATGTTCTCAGTTCTAAGTGAAGGCATTTTTTCCAAACACAAAAATTGTTTCACCCCCACCCACCCCAAACAAAACACTTTCAGATGTCTGTCTGAAATGTAAAAAACAAAACAAATTACTATAAATATCTAGACACACATCTATGAGATTACGTAAGGTCATTATCATTCACTGCGTGACGTAATTAAATAATTGTTAAAATGACTTAAAAAAGTAAGTGATGACGTCACATCTTATGGAAGAATGGCTATCAGAAAGAGCAGTCAGTTATTAAAAGTGCACAATTTGTACAAACATGTAAGGAGATGCACATAATCTTTTTCTTTTCTTTTCTTTTCATTTTTTTAAAGAAAAAGAAAGACGAATTTTTATGGGGTTGATAGGAATCGTGTATGTTATGTTGTTTATATACGACTCATATTTCAATGTTTCAGCTTCCCAGACATCAAGCCAAGTTTGTACCAGTGTGTGCTGAGATACAGTTCTGCTGGTCTGTAGAACATTTCCAGGAAGATAAATGTCGCTTCAAGACCAGCGTAATGAGTCCAAGAGATACTGAAAACGGGGACAAATGCTGACGGATGGTCTCGTCTGCCTCAATAGACTGTACTCTAGTTGCGTCCCCTGAAGCAAAACAATGCCAACTGTTGCCCTGTTTGTCCAGGCCTTGCTGAGATTGAAAGCGAGTGCTTTTTCTAAACCTATCACTCGAGTCCCGTAATTTTATTACTGTCTGATGTAGAGAGATTGTGCGTGCGTGTATATGTGTGTGTGTGGATGTGGTGTGTGTGTGTGTGTGTGTGTGTGTGTGTGTGTGTGTGTGTGTGTGTGTGTGTGTGATTCACTATATGCAAAATTGTCTTCGAATACCAACCAAGTGTGTAAATGTATGTAAGCGTATGCCTATGAGAGCTATATGCTATGATCTTGACAGCAGCCAGAGGTTAGCTGATGAAAACCTAACCAAACTGCAGCAGAATAGGGTTAAGAGCGTACCCTGCAGAAATCATCTTATCCCGGCAATAGTTATAGTTATTAGTTCAGCTCATATTTGTCCACTGGAGAAAAAGTTCATTGATTCGGACAAGAATGTCTTTTGAACAACACACACCATTTGAGCAACATTCATCATTTAACAACCTTAGTAACACTCATATTCAAAACCACTAACAACCTTAGTAACACTCATATTCAAAACCACTAACAACCTTAGTAACACTCATAATCAAAACCACTAACAACCTTAGTAACACTCATATTCAAAACCACTCACAACCTCAGCAACACTCACCGTTCAAAACCACTCACAAGTTTAGTAACACTCACCATTAGAATAACATTCACCATTTTATGGCACTCACCAAACTTTAGTAACACTCAACATTCGAGTAATCATTAAAGCATCCTTGGACATAATACGTCCCCACCAAGCATGCGTTATACTTCTGTAGAAATCCTCCTTGTCCAGGGCTTCCTTGCTTTGCAGTGAGCAATGGTTAATATTTCTAGTGTTACCTTTCTTGTGCCTTAGACAGTGACGCGTGACGGTGGTTAATATTTCTAGCGTTAACTTTCTTGTCTTCGACACAGTGACGCGTGACGGTAGTTAATATTTCTAGCGTTACCTTTCTTGTCTTCGACACAGTGACGCGTGATGGTGGTTAATATTTCTAGCATTACCTTTCTTGTGTCTTAGACGCAGTGACGCGTGACGGTGCAAACTCACAATTGGAATCACTCTTATCTGTGAGATCGATAATAACATTTTACTGGTGGATGGAGGTGTCCCGATTTCTAAGAAATAACGGAACTAAAGTTATATTAATTTAATTTAATCAATTTAATAACATCAGAACTCGGCCATTATATTAATATAATCCATTTAATAACATCATAACTCGGCCGTTATATCTCAGACCGATTCGCTGTCGAATGAATCTGTTACAGGCAACAATACCAACCCAGTAAGTCCAAGGAAAAGAAAATAAAGATAAACACAAATCAAATAAAACTGACTCTCGTTATAGTCTGTGACAACAGGGATGAACGGGTGCAAGTCCAAGAACTGATCATGCCACACTCTTTTACACACTCTTCACTGTTTACCTGACCAAAGTTACCTGCCCACAGCCAACTGACAACAGTTACTTGTCCACTGCCACCTATCCACAGATACCTGTCCACTGCCATCTGGCCACAACAACCTAGATACAGCCACTGCCCATATTCATCTGGAAACAGCAAATGACAACTATTACTTTTCCACAATTACCTGTCCATTACCATTTGTCCACTGCTACCTGGCCACATCTACCTGTCCGCAGCTACCTGTCTAGTGTCACCTACTCACTGTTCCTTGTCCACTGCCACAGCTATGTGTCCACAGCCACCTGACCACAAGTACCTGAACAAAATCTCTGACCATAGCTACATGTCCATAGCCATCTGACCACTGCCACCTGACCACTGTTACCTGTCTACAACCACCTGACCACTGCTACATGTCCACAACCACCTGACCACTGCTACCTGTCCACAACCACCTGACCACACTTATAAGACCACAGCTACCCGTCCACAACACAAGACTTCTCCTCATAGTCTTAGTTGAGCTAGATTGCATTTTGGGACATCTTTCTATTTGTGTCACAGCTCCGTAATAACTTGTTTCTTCTAGTCCCTAACACACACACACACACACACAAGGGAAAAAAAACAAAAAGCAAAGCAATCACAATAACACACTTCAATAAAACCAAGCGCAAAATGAAAAATAATTAACACTTTATTAATAAAATATCAACAAAATTTAATATTTCATTCAGCAGTATCAATACAAATATTTTCGTACACACTCAAGGTCAGAACTTTTGCAAGTTATACAATCTTCTAATTATATATACGGTTTGTTCGCTCCATTTTTTACGTCATTCACAAATAATTAAGAAGAGAGAGAGAGTTAGAGAGAGAAATCAGCTACTCTCGGCCAGTCGTATCATGCTCTTATTAATAGTACCCAATGAATATATTCTTCTGGTTTGCCCATTTTACAAGTCCTTGAGCACATAAATCCATACATAAACATATACTAGGAGGTGAGAGAGTGAAAACGGGTAGAGATAGTCAATCCAGAACAAAATCTACACCTATACCTATTCAAGACCATTTTGTTGAAGGTCATGGCGTCCTCCATACGATTGGGTACCTTCGTTTCCGTTGGCCAGCTGGTCGGTTTGCCTTGCCTCTGTTAAGTAACCTATGAACGCATATCAAATCATGAGACGTTTTGCTAAACCCGACAAGGACAGACTCAGATCTCACTCAATTTAACTTTTACTGGGATTAAGCAGACCACATCCTCATAAGCTCATCAAAAAAAAAAAACACAACACCACCAACTTTTAATACTCGTAATTTGACTCAGCATCAGCCTTATAAGAACTAGTCAGGCCAATAACTTCCACCCACAAGCTCCTCAGTAGCTTAACTGAACTCGCACAACAGCCTGCGTCAGACACCATTCCACGTCGTTACTTGCGAATAATCTTGTACATATATGAATAAAATAATAATCATAATTAAGCACCCCATACAGATCACCTTGATTATTACAAGCTTTCTTTTGCGGTTAAGCAGTTTACATATTTTGTGCACATCGTGTGCAACTATGGAAAGCGCTTAAGCTGTACAATGATTAAGTTTTGTTGTCATTTTTCTCATCCCCCCACCCTATTCTTCGTTGTTTTTGTTTTTGCGATGTCAAGAAACTCTCCTTGTCACACCATCAGACGCTTTCGCGCTCTTAGTCGAAGAAATAAGTTTATGACTGAAACAGATTATCATACATTGAAGTCTTTATCTCTGAAGGGAAGCGAAATGCAAACAAAGAGAACTAAATAAACAGAAAATGCAACAATCACTCTGGCACTTCCGGTCAGAAGAACGAACGCACGTGCTCGAGCACTCTCGTAGCGTGTCCCTGGATTGATAATGGGGTTGCTGTTCAAATCTTGCATTGTTCATGGTTGTGAACAACACGGACTGCTGAATTGAACTCAATTGACATTCAGAGAAAATGTCATTGGGAGAGACATTTATCATTTTACTTTTTTCTATTTGCTTGTTACAAATTCAGCACGTCTATGTGATCCTTTGTAATGAAATTATTACATCAGTATGCAGTAGGGTTAATTTTGCTCTTTCAGATATATTTTAACAAATAACTAATTTTACGTAGATTTTTATTTCACAAATCGACCACAGACCTTGAACTTCACAAATCGACCACAGACCTTGAACTTCTAAAGAATGCTGGATTTAAGCATTTAGTATGAGAATTTAGTATTTTAAAATAAATTAAAATTTCAGAACTCAATACACGAACTAGGAAACGCAATTCATACAAATTATTAAAGATGGAATGTCAACATACAACATGGACATAGAGAATTGTGTTAAAGACTGGAGTATCAATATACAACATAGAAATAGAGTTGTGTTAAAGACTGGAATATCAATATACAACATAGAAATAGAGATGTGTTAAAGACTGGAGTATCAAATACAACATAGAAATAGAGAGTTGTGTTAAAGACTGGAGTATCAAATACAACATAGAAATAGAGAGTTGTGTTAAAGACTGGAATATCAATATACAACATAGAAATAGAGTTGTGTTAAAGACTGGAATATCAATATACAACATAGAAATAGAGTTGTCTTAAAGACTGGAGTATCAATATACAACATAGAAATAGAGAGTTGTGTTAAAGATTGGAGTATCAATATAGAACAGACAAACAGACAGTTGAATTAAAGATTGGAATATGAGAGCTGAGCTAATGATTGGAATATCAAAGCTGTTTTAAATGCTATATTATCTGAATTTGTTAAAGGCTTGATTTAAAGGCTGGAAAATCAATATAAAACCTAGACACAGAGAATTGAGTTAAAGGCTAGAATATCAGTTTTGATTTAAAGGTTGGAATATATGATCTGTGTTAAAGATCTGGCATATCAGACTGTGTTAAATGCTGGAATATCAGAGCTGTATTAAAGACTGGGATATCAGAGATGAGTGTAGGAACATCAATGCCCTGTTGAAGGCTGGAATATCAGAGATGAGTGAAAGAATATCAGAGCTGTGTTAAAGGCTGGGATACCATAGTTTAGTTAAAGGCTGGGATATCAGAGTTGAGATAAATGCTGGAATAAGCAATATAGAATAGAGCTGAGTTAAGGACTTGATTAATTAATACAAACTATATAAATAAAGAGCTGAGTTAAGGACTTGATTAATTAATACAAACTATATAAATAAAGAGCTGAGTTAAGGACTTGATTAATTAATACAAACTATATAAATAAAGAGCTGAGTTAAGGACTTGATTAATTAATACAAACTATATAAATAAAGAGCTGAGTCAAAGACTGGAATAATCAGTAAAGATCACGAAAAGTCTTGAATTAAAGACTGGAATATCATTACAAATCATAGAAACAAAGACTGCCTATGGAAGATGATCAACACAACCTACACAACAGTCGAATATTGGAATTTCATGGGTCGCACGCGCTAAGATATAAAAAAAATAAAAAAGAACATCAACGAAAAAAAAATCTCAGAACGCTTTATATAATACAATACAAAATCTCAGAACGCTTTATATACTACAATACAAAATCTCAGAACGCTTTATATACTACAATACAAAATCTCAGAACGCTTTATATAATACAATACAAAATCTCAGAACGCTTTATATAATACAATACAAAATCTCAGAACGCTTTATATACTACAATACAAAATCTCAGAACGCTTTATATACTACAATACAAAATCTCAGAACGCTTTATATACTACAATACAAAATCTCAGAACGCTTTATATACTACAATACAAAATCTCAGAACGCTTTATATAATACAATACAAAATCTCAGAACGCTTTATATACTACAATACAAAATCTCAGAACGCTTTATATACTACAATACAAAATCTCAGAACGCTTTATATAATACAATACAAAATCTCAGAACGCTTTATATACTAAAATACAAAAACAACTAAAGGCTAAATAACATTTACAAAGAGAACGAAAAACATAATCTCAGAACGCTTTATATAATACAATACAAAAACAACTAAAGGCTAAATAACATTTACAAAGACAACGAAAAACAAAATCTCAGAACGCTTTATATACTACAATACAAAAACAACTAAAGGCTAATTAACATTTACAAAGAGAACGAAAAAAAATATCTCAGAACGCTTTATATAATACAATACAAAAACAACTAAAAGCTAAATAACATTTACAAAGAGAACGTAAAAAAAAATCTCAGAACGCTTTATATAATACAATACAAAATCTCAGAACGCTTTATGTAATACAATACAAAATCTCAGAACACTTTATATAATACAATACAAAATCTCAGAACGCTTTATATACTACAATACAAAAACAACTAAAGGCTAAATAACATTTACAAAGAGAACGAAAAACAAAATCTCAGAACGCTTTATATAATACAATACAAAAACAACTAAAGGCTAAATAACACTCACAAAGACAACACAGTTTTAATTACGGCACATGAACAATGAAATGAGTAGTAAGCTTATTGCTGTGTGGTAAGCTTATCGGAACAGACAGTCTGGGGCTTTTTGTTTTCTGCAACGATAAAGCATTTGAAGTTTCATGCTAGAGTGATTTCCCTTTTAACGCTAAGCATTCGTCGTGTTTAAATTGCGGAAGGACTGTTTTGATGGCCGTCTTTATCCTAGAAGAAAGCTCTCTTCACAAAGACCAGTGGGAGCTCTGGTAAGAGTAAAAAAAAAAAACCCTTTCAATAACAAATCAGAGTTAGTATCCAGCAATCTATGTAATTTAACATCCATTATAGGAAAAAGGAACGGTTTCGAAGAAGTACTTTAACAATCAACGAACATTAGGCCGCATTTTCGGAATTTTGACTTTTCATTTCATTCCACTCTTTACCTCAAAATAAATTTTCTTTTTAAGAGAAATATTAACATATTATTGGTCAGTTTCCCAGTGTTCATCCTAATTTGTGGCTTGTTATAACGACTCCCTGCTCAAGTAGCAGTATATCATTAACTATAATAATTACAATGAACACTACAAGAAACCGGGAGCAGTTTTCACAAGCCTGAACATTGAGCAACATAGTAATGATAAAATGAATGAATGAACATATATTTGTTTTAGTTTAAATTGAGAGATAATAGCTCTGTGAATTATCTATCTATCTATCTATCTATCTATCTATCTATCTATCTATCTATCTATCTATCTATCTATCTATCTATCTATCTATCTATCTATCTATCTATCTATCTATGTGTGTCTCTGTGTGTGTGTGTGTGTGTGTGTGTGTGTGTGTGTGTGTGTGTGTGTTTGTTTTCCATATACGTATGCTTGTCCTTAATATATGTAAATAGTTTTTGTAAACATTTACTGAGCTTGTTCTGTTTGTAAAAACATTACTTCCAGATCTACTTTAATTTTGATTTTCAGGTCCACTATTTGGCTGACCACTCTTGAGTTTTGTGACCGTCGGTTTTAACCATTTTAACGTCAAACTGTAACTGAGTCGGTATTAACTATCTTAACGTCATACTGTAACTGAGTCGGTTTTAACTATTTTAACGTCATACTGTAACTGAGTCGGTGTTGTGTGGTGTCTTCCTACGTCATTGCTCAAGTTGATGAACCAGCAGAGGAGGCCAGGTATGGGGGGTTGTTTCACGAGTCAAGAGTTTACAAAAGGCTTTGATTAACAGGAAGACAAGTAAGGCCCCTGGAAGGACCTATGATGTAACGCGAGCCAAGAGTTTACAAAAGGCTCTGATTAATCGGAAGACAAGTAATTCCTCTGGAAGGATCTATGATGTAACGCGAGCCAAGATTTTACAAAAGGCTCTGATTAACAGGAAGACAAGTAAGTCCCCTGGAAGGACCTATGACGTAACGCGAGCCAAGAGTTTACAAAAAGCTCTGATTAATTGGAAGACAAGTTAAATCCCCTGGAAGGACCTATGACGTAACACGAGCCAAGAGTTTACAAAAGGCTCTGATTAATAGGAAGACAAGTTAAGTCCCCTGGAAGGACCTATGACGTAACGCGAGCCAAGAGTTTACAAAAGGCTCTGATTAATAGGAAGACAAGTTAAGTCCCCTGGAAGGACCTATGACGTAACACGGCACTTAACACCATCGTGAGTAGCGGTTGTTGCAGATATTTTTTTTTAAAAAATACACGTTAAGTTTGTCATTAAATTGTAGGAGAGAACATTTAATTTATAGATATATTAGTAATAACAATTTATAGAGAAACACAAACACTTTTTATATTCAGAGCCGATCCATTTAGCAACCTAATATAATTTTTGTACAGAAACAATAAACTTTGCTTCCATAAACAAACATAGACACTTAATTTAATTATATGGTAATTAAAACTTTTGATTTTGCTGTTTTGACTTACAAGGTTTGTGCTTAAAACGTCTGAACAAACTGAATTAATACATTAAACAACATGCTAATTTGGGGCTGTTAATTTTACTTAATTTAGCTTTTTAAAAATTAAAATAATTAATGATATACGTCTGTTTGTAAAAAATAATAATGTTTATTTGAAAAATAATTTGAATATCAGTCAGTTGTCATAATCGGATATAAGGGTTTACAAACTTGAATAATGTTCACTAAAAGTAAAACTGTTTGACTGTTCCTTTATTTAATTTATTTGACAATGAGTATATAAACAATCTTGAATACGAAATGACATATGGAACACGATCACTCTTTTTGTTGTCTCAGTTTTCTTGCTGCAGCAGTATTGTCTCTTTGGGTGGGATTTGGCTAATAAGAATTTTCCCTATTGAACGGACGGACAGCGTCCTCTTTTAATCGTCGCTATAGTGTGTGACCCAATTCTTTCAAAATCAACGGCCTGGCGCTATACAACACTGATCCTTTTACCCGCTCAGTAAAATTCGATCTGTTCTTTTAACGAACTGTATTCACTGCCGCAGACTTTTGGGATCTTTGGGAATCTGTGACGTCATATTCCTTCAACATTAGTGGTATCTGAGCGCCCGAAAGCATTTGTTCGCCAAAATTGTGCCCGAGTGAGTAGAATAGGCTACAGAATAACTAGGCTACAACCATTAACCTCACAGCATGTCATAAGCAACCCGGATGTATTTGAAGGGGATTTGAACTTTTGACCGTCGTGCTCAAGGTATCATTTTTAGCACTGTTTCTAAACGAAAAGCTATGTAAGAAATGCTAATAATATAATTGTCATCACATTTTTAGCACTGTTTCTAAACGAAAAGCTATGTAAGAAATGCTAATAATATAATTGTCATCACATTTTTAGCACTGTTTCTAAACGAAAAGCTATGTAAGAAATGCTAATAATTGTCATCACCTTTTAAATAAAAAAAGTGAAGATATACTTTAAATAAAAGCAAGTACAGGAATGTTTGCAAAGACTATATGCCATAACGCATATGAAGCAGTGTTAATTAAAAAAAAAAAAGCTGATATGTGATCCCACATAGGCAATACACGAAAAGTATTGTTACGGATAGGAAATTTACATCACATGGAATGTGTCAAAGAAAATAAACAATAGATTGTATTATTTAAAAAAAAAAATGAATAACTGATCATAACCTACAAAAGCCCCCAAACAATGAAAGCTCTAAAGTATTAACAGATCTATAGTGTGGAAAAAGATCAGTTTGTAATGGAAGAACTGAGGAGGCAGGTCCTTTTTATAAAGGAACCATGAGAAGACTGAAATAATCCATAACACTCTTAAATAGTGAAGTTGGTTCTGCTTGATTTGATTTTTCCCCTGGAAAGCTCTACACTTAGAAAGGAAATTCTCGTTGTACCAGTGGAAAATCACAATACGGCCGTGGCTCAAAGTGACGTAAATTTAAATGCCTGAGGTAAATGTGTGCTTATACAAACCATTTCAAGCTTGGAATATTCACCTAACACTGGCCGATTAAACTGCACAGAATGGCACCTTGTAGACCTTGATTCACTAGTGAAGGCCAATCGTCGGACAGGGGCGGACAAACTTCGGCCTGCGGCCCAAATCTGGCCCGCTTATCCACCACATCAATTAAGCCTGTCATTGAATCACTGATTCATTGTAAGCAACACCATCCATCTCATTAACTTTCCGTTGAAACTGAGTTATTATTTTTACATAAAATCATTGTTCTCATTTTATATTCTGAACTTTCTGGACTTTGTGACCTTTGCTTGTCTATCTCACCCGCGAACTGTTCCAACAGTTTTATCCGGCCTGCGCTCTTATAAAGTTTGCCCGCCTCTCTACTCTCCCCCCCCCATCTCCTTTATTAAGACTAATAGAAAACAGGATGGAGCCACAAAGGCATGCAATTCAGACTGAAAATGAAGTTTTGAAATGAAATAGGAAACACTGTCTTCTTAAGTGGAGCTTTTTGACAGCATCGCCACTGACGTCAGAACATAAGTGTATCGCCAGCCCTAGTTTGAACTGACCTGTCTTTAGTTTGTACTGTATCGCCATTCCTAGTTTGAACTGACCTGTCTTTAGTTTGTACTCTATCGCCAGTCCTAGTTTGATATGCTCTGTTTAGTAGTTTGTACTGTTTAGTGACTATAGTCGGTCTTAGTTTGAAATGACCTGTCTAATCATTTATACTGTTAATCTTAGTTTGAAATGACCTGTCTAATCATTTATACTGTTAATCTAATCTTAGTTTGAATTGACCTGTCTAATCATTTATACTGTTAATCTTAGTTTGAAATGACCTGTCTAATCATTTATACTGTTAATCTAATCTTAGTTTGAAATGACCTGTCTAATCATTTATACTGTTAATCTTAGTTTGAAATGACCTGTCTAATAATTTATACTGTTAATCTTAGTTTGAAATGACCTGTCTAATCATTTATACTGTTAATCTTAGTTTGAAATGACATGTCTAATCATTTATACTGTTAATCTTAGTTTGAACTATTTGCTTAGTAGTTCAATGCTATGCATCATGAGTCATAGTTTAAAATGACTTGTCCAGCAGTTTGTACTTCAGTCCTAGTTTGAATAGATCTGTCTAGAAGTCTATATAGTACAGGCGGTCCTAGTTTGAATAGATCTTTCTAGAAGTGTACATTGTATTGCCGGTCCTAGTTTGAATTGACTTATCTAATAGTTTGTGCTGTATCGCCAGACCTAGTATGAATGACCCGTGTAGTAATTTGTGCTGTATCGTTAGGCCTAGTAAGAGTGACCTGCTTAGTACGTAGTGCTGTATCGTTAGGCCTAGTAAGAGTGACCTGCTTAGTACGTAGTGCTGTATCGTTAGGCCTAGTAAGAGTGACCTGCTTAGTACGTAGTGCTGTATCGTTAGGCCTAGTAAGAGTGACCTGCTTAGTATGTAGTGCTGTATCGTCAGTCTTAGTATAAACTGACTTATATAGCAGTGTATACCGTATCATGAGTCCTAGTTTGAAATGACTAGTTTGTACGGTATCGTCGTGTGTTGATATGAATTGACTTGTCTGGTAGTTTGTAATGTATGGACAGTCTTAGTCAGAAGTGACTTGTCTAGCAGTTTTACTGTATCAACAGTCTTAGTCAGACTCTCTAGTAGTTTATACTGTATCAACAACCTTATTAATAAGTGACTTGTCTAGTAGTCTTAGTAAGAACTTGTCTCATAGTTCGTATTGTATCAAGTCTTCTTAACAATTGACTTGTCTAGTAGTTTGCAGTGCATCAACAGTTTTAGATGAATGGCTAATTTTAATGATGTCTCAAAATCTTAGTCAGCTGCTAGACTAGCATTGTAGAACATGTCCGTACGATCTCGAATGGTTCATACAGCAAAATCCAGCTAAAGTGCACCCGCACTGAGTGTTTCCGAGCAGTAGGTGACTAAGCCAGCAGTTTCCTAATTGATCACACAGACGCAAGCAACTGATGAGTAGCTTAAAAATTTGTTTCAGATGTCACCTATGACCTACATGCACTGTATTTTACCGGTTTGATATAAACAATCTTGATTGTGAATCTAATGAATGGCTGGACTGGTAGTGACTCAGTGTAAACTTACATCTCTGACAGACCTCTGTGACTCACTCATGCGCCATACTTGCGACACTCAAGCGAATGGCCCCGGCTGCCGCCTGAGGGGGTTGTTTCGTGCATCATCACTTATGTTCTTCATATTAGCAGCGAACATCACATCACTGAGTGACAAATTGTTCTAATGCGTGAGGCCCTTTGCAAATGACGACTGTTATATATATGTGCTCACTACCGAGATAACATGACAGCAGTCAGTCTACCGTAAAGCCACCGTTACCAAGTCCCTACGTCAGAATGTTTACGAGTGACGACGTCAAGCCAGGATGCAGCATGTGCCCGGCAGATGCGCATGCGTGGGCAAAGATGCAGACGACGCTGGTGGACTTGTCTTTTGCGTGTTACTCGATCCTGATTGCATATTCGATCTAACGCGTTGTGAGGTAGCCAAGTGCGACGAGGCTGGCTTTGGATGTTCGACTCTTCTAGATTTTTAACAACAACCTCACTGCTGCAAATTAAGAAGAACAAAAAACCAACAGAAGGCAGAATCGATTGATTCATACCAAACAAAGTCTCTGATGATTGATCGACTCTCACATTCAATGCAGGATTCGTTGGCTTTAGTCAAACCGTTCCAGTGGCAAACGCGCACATGTTGAGTACAAGGCTGTTGTTGATTTGCAGGAAAATAAAACAAAAAACCGGTGCTAATAGTAGCATAGGCCCTATATGAAACTTAAAGGCGTTTAAATACTGTTCATAGGCCTACGGTCAGAGTGGCTGATGTTTACAACCGTCCTTTTCGATGTAACTATCATTTGTCTCCCTGCCGCTCAAATACAAGTAGCTAGTTAGCCGGCTATTGTGGAATCGTGAAGTGACCAAGCGCCAGATTCTAATTGTCGCGCGACTGATATGCGAGCATAGTAGTTGCTTATACGACAGTGAAATGGCTTAACAAGAGAGTGCTGTGCCCTTGTCAGCTGAGTGTCAAATTAATCTGTGGCCGAACAGGTTTCAGATCTGGATCAGTCACATTAAATGTGTCAAGGTAAGTTTATTTTTTAAAAATCAGATTGTATTACACAAACTTACACACAGACACATACACACGCTTACACAAAGACCATCACATACAAGCAAGACAAACACATGTGCACGTATGTATACAGATAAAGTCACATATGTAGTACAACTCACACATACACAGAAATCATTCGCATGCAACCCCCCCCCAAAAAAAAAAAAAAAATAAATAAAAGAAAGACAAAAGTAAGAGACTTAATTCAAATTGACATACAAACAATGCATCACACAATCTCTCTCACACAGCCTCTCTCACACAGCACTCACATGTGAAACACCCTTCTCAATACATAATTCAAACTGTACAAACACAAACATACTCACAAAAGAAACTCTTATTCACTCAGTCTCTCAGGTCACTCTCTTGCAACCCCCTAACCCCCTCACCATACATCCCCCACTTACACAAAATTCAAACTATACAAATACTAAAATACTCTATACTGAAACTAGTGAAAGAGAATTTGCTCATTCACAATCTCTCTCTCCCCCACCTCTCATACTCTCATTTATTCATACATCGACACACACACACACAAACACCTACACATGCACACACACACACACATACACACACACACACACACACACACACACACACACACACACACACACACACACACACACACACACACATGCACACATCCATAGGAAGGATTTAAAAAGTGCTGAAGTTGCCCATCATCATACTTGTCCACTGTACTCTTAATCTCTCAACACTTAAGTTTTTAAAAAAAAATAAAATATATAGCATACAAAAGGATATTTCTTAAAGCAAAAACCACATTTTGCTGACATGTACAGTTCATCATTGAACATTTAACACACTTGTGCAAAACACATAACACTTTGAAATACATAATACTGTAAAATCTCACAATTTATATAACACACTGCCAATCATATTAATATCTGTCTATCTATCTATCTATCTATCTTATCTGTTCAATAATATATGTCTTTATATTCCTTAATAATATATCTATACATCATACTACCAAAATACTCATTGATAAAGCAGCATAATAAGTAATTTATTATATATTTCTTCAAATGAGGTACATGTATTTTATTTTTAAACAACCAGTTAATAACATACTTTGTTTTTTTTTAATTTTTTTTTTTTACTACAGATAAAATAAATATAGTATCTGCCACTTGTACTTTACTTAAACATGTAACAATTGTAAAACATCTCCAGTATCACATTTACAATACCTGTAACTATTGTAAAACATCTCCAGTAACACATTTACAATACATGTAACTATTGTAAAACATCTCCAATATCACATTTACAATACATGTACCTATTGTAAAACATCTCCGGTTTTACATTTACAATACATGTAACTATTGTAAAACATCTCTGGTATCACATTTACAATACATGTAACTATTGTAAAACATCTCCAGTATCACATTTACATGTAACTATTGTAAAACATTTCCTGTATCACATTTACAAATCATGTAGCAAAAGTAAAACATCTCCAGTATCACATTTACAATACATATAACAATTATAAAACATCTCCAGTAACACATTTACAATACATGTAACTATTGTAAAACATCTCCAGTAACACATTTACAATACCTGTAACTATTGTAAAACATCTCCAGTAACACATTTACAATACGTGTAACTATTGTAAAACATCTCCAGTATTACATTTACAATACATATAACAATTATAAAACATCTCCAGTAATACATTTACAATACATGTAACTATTGTAAAACATCTCCAGTAACACATTTACAATATGTGTAACTATTGTAAAACATCAACAGTCACACTTATACATCTAACGTGTAACTATTGTAAAACATCTCCAGTATCACATTTACAAATCATGTAGCAAATGTAAAACATCTCCAGTATCACATTTACAATACATATAACTATTGTAAATCATCTCCAGTATCACATTTACAATACATGTAACTATTTTAAGACATCTCCAGTAACACATTTACACTATGTGTAACTATTGTAAAACATCTCCAGTATCATATTTACAATACTGTTGTAAAACATCTCCAGTAACACATTCACAATATGTGTAACTATTGTAAAACATCTCCAGTATCATACAATACTGTTATAAAACATCTCCAGTAACACATTTACAATATGTGTAACTATTGTAAAACATCTCCAGTAACACATTCACAATATGTGTAACTATTGTAAAACATCTCCAGTATCATACAATACTGTTATAAAACATCTCCAGTAACACATTTACAATATGTGTAACTATTGTAAAACATCTCCAGTATCACATTTACAATACTGTTGTAAAACATCTCCAGTAACACATTTACAATACATGTAACTATTGTAAAACATCTCCAGTAACACATTTACAATACATGTAACTATTGTAAGACATCTCCAGTAACACATTTACAATGCATGTAACTATTGTAAAACATCTCCAGTATCATATTTACAATACAAATAACAATTGTAAATCATCAGCAGTCACACTTATACATGTAACTATTGTAATATGTCACATTTACAATGCACATAAATATTGTAACACACCACAATGCATGTAACTATTTAATATGTCACATTTATAATGTAACTATTCTTCTATCGCATTTACAGTACATGTAATTGTAACTACTGTAATATGTCACATTTTACATTTTCAATGCATATAACTATTATTATACACTACCACTCATACATTTCCAATGCATATGGATATCATAATATGTCACTAATTAAACAGCAACTACATATATAACTATTATAATGCATCACCACTCAGATACTCCCATATTTATTGTATTTATATTCAATATCTAATTACTCATTCTAATACACTATGTCTTACACACTCATATTTTCAAAATTGCACATTAAGAAATATTTATATTACAGATTTAATAAGTTGATGTGATATATTGTATTACCAAAGCTGGATTAATCAGCATTATAACTTATTAAGCATGTGCTTAGGGCGCCAAGGGGGAGGCACCACAGATCAGTGGTACCATAGCTGTAATAATCGAATTTAATATGGTTGTGTGCTCTGTCCTGGGCACTGACCTTGAAGAAAAATGAGTTTGTGTCTTATTTCACCTTCATCACTTATTGAGACTTAATGTCTTTCCAGCTAAGCAATGGAAGAGCTGAGAGGGGGGGGGGGGCATCAGCTGGACTTAATCTGACCCTGAATATACCATACACAATATGTTACACATTTATAAAAGAATAGCACAATAACATTATTTGTAATCAAATTATAATACACTACATTTTACACATTTAGATTATAACAGTAACACACATTAAAATAAATATTACATATTGTCATTTGTACTTTAACTTTACCCCCAAACTACAAATGAAAAATTATTATCTATTGTATACATATCAATCACACAATTATGAAAAAATACAGCACACTGCCAAGCATACCTTTACTAGACATTATACATTACTAGACACAACCAATTATAGAGTTACAAAAAAGACCTGTAATACTCCATCAACCAAACATCTAAAATACATCACCAACCATAGGTTCATACTGCTTATGTCATCCATCAAACATTCCTAAGTACAACAACGTTCTACCAGTGCATGGTACATGTACATTACTCAATATATACTACCTAAAACACATGTACAATACTCATTACATATTATCAATAATATATTTGCAGTGCTCACGACTATCAGTAAAACATTTGCAATACCCATTAACACTGTCAATAACACATTTACAGTACTCACTAACAATATGAATAATTACAGTATCAATAACACAGTAAACAATACTCACCATATACTATCACAGTATCAGTCACATTCACAATATTCACTACAACACATTATCTATCTATCACATTTACATTACTCATTACATAATGTCATTAACACATTTATAATACTCACTATATGCAATTCAATACTCACCACATACTATCAGTAACTTATTTACAATGCTCATTACATAATGTCAGTCACATTTACAATACTCACTACATGCTATCAGTCACTTTCACAGTACTCACCACATACTGTCAATAACACATTTACAATTCTTACTACATACTGTTAGCAACACATTTGAAATACAGTCTTATTACTGAACCAAATATTCACAATACATACAATACACAACCGTTTACTTTTTAAAATACATATAAAACAAAATTAACCAGATGTTTACAATATATAACACATCTGCCTCACATTAGTATCTATATGTATCTTTAAAAATGAACCAGTCTCAGTATATATAATACTACAAATCACCATTTACACTATAATATAAAGGAATATATAGCTATAAAAGCTATAGTACATTCATAAACTGTCACTCATCCCCCTTACCCCTAAATATTATCAAGCACACATTTACAATACATATAATGCAGAATCTATCATACCTTTACAAAGTATATTTCCAACCTAACACTACAGCTGTACAATCAGTCATATTTATAAAACATTTATCACACTGCCCATCACACATTCAAATTACTCACAATAGTACCAGTCATATTTAGTTATAGTACTTTATATAATATACTACTCAAAATATATTAACAATACATATAACAGTGAGCATCACATATACAGTAATTAAGATAAACACCAATTATTTAACTAATATAATACACTGCCCGCCATTTATTTACTGTTCTTACTGACACAACATACCACCAGTCATACATTTACATTTCTTACTGTATACTGCCAGTAATAACTAATACATTTACAGTTTTCACTGCTATAACATACTACCAGTAATACATTTACATTTTTCATTGCTATAACACACTACCAGTAATACATTTACATTTTTCATTGCTATAACACACTACCAGTAATACATTTACAGTTTTCACTGCTATAACATACTACCAGTAATACATTTACAGTTTTCACTGCTATAACATACTACCAGTAATACATTTACAGTTTTCACTGCTATAACACACTGCCAGTAATACATTTACAGTTTTCACTGCTATAACACACTGCCAAATACATTTACAGCAGAAAGAAAGTGACTTGTTGTGAACCATGTGACTGTGAAGATGCACTAGTGACAACTGCCATCATTGTAAAATGAAGAGACAAGACAATATGGTCTTTGATAGACTCCCAGAGAAACAAACAACAGTTGGGACTTATAAGGCAGAACTGTTAGTGTACTTTGTGACTAGTGAGACATACAGAGGTTTCACCAGTACAAACACATTTTTACAGTCAGCTAGTAAACTACAACATATTTTAATGAGATGGTTAGAGCTTGATGTGATCCAAACTAGTTCCAAGTAGCTGAGTAGTTTCTTTCTGACTAATAGTCGCATACTTGCTCATAACAATTTCATCCAATTGAGATAGGCTGAAAGTTACTTTGTTGAAGAAAGTTCTACATACTAATAATTTTGATTTTGATGTAACTCAAGTTTGATCATAAAGGCAATCATTAGCATATGGTAAGTTAACTGAATGATTTTCCAGCATTAATTGAACATTGTTGTGAAGGATGTAAATGTCAATGTTATATTCATATGCTGCATATTTGATTGTTGATTTAATAAATGTATTGATAAATTTATTGATCTTCTTTCACATATTGATAATCATATGTTGGAGACACAGTGGGTGGATGGGGGTTCACTAAATATAGATTGAAAGACGGATTGCCTTCTCCTTTGTTAAGAAATTTTCCACCTACGGAAATATTGTGTGACGGTAAGTGTTTGTCTTTAATATTGTGGAAGAGAGAAAACATTTACAGCGCCCGCATATCCGCCAAATGAGAGAGACGAATGGTGTCTTCTGGAGAATTATTAATAAAATAAATTAAGATTTTCATCACTTATAATTAGTTATGGATAATTAATTAACAATAATAATCATAATCAATAACTAAGGAGGTGTTGGCATCTATCTATCTATCTATCTATCTATCTATCTATCTATCTATCTATCTATCTATCTATCTATCTATCTATCTATCTATCTATCTATCTATCTATCTATCTATCTATCTGTCTGTCTGTCTGTCTGTCTATCTATCTGTTCGTCCATCTATTTATTCATCGGTCCCTCCCTCCCTCTATCTTTTGTGCCTATCTGTCCGTCCATCATCAATCCACCCATCTATTAGTCTGCGCGCATGAGCAAACACACACATGTATACATGCACACATACACATGGTGGAGGTATGCACATTGTATTTGTCACACTAAAGTAAAATAAGGAACATTATTGTTCAAGAGTTGGATGTACACTGAGAAATTTTTAATGCTGGATATTTAAGTTAACTTCAAATAAGTACATAATTTAATTTTTCTTCGTTTGTGTTCCTAATTATTATAAATCAACCTGCACAAGTTATTTCTTAAACGTGTGTTTTATTGTTTTATTTGGTAATCGTAAGTATTGTCTCCGTGTTTAAATCAATGTCAAAGTGGAATCAAGTGCTCACTTAACACTTTGACATCTTTATTACGTGTAATTATTACGTGTTTAGTCTGCACACACACTCACCCGCCCACCCAGACGTATATAAAACCAGTCTCTGTGTTCAAATGATTTGTCATTTCTGGTAAGCCTTAACACGGACTCTTTGGGGATGGGGGAAATACATTTACCAGGGCATACCGAGAACTTAAATACCGAGAAAGCGTCTTAGCAGCTAGAAATAGATTTTGTTTGTTACAAATCAGACAGACAGTTCAAAGTTACCTAATGAAAAGTAGAGATGTTCCCTTTGTTACAAATAGCCAGACAGTTCAAAGTTACCTAATGAAAAGTAGAGATGTTCCCTTTGTTACAAATCAGACAGACAGTTCAAAGTTACCTAATGAAAAGTAGAGATGTTTGCTTTGTTTCGAAAAATGTTCCAAGTGGAGGTAAAGAAAGAAAAAGAGAGACACATAAAGGAAATGATGGAGAGGGACAGAGAAACAGATAGAGTGGGAGGAGAGCGTGAAGGAGAAAATAAAAGAAGATATAGACAGAGGGGAAAAGAAGGAAATGTGTGTGTACGTGTTTGTGTATGTGTGTGCGTGATTGCGTGCAAGAGAGGAAATGGAAAATTAAATCACGTCAGTTTTGGATGCAGAGGAGGTTTAGAGAGGCTTTCCCTACTCACACAAACACACACAAAAATAATAAGCATTAACAAAATGTTGAGATGAAGCTTAGTGGAATTAGGAGGCTTGCATGAATTAAATCAGCATGGAAAAGTCCTCGATTGAGATAAAAATAGAACGTGTGGGCCTTTGGAAAGATGTTCAGAATACGAACCGCGAAGCTGGATGGTATGGTACAGAAAGTTAATACTAGACAGGTGTTAGTTTGGTTTCCAGAAGTTAAGAAATAAATTAATTCGCCTTCTTATTGTCATCATCATAATCATTTATTTGTCGCATTTTTCATCTTGATGAAGGTGGTTCATGTACTTACATGCTTTATGTCAATCAATAATGACGGACCAACTTAATCTGCGAAAATCTGCTATGTGTAACAAAACTAATGTGTAACAAATCATGCCATAATATGAAATTAAAATTGTGATGGATTATAAACGTAATTATCGATGGATTTTCAGCGTAATATTTACAAATTAATGATGGATTATCAACATAATGTATTCACTTAGAGTAACTGATTATTATGTTACTTTTTACGACATAGTGACCATGTGTATCTAACGTAGTGGACAAACTGCAGATTTAAGTGGCCAGTCATAAATTGAGCGTGTACATTAAAAAATGTATACCCAATAAACGTTGCTTAAACAAAATAAGAAATAGTAAGACGCCTGTCTCTGAATATACTTTTAAGTTTTCTTTGTGTGGCATGCTTTCCCCGACGTGTCCTCGTTCTTACCTCTCAGCGGAGCTAAAGTTATGTCACATCAGAAGGATAGTGTTTTGTTGATTATCTTTACTTATACAAAAATATAACTTATATCTTTCTTGCAACGATGCTTTCATCCATTTCACCAACATCTTTCATATACTAGCAATTTTTTTTTCTGAGCAGGTGCCATGGTGACATCTGAGTGGCTGCGGGGAGCTTGCAAATGACAAACGCCTGGAGGAGAGGCTGGTTTAAATACCAGAAAGAAGAGACAAAAAAAAAATAAAAAAAATAAGAGAGTGGTGGTGGGGAGTGTTTGGTGTTAACATCAGGAACAAAGCAATGACTACTACAACAGCAGCAGCAGTGGCTGAAGGCCGAAGGCCCAGTTTGCAGTTTGACGACGATTGGCGAGCGGGTGAAAGAGAGAGCGCCAGTTCTCTGAAGTATTGATCAGCCCCAGTCTGTGGCTGTGCTGTGCCAGGGTCGTCCCTAGAGAAACTCTCTTGATCAGTCATTTAGGTGTGCTGACACGCTCTACACTGCTAAAAACCCAGAGCGTTGCAAAACAGTTGGGCAAACCAAGACTCCCAAAGCCAACCAAGACGAAGACTTGTTGAACTCCCAAGCTCACGGCGGTATCTAGCGTGAAAGAAATCGCGGAAATGACGCTCTCTCGACGCCATTTGCTTAAAATGCGTCTTTGTATTGATCTGAAAGAAACTTTAGGAGACAATGTATTCATGACTTGGAACTATTGCATTTTGTCACTCTCATGCTGTTTACTCTCGCTGGATATGACGTCTTTCTTTTTAGGCAAAGGAATCAGTTGTGTCCCTTAGTTTCAAATTCTACGTTCTTTGCAGATTCTCGCAAATGGATGGCTTTCGTTTCTTGATCAGATTAATTAGACAGGCTGTGAACGATTTCTACCACAAAGGGGCAATAATCTCCGTTCCTCAAGCATTAAGACGTGATGTTTCTGTGCATTTATTGTTCCTTGTGCTGTTAACTTGAAGGGTGGGTGATGTAGTATCCAGAGTGTTTTCTCTAGTCTTCTAAGGCTCGAACCTGTTAGAAGGGCACGAATAAGGCCGAGTTAATGTGTTGAAGGAAAGCATGGTTGGTGTGGATGAAAGATTAATTAAGAATGTTTAGTAATCAGTAACGTAATGTCACCAGTCACGTATGCGTTTGACACTGGCTGTCAGGAACTGATTTCTCTTGGAGACATAAGCAAACCGCAGTCAGATAGGACCAAATGAATTATAAATTTTAATTGGAAACATCCTATCAGAATCACAGATAGCAGATAAATCCAGGGTCTGTTTGTCCCTCCTTTTTGAACTGTTTGATCGTAGCTCACTTTACACTGACTTAACTCACCTGGGATTATTTTGAACGAATTCACTGTGACTTATCTTACGTACTTCACCTTGATCACCTTGAACTATTTTACACGTTCACCATGCACGTGCATTTTGAACAAAATACCTACACCAGGACAGACTCCAATTTCCACTCCTTGTCCTGGATGGGAAAAGTTCCGGACAGTTTGCCAGACGAGGGTGGCGGCTGGAAGCTTAACCGTTCACAGTACTATATAGAGGGCTGGCTGGCCAGTGGCAACGGGAAGGGTGTGGTCGGGGTGACGTTCACAACCAGCCATTGTCGTCGGTACGAAGCACCTCCACGTTCGAACTTTAATCTGAGAGGTCATCGCAGCGAGGTGAGTACCCTTGTCTTCGCCTATCTTTCGCGATTATGAAAAAGTTATTTTGTGATTTTGTTACATTCCATTCCATGGCGGACATATATTTTGAAAACGTCATTTTGTGATATGAATTCTGTTACATTCCATGGCGGATAATCTTATGACCCCTTGTGAAAGGTGAAATTATTATCATTGAGTGGAATCCATTTATGATCATGGATGGTGACATCAATCAAGGATCCGTTTGAAGGTGATCTGATCTATGAAGTCTAATCACATTATGGTATGATTAGTGGAGTAAGGTCTTATTTTGATTCGTGGCAGTTGATCCTAATATGATCCATGGCAGGTACAGGGTGATCCTATTATGATTATGGAGTGGGATTCTGATATAACCCAAGACGTTTCATTCTAATTTAATCAGTAGCGTGTGATTTTATCATAATCTATGAAATGTGATACAAGTGTAACTCTTAGGAGAGGATCATATTATAATCACACGATTAGAATTCCATTTTACTTCAAAGAGGGCAATTCTATTATAAAAGGGTGTGAGGATGGGTGAGCGTTTTTGTTTTAATTTTTGAAGTGGTATTTTTTAAATCCTCAGGATAATTATAAATGGGTGGGGTGGGGAATGTTCCTATTATAATCTATGACAGATTGTCCAACTAAAATCCGTAGAAGGGTGATTTGTTGTAATCTTACGGGGATTACATTAAAAAAAAAAGTGAAATATATTCCAATTTAAAATAGACGAGGACGGATTCTGTGGATGTCTGGCGAAGAGTGGTCACTTTACGATATGTTGAATTTGATCAGGTGTAGTCCATAGAGAGTGACCCCATTATATAGCAAGTGACCCCATTATATAGTCCGGGTTACTATTTTGAATTTGATCAGCTGTAGTCCATAGAGAGTGACCCCATTATATAGTCCAAGTTACTATGTTGAATTTGATCAGCTGTAGTGACCCTGTTCAATTTGATTAGTTATAGTCCATAGAGAGTGACCCCATTATATAGCAAGTGACCCCATTATATAGTCCGGGTTACTATTTTGAATTTGATCAGCTGTAGTCCATAGAGAGTGACCCCATTATATAGTCCAAGTTACTATGTTGAATTTGATCAGCTGTAGTCCATAGAGAGTGACCCCATTATATAGTCCGGATTACTATGTTGAATTTGATCAGCCGTAGTCCATAGAGAGTGACCCCATTATATAGTCCGGATTACTATGTTGAATTTGATCAGCCGTAGCCCATTATATAGTAAGTGACACCATTATAGTTCGGGTTACTATGTTTTTGTCAAGCACGTACTGTTATCTC
This sequence comes from Sinotaia quadrata, assembly GCA_028829895.1. Taxonomy (NCBI): domain Eukaryota; kingdom Metazoa; phylum Mollusca; class Gastropoda; order Architaenioglossa; family Viviparidae; genus Sinotaia; species Sinotaia quadrata. The sequence goes on along the minus strand of CM054181.1, from coordinate 4,982,772 downwards.
TATAAGCGCTGAAACTGGCTAAAAAAATGTTCAACCAGCTTGTCGGAGTTGCAAAAAAAAAAAAAAAATAACACACACTCTGTCTTTACATCGGCAAATTATTTATCGAACCTTAGCCGAGGTTCAAGTATCGAATAACTATATTTTAAAAATCCTTCATGACATTTTTGTAATCCCACCAGCATTCCCTCCTCCCCCCCCCCCTTCTACAGACACTCACTCGATTTTATTTTTATTGGTTGTTTTTAAAATGTAATTTATATCGTAACTTATGTAAGTTAATCAATAGTGTGACCTTTTGTTGGCTTTTTGCTGAATAAGTAAAACAGAATTTTTCATGTGGGGCTATTGATATTCTTCATAACTTCCATTTTGTACACCACCATCTATATACTTATGTCTTCTCTTTAATCCAGTTACACATGCGTGACCATCATTTCGAGATGAATAATTACAAAGAAAAACTTTATTCGTGTATTCATTAATACATCATGGGTTTGTAGACATAGGGCGCTAAGCACACTAATATAAATCACTCATTTGCATTTGTAGTCACACACACACAGCATTTACTAAACAATCCAAATTGACGAAGAGATCAACTTGTGATCAGGCTAAACCTGAAAGTGGAACACTATAATTTTACATCAATCACAACAGTAGCATTAGTGGAACACTATAACTTTACATCAATCACAACAGTAGCATTAGTGGAACACTATAACTTTACATCAATCACAACAGTAGCATTAGTGGAACACTATAATTTTACATCAATCACAACAGTAGCATTAGTGGAACACTATAACTTTACATCAATCACAACATTAACGTTCAAGAAAACAGGTGTCGCACTGTCATCTCAGAACGGTTCACCGGAAACATCGGCGTGGAGCAAACAACTTAGAAAGCTGAAGCGTTGGGTAGCGACACAATAGTGTGTGAATAATTTAATAACTAAAAAGTAAACGTTTACTCTTTTTATAATAACTGCCTCATTTACATTTTTGTTTGTTTGATGGCGATAGTGCCTTGAGTAAAGTCATAAAATAAAATAAAATTAAGTTCCCTTCTAGATATGCATTTCTTCGTTGCCTAATAGTGTGCTTGTGTCATACCAAAATATCTTAAATCTCCCCATCTCTCATACTATTGTATACGATATTATTAATTTCGTGTGTGTCATACTCCGAGGCACGCAACTACACTGTGTCCATTAGATGTTGTCATTTATGAATTGGTCATGGCTAGACTTGGCTACTGTCACTATATTCTGGAAAAAGAAAAATATATAATAGTGCATAAAATGTCTCTGAACATCTAAAGACCCGGAAACTTTCCACACATTTAGAACGCCACCAATAGATACAGCCATTTTATTACAGTATATTGCGTAGGCAAATTGTGAGCTTGTTGTCGAATGCCTGGTATTCAGAATGACTCTCATACATATTAAATTCACTTTAGATAATTTGTACTATAAGCAAGCTAACAGGCTACAAAACAGGAACGGTCCGTATAACCCCACTCCAGAAGAACCCCCCCCCCCCAAATACACACCAAACTCAACAACAACAAATAAAAAATAAAAATAAAGTGAGAATTATCGAGTAACTACATATAGTCTTAGGATTACTCAATGAACGTCTATTGACGGTCCTTACGGGAACAAGAGTTATGTCTTAATAATAATTAAGATTATATAAATCTCACTAGTTGTAGTTGTTAAATATTCTAACGTCTCTTGATGGTCCTTACGGGAACAAGAGTTATGTCTTAATAATAATTAAGATTATATAAATCTCACTGGCTGTAGTTGTTAAATATTCTAACGTCTCTCAGTGGGAACAACAAATGACAGTACACACTTATTTCATTTTCGTTGCTGCCGTTTTAATTTCGTCAGCATGAGCAAATACGTTTTACCACCGACAGTTATTGAAACTACATTAATGTAAATTAAATATCTTTAAGAAACCGAACGTTTGAAACTGAGAAAATTAAAACGGCAGTAATGTAAATAACTGTATAAAACCTTATTCTAGAAGATGAAATTAAAAGACAGCAGTGTAAATTAAAACTGTAAAACCTTATTGTAGAAGATGAGGAAATTAAAAAGCAGAAATGTAAATTAAATAACTGACAGTAATGTAAATGAAATAAATGTGTGAAATTCACTTGTTCTTCTTTCTGGGGAAATGAAAACGACGCAATGTAAATTGAATATCTGTGCAAAACCCAATTGTTCAAGGTGAGGAAATCAGAACGAGAGTTATGTAAATTAAATATCTGTGCAAAACCCAATTGTTCAAGGTGAGGAAATTAAAACGAGAGTTATGTAAATTGAATATCTGTGCAAAACCTAATTGTTCAAGGTGAGGAAATTAAAACGAGAGTTATGTAAATTGAATATCTGTGCAAAACCTAATTGTTCAAGGTGAGGAAATTAAAACGAGAGTTATGTAAATTAAATATCTGTGCAAAACCCAATTGTTCAAGGTGAGGAAATTAAAACGAGAGTTATGTAAATTAAATATCTGTGCAAAACCTAATTGTTCAAGGTGAGGAAATCAGAACGAGAGTTATGTAAATTAAATATCTGTGCAAAATCTAGTTGTTCATGCTGAGGAAATTAAAATGAGAGTTATGTAAATTAAATAACTGCGCAAAACCTAGTTGTTCATGCTGAGGAAATTAAAACGGCAATAATTTAAATTAAATAACTATATAAAACCTTTGCTCATGCTGAAGAAATTAAAACAGCAGTTCCTGCTATTTTAATTTCCACAGCATGGACATCTGGATTTTACACAGTTATTTAATTTAAATTACTACCGTCTTATTTTCGGCATGAACAATTGTTTTACACATTTATTTAATTCAAATTGCTGCCGTTTTATTTTCCTTAGCTTAAGCATCTGAATTTACTGAGTTATTTCATTTACATTGCTGCCGTTTTATTTTCCTTAGCTTAAGCATCTGAGTTTACTGAGTTATTTCATTTACATTGCTGCCGTTAGTTTAAAATTCCTCAGCTTGAACAGTTGACCTGTGTATATTGAATCTGCTTGCAATTAATCACTTTTAGGTAAATAATTCTGAAATCTATTATTTAAAAAAAATGGGGGAAGGTTCAAAGACGAAAACTGATCAAAGTATAATTGTGTTTATTTTAATATTATATGACTAAGAAAGAAAACAAAATAAATTCCCGATAAGTGCTTTTTAAATCAGAAACATTTTCTATAAAAGTTGCAGGATTGATTTAAAGTAATGTTTGGGATAACTGCAATATTACGGACTATTATAATAAAAAATGTTCATTTTAAATATACTGCTAAAAGATAATGTGTATTGTTGAAAATAATTATACTGTTACAGGATTGTTTAAAAGCAATTTTCAGGGTAACTGTAATATCGGGTAGTATTAAAAGCATTTAGTACAGGATAAATATAATATCAGGTAGTATTTGTGACGCCAACGCCACTTAGTTAATGAAAATGATTATTATTATTAATTAATCTTTCATAACTAATTACAAATGATGAGAATCTTAATTTATGTTATTAACTCTTGCAGACACCACTTGTCTCTCTCACTTGGCGGATATATGGGCACTGTAAACGTTTTCTCTTTTCCACAACATAAAACAATATTTATGGTCCTGTCCACCCCCTTTCATCTCAAACATAAAGTTATCAGTATGCATTAGAAGGTCAATAAATTTAACAATACATTTATTAAATCAACAATCAAATATGCATATGACAAATACAATGAAATATATTGCTTGACATTAATATTTCCATGAACACAAGTTTGGATAATTTAATATTTACACAGCCTATATCTTAAAAATACAATTCATCAACAGAGTCAGGACAGATCACAGAAATGGAGTTATAGAGATAAGTGATATAGTTTTACATAACCTTGTTTAACAGTTGCCTCAATAATCCTTCATGCTGTTATTACTTCAGCTCCACATGCCTCACACACTTTGAAAAAACCCACCAGAGTTAACCTGGGTGCTCTTTTAGCCATGTCAACTCCTTCAAACAGAACAATAAATGTAGTGATGTCCAACAACTTCTCTACACTAGAAGTTGTTCAGGTTGTCAACAAATCTTGCCGCCACACATCGATAGAGTGTAGTTTGTTCTTACATTTAGACACATTGCGGCAGATGATTCCCACATCTCCCGGTCATAGTGGTTTACAATAAGTGAACAAGTAGATTCAAATAACGTGAAAATAGGCAGCTGGAAAGGCTGTTTACTCAACACACCACGGCAGATGATTCCTCCATCTCCCTGGTCACAGTGACCCATGGCCAGTGAACCATTAGACTCAAATAACATGTGAAAATCGGCAACTGGAAAGGCTGCTTGCTCACATCAAGCTAACGGCCACTTTTCAAACTGGACTTCTTCTTGCCACTCCAAATTCAAAGTGATTAGACAGTATATTTGTTTACAACAAGTAAACTTTCATTCTCAGCCCATTTGCTGGTCATATTCTTGCAAATCATAACCATTGGATAATCATACTACTCACTGATTTCCATTACATTCAGCATTTTCCAGCATATTCTTGCTTCATGCGTTTACTTCAAACTCAGACACCACCATAATGAGTGTCCATGATTGGGTTACTCTGACAATTTAGCAATTTATATAACAATTAAATTTAAAATAGTGGTAGGCAAATTTACTCTGTCACAGTAGTATAAGCATTTAGTACAGGATAACTATAACATTATAAGGTTTTATCTAAAAATAATTTTAGAATAATTGTTTCAATCTGGGGGATTATTTTTGCCATAAATTTAGAATAGCTTTACTGTGATTATCTTTGCCATAAATTTAGAATAGCTTTACTGTGATTATCTTTGCCATAAATTTAGAATAGCTTTACTGTGATTAGTTTTGCCATAAATTTAGCTTTACTGTGATTAGTTTTGCCATAAATTTAGAATAGCTTTACTGTGATTATTTTTGCCATAAATTTAGAATAGCTTTACTGTGATTATTTTTGCCATAAATTTAGAATAGCTTTACTGTGATTATTTTTGCAATAAATTTAGAACAGCTTTACTGTGATTATTTTTGCCATAAATTTAGAATAGCTTTACTGTGATTATTTTTGCCATAAATTTAGAATAGCTTTACTGTGATTATTTTTGCCATAAATTTAGAATAGCTTTACTGTGATTATTATTGCCATAAATTTAGAACAGCTTTACTGTGATTATTTTTGCCATAAATTTAGAACAGCTTTACTGTGATTATTTTTGCCATAAATTTAGAACAGCTTTACTGTGATTATTTTTGCCATTAATTTAGAACAGCGTTACTGTGATTATTTTGGATCTTCAAAATACCTAGTCACTAGAAAGGTGGAGTAAAATATCGTGTTTTAGAGAAATGATCGATTAATTAAAAAAAAACATTCGCACAACTGAATAACAAGCACTAAAGTGCAGTAGAAGAAGGCATGAAACTAAAACATCTTTAATTATGAATAAGAGTTAAAAAAAATTACAAAGTATTCACGCCAACCATTAGCAACAGCAAATAGAAAATACAAGAATTCAATTTGATTCAGTTTGTAAGATGATAGACGGCAGTTGTTTGGCTCAGCAAGTCTGACGATAGACGTCAGCCATTAATTCCAGCAAGTCAGATGATAGACGTCAGCCATTAATTCCAGCAAGTCAGATGATAGACGTCAGCCATTAATTCCAGCAAGTCAGATGATAGACGTCAGCCATTAATTCCAGCAAGTCACATGATAGACGTCAGCCATTAATTCCAGCAAGTCAGATGATAGACATCAGCCATTAATTCCAGCAAGTCAGATGATAGACGTCAGCCATTAGTTTCAGCAAGTCACATGATATCGGACTGTGTCTTGTTCTGACACCTGTCAGAGGAGTAAAGTTAAGAGTTTCGCAATTTGTTATTTTAACTGCTGTCACGTGATTTGCAAATGTCATGCTTCATTTCATCCCAGACTTCTCAACGATCTGATATTCTCTTTAACACATCTTAACACGCATTGTTCACTTAGTTCAGACTTCTCAATGATCTGATATTCTCTTTAACACATCTTAACACGCATTGGTCACTTAGTTCAGACTTCTCAATGATCTGATATTCTCTTTAACACATCTTAACACGCATTGTTCACTTAGTTCAGACTTCTCAATGATCTGATATTCTCTTTAACACATCTTAACACGCATTGTTCACTTAGTTCAGACTTCTCAATGATCTGATATTCTCTTTAACACATCTTAACACGCATTGGTCACTTAGTTCAGACTTCTCAATGATCTGATATTCTCTTTAACACATCTTAACACGCATTGTTCACTTAGTTCAGACTTCTCAATGATCTGATATTCTCTTTAACACATCTTAACACGCATTGTTCACTTAGTTCAGACTTCTCAATGATCTGATATTCTCTTTAACACATCTTAACACGCATTATTCACTTAGTTCAGACGGCAAACTGAAACGAGTTGATCCATTTATTCTATTTCCAGACTCACTGCATACAAGAACTACAGAAGTACACACGCATTCACTTCTGCATGCTAACTGGCGCATTCATCCGTATTCCACGCAAAATATTGACGCCCTGATGTCAAAACGCAAAACACTGACACCCTGATGTCAAAACGCAAAACACTGACACCCTGGTGTCAAAACGCTAAACACTGATACCCTGGTGTCAAAACGCTAAACACTGACACCCTGATGTCAAAACGCTAAACACTGACACCCTGATGTCAAAACGCAAAACACTGACACCCTGATGTCAAAACGCTAAACACTGACACCCTGATGTCAAAACGCAAAACACTGACACCCTCGTGTAGAATTATGATATACGCAATTAGTCTGTGAAGTTTGTTACTATGAGAACGCAGAAAGTTTATATGATTCAGTGGTGCATAACAAGACTTTTATTGATCTCTTTTGTCCTCTCAGACTATGCGATACACAACGACAGTTTAGACTCTCAAATGTTGGCCTTTGAAATCCACAGTGTTGTAAGAGTTCTGGTCAAAGTGCTCTTAGATAAAGTGATTTCCCTTGTCGAGTCGCGGTCGTGGATCATGACGTCAGACGTTTCACTGGAATTATGATAGAGCTGGGGCCAGTATTTATTACCTGAAGGCCATTTGTATGCACTTTTCCCCATTCTTTGCCACATCCAGGCTTGTAGCGTCATATTCGGAAACGTAAGGTAGTCGCCTTGACTTTGGCTGTAACAACTACGCTGTCTCTCTCCCATTACAGCAAACTATACAAGAAGATTAGTGTAGTGGTGTAAGAACTACACCGTCTCTCTCCCATTACAGCAAACTATACAAGAAGATTAGTGTAGTGGTGTAAGAACTAGGCTGTCTCTCCCCCATTACAGAAACTATACAAGAAGATTAGTGTAGTGGTGTAAAACGACAAGAACATGTTGGTTGGGGAAATATGAATCTTATCATCCACAATTTCACACCAATTGAAGGCGGAGAAAAGTTACAACGGCATCAGAATAATAGCAGGAAAAGAGAAAAGATAAATAAAGTTTTTCTTTTTAAGAAAGAAAGAAAATGTCACTCACACACACACACACACACACACACACACACACACACACACACACACACACACACACACACACACACACACACTTACACACATATATATTTAGATCAGTGTATTCAGAATAATTAATCCTGGATATTTTCCATTTTTTTCCTCTCTCACTCATAAATGCACACACGTCGAAGCCATACAAAACACCTTTCTTTTAGTGCAGAACTTTAATTAATAATTTATTTATTATATATTTGTTTTTGTTTCCTTTTATAACCCAGTTAATAGTGATAGTTTTCACCTGTGCAAGGAGTTTCTTTTCGAAAAACAATTATTAAGCATTTGTTAATTCTAAACAAATTTAAAATCATCTGCTGGATTATTGCCGCCATCAGTCATACCTGCTGTTTTCTATATCACCAATCACCACCACCACCACCACCACCACCACAACACCACACTATAATTTTTCATTTCATCACCATCATCGTTACTAAACTGTTGTAAATTTGAAATGATATTAAAAATATATATTTCAGTATATATTAGTCTGTAGATTCTACTCTTGTATATCAGTCTTAGGAATATATTGCGTGCTGTGTTGGGCATGCGCAGGGTAGGTGTGCTTGCATGTTGAAATAATCATTTTCTAGTGAAAACAGGGATGCATTTATTTATTGATGGCGGACGAGGGATGCGTCACGTGATGATTCCTTCTTAACGAGAGTGTTGTTCCAACGGCGAAAATATCCGCTCCGGGAGCATCAGCGGCGACAAGGTCAGACAACCCTATAGGCTCGGTCAAACCTAGTCAACTGAAACAAAACGTTCTTAGAATTCAATTGTCTCTGTATTCATATCCAGACCGATTAAAACAAACTGTGTAGCTGGTCGAATTCGATTCCACTTGCTTTTCTCCATTTCACCCTCCTACTGTAAAAAAACAACAACAACCATAACTTCGCTTTTTTATGATCGAAATTTGGCCGGGAAAATTTGTTGCCATCATTGATATGAAAGTCAAGTTTGGTAAATTGGATCTCAGTTAAAGGGAAAGTTTGGTGAATTGGATCTCAGTTAAAGAGAAAGTTTGGTGAATTGGATCTCAGTTAAAGGGCATGTTTGGTGAATTGGATCTCAATTTTGGGAAAATTTGCTGCCATCATTGTCATGAAAGTCAAGTTTGGTGAATTTGATCTAAAGGGAAAATTTGCTGCCATCATTGTCATGAAAGTCAAGTTTGGTGAATTGGATCTCAGTTAAAGGGCAAGTTTGGTGAATTGGATCTCAGTTAAAGGGCAAGTTTGGTGAATTGGATCTCAGTTAAAGGGAAAGTTTGGTGAGTTGGATCTCAGTTAAAGGGCAAGTTTGGTGAGTTGGATCTCAGTTAAAGGGCAAATTTGGTGAATTGGATCTCAGTTAAAGGGAAAGTTTGGTGAATTGGATCTCAGTTATAGGGGAAGTTTGGTGAATTGGATCTCAGTTAAAGGGAAAGTTTGGTGAATTGGATCTCAGTTAAGGGGAAACCAACGAAAAGTGATAAGGAATGTGTTGCTGAGTACATTTGCCTATCCCTATTTTTAGACTTAATTGTTATATAAATTGTTAAATTGTCAAAGTGATCCAAACCTTGGGCACTCCTTATGATGGTATTTTTGTAAGGTTCATAGTCGGAGTAAACAACTCTTGTTGAGAATATGCTAGAAATTGCTGTTGCAATCCAAACCAGTTTCAACTGGGTTAGTAGTTTTTATTAGCCAATGGTTAAGATTTATGAGAACGAAATCAGACTATGGTCTGAGATAAAAATTTGACCTGTTGTAGAGATTTCTATTGTCTAATTACTTGAATTTGGTGTGGCAAGAAGTCCGGACATGAAAAGTGGCCATTGGCTTAATGATGAGTTAACTGACTAATTGAGATAAATATTTAATGCATTTTTGCTATTGATATGTTTATAATTGTGTTTTATGTAGATATGTATTATGTGAGTAGACTATTATTTTAAAACTATGTGAACTAAGATGCTGGTATGTAGTATGCTAAACACTTGATGTTATTTCTGGTGAACCTATTCATAAATTGATATGCTGTATTTATTAGGCTGTGTGCGTATATTGGGCTAATAAATACTGTTGCGGAAATTATAAGTTTAGACTTGAATGTAAGAAAGAATGGAGTTACAAAGGAATAAAGTGGAAATTTAGCATTTGTTCCCTAAATATATTTTACAGGGAAAAATCTGCTAGCACATGGAATACATAAGAACTTGGAAATAAAAGAACTTCAGGCATGTGCACGCATCCTTTGAATTTGGACTGATTGATAATTATAATTGTTGTCATATTCATGTATCTGTCATCACTTTGAATTTGGACTGATTGATAATTATAATTGTTGTCATATTCATGTATCTGTCATCACTTTGAATTTGGACTGATTGATAATTGTTGTCATATTCATGTATCTGTCATCACTTTGAATTTGGAATGATTGATAATTGTTGTCATATTCATGTATCTGTCATCACTTTGAAACATCTTTTCCTCTGTATATATCGTCTGTAACGCTCCCAACTGGAAATTGATGATATTTTGCGACACTAATTTTATCTATATATATATATAGCATTTCTATTCATAGAGATTTAATGTTATTAATGTTTTTGACTGAACTTGTTAGATTTGTTAGTGGTTAATGTATAATTATGAAGCATTCTATATTTAGTCAAACACCAATACAAGGCTTTGTGAAGGTGTACATCTTTTTCTTTAACAACGAGAAAAATGATTTTAGTGTGACGTTCTCTATTGCATGAACCAACATTTCTACACGTATCATGAATTTTTATACTACTCTCTGCAAGGGAATCATTAGTATAAGTTTTATTCATTTGTACAGCTATTTCTCGCACGGTAAAACAAATACAAATCTTTGTATTATGGCCTCGGCTGCAGGGCGAACACACACACACGCACACACACACACACACACACACAAACACACACATACACACACACACACACACACACGCACACCCCCCCCTTTATATTAATATGTTAATGTGTGCATTATGAGTCCAGCTAATACGAATACTTGGCTTACGTAATGGTATATCCATTTCTGGAGGGTGACCTCTAATAATATTTATGCATGTGACTTAATGTGTCACTTAAGGCAGGCAAAATAATAAACTGCATGCTATGAATTCGTATGTGACTTAATGTGTTCCTTAAGGCAGGCAAAATAATAAACTGCATGCTACGAATTCGTATGTGACTTAACGTGTCCCTTAAGGCAGGCAAAATAATAAACTGCATGCTACGAATTCGTATGTGACTTAACGTGTCCCTTAAGGCAGGCAAAATAATAAAACTGCGTACTACGAATTCGTATGTGACTTCATGTGTTCCTTAAGGCAGGCAAAATAATAAACTGCGTACTACGAATTCGTGCCTGTGCGTACTTATGCCGCAGAGCGAACTTTGACTTTAATCGATTATCCCTTTCGTTCTTGCATTGTGAACCAATATATCTCTGACTGCATGGCGAACAATTTTGTAGTGTAATCGAACATCACTTCCGCTCTTGCATAATGAGTCTATATATCTCTGACTGCAAGGCAGACATTTGTATTGCTTGATGGTATGTCTCTTGTTGTAGGGCAAAAAGGAATTCATGCAAAATGAATCATTATGTCTCTGGTTTCAAGGCCACACTTATATTGCTTGATGGAACATCCTTTTTTGTAAGGCAAAAGGAATTCATGCATAATGAATCACCTAAGTCTCTGGTTTCAAGGCAACACTTGTAGTGCACATAATGTCCCTTTTTGTAGAACAAATATAAAATCATGCATTACGAGTCAGTCTCTCTCAAACTGTAAGGAGAACATTTGTAGTATAATTTTATATCTCTTTTTGTACGGCATTATGCATTATGAGCCAGTCTATTTCTGACTGCAGAGCATCCGATATAATTAGGAGCCAGTCTATTTCTGACTGCAGAGCATCCGATGTAATTATGAGCCACTCTTTCTGACTGCAGAGCATCCGATATAATTAGGAGCCAGTCTATTTCTGACTGCAGAGCATCCGATATAATTTGAGCCAGTCTATTTCTGACTGCAGAGCATCCGATAAAAATATTTGATGGGTTCATAAAACACGTTCTTTTACTGCATTAACATAATTAATACAAATTTTAAGAGATCATATTTCTTACAATTATATCAACTAAAAGTTATTAAAAATCTTGAAATTAATTTCTTGGTAATTTTTAACTTTTATGATATTAAGGTTTTTCTTTTTGGTTTAAAAAAAATCATTTAGTTTTATCTTTGACTAGCTTTTGCCCATGGCTTCGCATGTGTAAATGTCAGTTTTCAGAATATGTTGCTTAAAGTAAAAATATTTAAAAAATATTTTATGGTACTTTTCTAACCAAAAAAATGTCCAGGTACGTATTATGTATAATATAACATGCCAAAAAAAGTGAAAAGATAAATGGAAGGAAGAATGAAAAAAAATGACAGAAAGATGGGAGAAGGGGGATACATAATGAATGAAGGGAAAGGAGAAAGTGGTAGATTGATAAAGGGAAAAAAAAGATAGTGAGTGAGAGAGAGAGAGAGAGAGAGAAATTAATCAAGAGAGGAGAGAGATAGCATTATAGAATTATAGGGAAGCTTTGCAAATCTAAGAGCTAACCACACAGCGTAATGCAACCTACTAAAGTCCAAAATACATTTACTACAGCCTAAAATCTAATACCCGGAATGAGAAACACAATCTGAGTGAAACACAATCGTAGTGAAAAACAATCTGTGCGAAACAATCGTAGTGAAAAACAATCTGTGTGAAACACAATCGTAGTGAAAAACAATCTGTGCGAAACAATCGTAGTGAAAAACAATCTGTGTGAAACACAATCGTAGTGAAAAACAATCTGTGCGAAACAATCGTAGTGAAAAACAATCGTAGTGAAAAACAATCTGTGCGAAACACAATCGTAGTGAAAAACAATCTGTGTGAAACACAATCGTTCTCTGTGCACAGAGGTTACAGCGATGTGTTATTGGCTAAGGCCTGCGTGCATACGCTGTACTTTTAATGGAAAATTTTCTTAATTTTATGGAAACTGGCGAGCTCTCGTATGGGATAGCATGATGTTATACAGCCAGTCGTGTTTCTAGAGCACTAAGGTGTACAACAGAAAAAGTCTGATCAAAATTGTCCAATACGTTTTCATTTAAGCCTGCACAAAGCCACAACCATACATTTTTGTTTTATGTGTAGGGTTAATTTGCGAACGCTTAGTCCATAGTGTACCAAAGACATCAACGTATTAGTAAGGGTTAATTTGCGAACACTTAGTCCATAGTGTACCATAAAATAGTTTTAGTGCAGAATACTATAGTTCATCTGCTTACATGTAAGTGTTTACAACAGAACGTAGAGTTCAAACTGCAACGCGATAGCAAGCAAAACCACTAGTTGTATGACTACATCACGTAACGCTGACAAACGGTGTTATTCTATACAAGCAAAACCACTAGTTGTATGACTACATCACGTAACGCTGACAAACGGTGTTATTCTATACAAGCAAAACCACCAGTTGTATGACTACATCACGTAACGCTGACAAACGGTGTTATTCTATACAAGCAAAACCACAAGTTGTATGACTACATCACGTAACGCTGACAAACGGTGTTTTTCTATACAAGCAAATGCATTCCTTCAGAGTAGGAATTATAAAAGAAAATTATTCATGACATTACACAAGGCCAGTACATAAAACTTCAAGCAAGGTGATCGTTGTCGGAACTCACTGGCTATGGTCCAGCAACAAATAAAAAAATGTAGTGCAAGTGTGTGTGTGTTTGAGTGATGGGGTGTGGAGATGTTTTATTTTCTTAAACAAAAGTCATTTCATTTGTATTAAATTAGCCTTAGGAGGAGATTCAGATGTCAGATGTCATAAAATGTATTAACTGAGATTGTTAACCTTGCTCAGGTTAAAGATATATCTGATCGATGCTACAACAGGTTCTGATTAATGTTTTGCACTCCTTATTGAGAGGAAACGGACAGCAATAACCCCAGCATGTAAACCACAACCAAACAAAACGCTTGATTGTATTTACTGTGAATTCGCTTCACGGATCACATATATAATTTAGGCTTGTTTATATTTACTGTGAATTGTTCGCTTCACGGATCGCATATATAATTTAGGCTTGTTTATATTTACTGTGAATTGTTCGCTTCACGGATCACATATATAGGCTTGTTTATATTTACTGTGAATTGTTCGCTTCACGGATCACATATATAGGTTTGTTTATATTTACTGTGAATTGTTCGCTTCACGGATCGCATATATAGGCTTGTTTATATTTACTGTGAATTGTTCTCTTCACGGATCACATATATAGACTTGTTTATATATTTACTGTGAATTGTTCTCTTCACGGATCACATATATAGGCTTGTTTATATTTACTGTGAATTGTTCGCTTCACGGATCACATATATAGGCTTGTTTATATTTACTGTGAATTGTTCGCTTCACGGATCACATATATAGGCTTGTTTACTAACAGTTCATCATAATAACTGCAGCAACGAAAACAACTGCCATTAGTGTACTACTACTATTGCAACTGCTGCAAGCAATGATGTAGACTTCCTTAGTTTAAGAATAACTACAGTACTTTGCAGTAATTAATTAATACTTAATAAAATTAAATAGCTGCCTATGCACAAAGCAGTGACTTTAGAATACATAAAAGTGCTTTCCACAAGAAAGACAAAGAAATATTTCACAGAACGGCACAAAACTTGGCATTTTTATCAGATTAATGTATGCGTTACTTTAATTTTTGTAAAATTCGAACTCTGTGTTTGACTGAATTATTATTTTTAATGACCACTTAATGACTTTATAAAATAAACTGAATATTTGCCATCCATCATATGACGGGTGGAAAATGAAAATGAATAAATACTAGGAGTAGGAACATAAATGAATGCAATACGAGGAACATAAATGAATGCAATACTAGGAACATAAATGAATGCAATACTAGGAACATAAATGAATGCAATACGAGGAACATAAATGAAAGCAATACAGGAACATAAATGAATGCAATACCAGAACATAAATGAATGCAATACGAGGAACATAAATGAATGCAATACGAGGAGCATAAATGAATTCGTTTATTGGAGGATTGATTACAAATCACATTGCTAGCGAAAATCCTTCCTTCCTCACCCCTCTTGGGGTCTTTTTCTATATAGTGAGTGGAGTGTTGGCGTGAGGTATTTCACTATTTAATGAGTGGAATTTTGGCGTCAGGTATTTCTGTATTTATTGAGTGGAATTTTGGCGTCAGGTATTTCGTATTTATTGAGTAGAATTTTGGCGTGAGGTATTTCTGTATTTAGTGAGTGGAATTTTGGCGTGAGGTATTTCTGTATTTAGTGAGTAGAATATCATCATGAGATTTCTTTTTTGTATTTTCAAGTGTTGAAATGTTTCTTTTTAAATCTTTGAGTCTAGAGTTGGTTTATTTATTTTTGTATCAAGGGAGTGAAGTTAGCATTAGAGTAATCGTATTTTTGAATTTGCTGTATTGACTTGGTCTTTCTTTACCTAGGAGGTTTAAAATAGTATGTTTGTATCTAGATAATAGTATGTTTTATATATAAAAATTTGAAGTGATGTCTTCGCTGTATGTAGAGGATAGAATGTTGCCATTTTTTAGCTTATAAAATTCTGAAGTGATAACCTGGCCTTTTGTATTTGGAGAGTGAAATGTTGACACTGTATTCTTTTGTACATCATAAAGATCCGAAGAAAAAGCAATATTTGTGTGCGTGCGTTTGTGTAAGAGAGAGAGAGAGAGCGAGAGAGAGAAAGAGTGCCAGAAAGTGAAAATGAGGGAAAGAAAGTGTAAGAGAAAGAATATGGAGTGAGAGAGCGAGAGAGAGGGAAAAAGTTAATAAGAGAGTGAAAATGAGAGTGGGGAGGAAGGAGGGCAAAACGTGGGGAATATGTTTGAGAGAAAAAGATAACAGAGGAGTGAGTTAATGTGGAGAATGTATGTATTTGCGAATGTTTGTATGTTCGTACCCGGGTATGTGTGATCGTACGTGTGTGATGGATGTTTGGAGAGAGAGGCAGGGAGAGCGAGTAATGCGTTCCATGCCGGAAACTTCAGGCAAGCAGTCGTTACTGTCAGTTAAAGCGCTTCTCCCAGTCCGCAGCAATGCACATTATCCACTCTGTCAACCGTTGTGTAGCTTTCATTCTCAGCAGGAAAAAAAAAATATTACACAGGTATTTACGACTGTTTCTGCCGGCATAAAGTTAAATTTTGCTACAGCTTCTGATCTGCAGACATAATCATTCAATAAACCTCAACCTGTGGAAATTGTTTGTATCCTTCATTTAACCGCAGTACTTTGCCATTTACATCACGCTGAATTTCATTTCACGGGACTGTGACCGTGTACTTTGCCATTTACATCACGTGACTGTGACCGTGTAACAAGCAATCATTTGGTACATCTACACTACCTGTTAATATGTGTTTCTTACACATACTTTTCGCATTTGTAATGGCAGACAACAACATTTAAAATATATTATTATTGTGATTAATGTAAATATTTTGTGAATTCTTTCCTCATTTATTAATTTAGTCGGCTAGCATAGATATTTTCACTTGTAAATTTTGATTACTATATTATATTAGGTATAATATTAATAACAGATATTACCGATATTTTTTTCATGGACATAATTTATATCTCAAGAATAAAGAATTTTCGATAATGTAGCACAGCACCCTTAGAACATTTCGGCCGCATCGACAATGTGATCAGAGCTTGTTGAGAAGAAACATGGAGACAGAAACATTTCTTCTTTTCCAAATTTACATAAAACGTGTTTGAACTTTTCTGAATCCATATTTAAGTAGTTTTCATAATTTCTCACTGGTTCATTCATTTTTATTTCTATTTTTAGTTTATCTTACATTATATTTAATAAAGCATGTAAATGGGTGAATAATCAAACAAACAATCAAACAACTACCACCAGCACACACACACACACACACACACACACACACACACACACACACGCACACACACACACACACACACACACACACACACACACACACACACACACACACTCACACACACACAAAGCAACGAAAAAACTAAGGATAGAGCAACCCATAGAATATACTTGCAGTTAGATTTTCGGGTTAGAACTCTTGTTGAATTACTTATTATAAGTCCATGGCCGCTTAAAGGCATGATATGTAATTAGTTTTTCTTTTCCGTTTTGTAACGCTTGGTCAGTATACCTTAGCTTACAGTTATAAAGGAATCAGATGTTTTGCACACGACACTGCACATGCTTGTCGATAATTGCAGCTTCACCTTGGGTACATGAGGCTGATGCAAATGTTTCGGTCACAGACACCGAAACTAGACGCCATCTCAAATCAGGAACAGAATGGAAACTAAGGGAAAATGTCTGGCACTGAGTAATAAGAACAGAATCCTTTCAATCCATTAATTTGAACTGTTTTTTTCAGGTGTTGCCTTCCTTGTAATTTCGTGATGCGAGAAAGATTTTTGCTTCTGATTCAACAATTTCTACTGGACCTGATTGCCATATGAAATACTAAACAGCGGGAAACTATACAACAATACTTTTGCACACATCACTTAAGATTCTGACATAAACGTGCTTACCTTTTGCACACATCACTTAAGATTCTGACGTAAACGTGCTTACCTTTTGCACACATCACTTAAGATTCTGACGTAAACGTGCTTACCTTTTGCACACATCACTTAAGATTCTGACGTAAACGTGCTTACCTTTTGCACACATCACTTAAGATTCTGACGTAAACGTGCTTACCTTTTGCACACATCACTTAAGATTCTGACGTAAACGTGCTTACCTTTTGCTTACGGTAGTTCGAATGTAAACGTCTGCAAGCCCACTATCGGATTTAAACTTGTTTTGACTCAGGATGGCTTACTACCATATTGTTTCATTGTTTTATTCATTTAAGATGTCCATCATGACATTTCTGCAAGGTTTGGCTCACTTAATATGTTCACCCTGGAATTTCTTCAAGGTTTGGCTCACTCAAGACGGTCACCTTTAAGTATCGGCCTGATGTCTCGCGACAATGACCACACCAATGTTTTAAGACAGAATATGTATATCTGATTGATAATAAGATTAACTCAACAGTGTATCCAGATTTGACTTACCCAAGACTGTCATCATATCAGTGTTCTAAGACGTGGCATAAACCTGGCTGACTCAGGATGGTTACCAAAAAGAAATATTTGAAGTCCTGGTGTAAACCCCACAGACTTAAGATGATTTGTTTTAAGATTTTATTTACTCACCATTATCTCTAGATCTGATTTAAACTTGATGACTCAACATAAGCCTTGTTTCAAGATTTAACTGACTCAATGTGAGTACCTCAGCATTGTTACAAGATCTGACCGACTCAAAACGGATAACTCAGCGTTGTTTCAAGATCTGATTGATTTAAGATTGCCACCACAGCCAGACATGATAACAAAAATGGCCGACACATCAGTTTTTTTTAAAGATCTGACATCTTGAACATCTTCGCATTTCTTTAGGAATTAATATAAATTAAATTGAAATAGCCATGCAGTGCTTCAAGACTTGATTGAAGCTTAAGATGGCTAGCACAGCTTTGTTTTAATACCTGATTGGCATTATGGCCAGCAGAGCCGTGTTTAATACCTGATTGGCATTATGGCCAGCAGAGCCGTATTTAATACCTGATTGGCAATATAGTCATCACAGCCGTGTTTTAATACCTGATTGGCAATATGGCCAACACAGGTATAATTCAAGCAAGACCTAAATGACTCACAGCGATGAACACTTCTTTGTTTTAAGACCTGATGGCTGACTATGACCACCACAACAGTGTTTCAAAATTATGTTGACATAAAATGTCAAACACAACAATTATTTTATGACATCGACACAAAAATGTCCACCACAACATGTTTCAAGATCAGATTGACATAAAGTATCCATCACGACAATTTGTTTTATGACATTGACACAAAAATAACTGTTTCAAGATCCGATTGTCACAAAATGTCCACCAGAACAATGTTTATGACACTGACACAAATATGTGTTTAGATTTAATATAAATCTGATAGAATCAAGATAATATCGACAGCAGTGTTTCAAGACCTAATTGGTTGAAGAAGATATTGCACAGTAATGTTGCAAAACCTGTGGTGGTAGAAGTTGGCCCGCACAGAAAATATTGCAAGACTTGGAGTGACTGAAGATGGCCCACACAGTAATGTTGCAAGACTTGGAGTGACTGAAGATGACCCACAAGAAATGTTGTAAGACATGGGGTGACAGAAGATGTCCATCACATAAGTGTTGCAAGACTTGGATTGATTGAAGATGGCAAATACAGAAATGATGCAAGACTTGGATTGATTGAAGATGGCAAATACAGAAATGATGCAAGACTTGGATTGATTGAAGATGGCAAATACAGAAATGTTGCAAGACTTGGAGTGACAGAAGATGTCCCGCACATAAATGTTGCAACGCTTTGACTGATTAAAGATGATCATTACAGAAATGTTGCAAGATTTCACTGACTGAAGATGATCAGCGCAGAAATGTTGCAAGACTTGATTGACTGAAGATGGTCAGTGCAGAAGTGTTGCAAGACTTGGATTGACTGGATTGTTTCAGGATTCAAATGACACAGTAATCACAATAACGGTGTTTAAGATCTGATTGATACAAAATGGCCGTCACTGGCATTGTCTTAATATTTAATATGTAAATCTGAGACAGATTATATTTACAGCAATTTTTCAAGATCTTGTTGACTGAAGATGGTCGGCAAAGAAATGTTGCAAGACTTGATTAACTCAAGATGACCAGTGCAGCTCTTGATTGACTTGAGATGGCAGACACAGTGATTCAAGAACTGATAGACTCAAGACAGACACCACCAGCAGTGATTCAAGATCTGTTTGACTCAAGATAATGTGCTGGGACCGAGATCCACTTATATCGCTTGAAAATTAAAAGCGAAATCACTTTCTTTGCATTTATTTTAATGCAAGTTGGGGACAGTTAAGCGTTTCACACACAGCACTCAAGACTTCTAGTGCCTCGATAATAATCACTGGTTGAGTGTTCGCAGATTTCGATCTATCCACACTTTGTTGGTGCGTGTTGGTGCGTGTTGGTGCGTGTTGGTGCGTGTTGGCGCGTATTGGTGCGTGTTGGTGCGTGTTGGTGCATGGCATTCAATTGAGAATAGAATCGCTTGAAAATCTTAAAATCTGACTTGCTTGTTTCTTATTTTGGAACTCCTGTTCCTGCTGAAAGTACCTGAGTATGAGTAGCTTTTACTATCCCTCTTGATGTAATTGATTGGATTATCTTTTATGTAGTCTGTATGCTACTGCAGTCCAGTACTTATAGATTCTGTGGGTTATGGATGCGCATAAATGGCCATGAAATGATCTCTTGGACAGAGATACCAGTTTGAGCAAGTACAGGATTTTCTTAATACGTAGCTATCCCATTCCAATTTGACAAGACATCAAGGCGAAACCTGAAATAAAACATCCTGCCATATTAGTTTAGTCATATTATTTTAAATTAATTCTGATTGGCTAAATGATCGTCAATTACAAAACACTCTATTATTTTAAATTAATTCTGATTGGCTAAATGATCGTCAATTACAAAACACTCTATTATTTTAAATTAATTCTGATTGGCTAAATGATCGTCAATTACAAAACACTCTATTATTTTTTTATTCCTGTGCGTCAAGGTCGTAGTAAATCCGTTCGTGTTTTATTATTTTCGAAAAGCGGTGTCATAACGTGCTTGTCTAATTTTGCAGTGACGTCATTGGGCAATAGGTCTGATGTGGACAGTTTAGACTACAGTATATTGACGTTTTTCTCTATGTTTTCTCTCTTCCTGTCACTTGCCCACAACTTTGGATCGTGCATTTTGTCAGGCATCGTGTAAGCATTCGTAAGAATACCTTCTATAATCCATAAGAGTCATCTCCATTGTGCGGCACTTAATGAACACAGTTCATTCCCAGCAGCACTCGTAAATACGAAATTCCCAATTGTAGTTCTAAGCACGTGTTCGCAGAAGTAGTCATCCATTATCCTAAGAAGGTTTTTCTTGGTTTGACGTTCAGGAACCAGAAACGTCTCTAAAGTTGAAATATTTTCTTCCCGGCTGGAGGTCACTGTAAGACTGGAAGGAGGTGGGGGGGGGGGGGGCGGGAATGGAAGTTACAATCAGAGAAGTAGTGACTGGAATGTCTTAATGAATAAACTGTCTGCGAGCAGCAAGCGTTGCCGTTAGCAGACGTTTCCTTAGGTAGCCATTTACAACACAGTTGGGAACTTTACCTTTTCTGAGAATTTAGTGACGGATTGTTACTCATATCTATGTGAATTTCAATTTGAACGCTTGCCTACAATAGTCACTATGTGTCGCTTATCATAGTCACCAATTAATCATCATCATCAAATTGTTAAAAATTAGTAGTACAATGGGTAGGTACTTTTGCCTTGAAATAGTCTTTGTTTACTCGGAAAGTAAATATAATCTGTGTTGGCCATAAATTAATGAGTAATCTAGGACAACTAATTGAGGTCACACTTCACTTAGCTTCCTGAGTCCCTAAGCGATAACCTCACTAAATATAGAACATGACTCGTTTTCATACATCATAATCATTGGATAATAGGAAACTGCTCACTCGGTTTCCATTAGGTCAGCAAATCTAGAATATTCTTGCCTCAGGTTGTTTACTTCAAACTCAGACACTTTCAACTTCAAACTCAGACACTTTCAAAATAACACCATAAGAAGTGCCCAAGGTCACAAGACACAATAAACCAATAGTAATGCAATACAAACAAAACCAACATAATACCAATGCAA
This sequence comes from Sinotaia quadrata, assembly GCA_028829895.1. Lineage (NCBI taxonomy): Eukaryota > Metazoa > Mollusca > Gastropoda > Architaenioglossa > Viviparidae > Sinotaia > Sinotaia quadrata. The sequence goes on along the minus strand of CM054181.1, from coordinate 4,961,094 downwards.
GACACAATAAACCAATAGTAATGCAATACAAACAAAACCAACATAATACCAATGCAAGACACAATAAACCAATAGTAATGCAATACAAACAAAACAACATAATACCAATGCAAGACACAATAAACCAATAGTAATGCAATACAAACAAAACCAACGTAATACTTAAATGTGCAAATATTTGCTCTTTGTTGGTGAAGACTGTACGTTATTTACCACTCAATCCGGACACTGCTGGCGTACGTCTTGCATGCCTTTACTCAAAGAAGAAATAAAATTACATACACCAAACACACGCACACACACATGCACAAACTCCGTCGCACCGCCTGTGACTGTATGTTCGATTTTGCCTTCTAATTATTTTCCTGGTTGTTGCATGTTCGTTTTCTTCTTATTTCCCTTTAAAACCATGAAATAGTCTCTATGTGATTTACGATCAGTTTTGTTGTCACTACAGGTGTATTTATTATTTTAATCATGCATGCACATCATTCAGCTGTGCACATACACATAGAAGTAAAATTGTCATCTAAATAGAAGATTAATAATTTAAAACCAAATATAAACATACCTAATATAATTATGCGTTAAAAAGAATTGTTGGAGTACCTATTCATTCGGTAAATCAGTCTAATCATGAGTTGGGTAGGGATTTGTTTTTCATACACGTATCTTGTTGTGCTTAGGAATCCAACTTCCTTTGTACGGAAATAGCACCAGAGATGCCCGGAGATTGTTGGCGCACTTCTCATCAACTTGAATTGATTTTGTGGGATGGTGATTTTACTTTCTCCTTCTCTGGCTCTAACTGACAAACTTTTAATTGCATGGTGATAGCTAAACTGAAAGTACTTTTAATTATTAATTTAAAACCAAAGCATTAATTTGCACCACGTTTTATGTTAACAAATTGAACTTTGACCTTGACGAAGACACTGGCATCATCTTTGTTATGAATATTAGAAATGAGATGGGTTTTTTCTTCTCCAGAATGCAAGTCCAGATAGGGTTACAGTTTATCTTTTTTTGTATTCTTTGTCGTAACTAATGTTTCTCGTATTCATCTCCTTAATAGCTCTTTTAATGAATGTCGTCTTAGATAATTTTAAGCTAATTTCTGACATTTTGATCGTTTTTTAAATATCAAATTCAACCGTGTGTCAATCCGTTTGAAGCGACCCTTTTTCAACATTCACACTTCGCTATTTACTTTGAACCCATCCATTTTCGTTTTAACTTTCATTTTAATTCTTACCATTTCATTTTAATCTTTCACTTTCATTTTAATTCTTCCAATTTCCTTCTAACCTTTCCATTTTCCATTCAGCCCTTCTCCTTTTGTTTTAAGCCTTAAAAACAAAACAAAGTATGTGATGGTTTTAAGGTGTGATGACCTCAGGTAGATGACCAGTAAGGTGATACAGCACGAAAGGTGAAATACAATTAGAAATCTAGTGACTAAGGTTAGAAATAGTCTCATTTTTGCATCTCTGGCCAGCCCCAGGGAGAGATCTTGATTGTAGCATAGCTAGACTCGTGAGCATTTATTTTTCTCATTTGTTTGTGACCAATTGGTTGACTGAGTACGAACCTATGAGCGATTGGTTGACTGAGTACGAACCTATGACCAATTGGTTGACTGAGTACGAACCTATGACCAATTGGTTGACTGAGTACGAACCTATGACCAATTGGTTGACTGAGTACGAACCTATGACCAATTGGTTGACTGAGTACGAACCTAAGAGCGATTGGTCGACTGAGTATGAATCGGTGTGCAATTGGTTGACTGAACGAGAACGAACGTGTGAACAATTGCTTGACTGAACAAGTATGAGCACGTGAGCAATTGGCTGACTGAAAGAGCATGGATCTGTGAGCAATTGGTTGACTGAATGAGTCTGAACTATCGTGATGTTGGACTCACGTCGACTTGCTCAATGTTTAATAAAAATCAGACAAGTTTAATGACATACAATGCTGAATCAACAGACATATTAATAACTAGAACGGCCAGCAGCTATGTTCACATTTACCACATCCCGTCAAATGGATTACCTCAGCAAGATTTCTCTGCAGCTGCTGTACTTGCAGCTGTGTTCCATTACATAATTTCTGCAGTTTCAGATTTTGGAAAATGCATCGTGGATGCACCAACCTTTAGTATTTACGCAACAACACGCTGCCCATAACAAAGGAGACGAAGAAGAAAATGACGTAACAATACTTTAATTACAATAATACAATAATTAAAGATTACTAGAGGATTTAGCAATAGCTTAGCATTAAGACTGATTGCAGTGTTCTCTTCACCAAGGCAACACGTCTAGTAGTGCACAGCCGTCGAGCTAATTAAACAAACTGGTCTGGCGTATTGTCGGCTGGACTAATTCCATCAAATGTGCATCACTCAGTTCGTCTCGGTCCTTTACCGCTAATGTGCATTGACATTTTTGTCTTCTTGGAGTTTTAGGTTTTAGTTATTTATGCTTACATCACTCAGTTCGTCTCAGTCCTTTACCGCTAATTGGCATTGACATTTTTGTCTTCTTGGAGTTTTAGTTATTTATGCTTACATCCCTCAGTTCGTCTCGGTCCTTTACCGCTAATTGGCATTGACATTTTTGTCTTCTTGGAGTTTTAGGTTTTAGTTATTTATGCTTACATCACTCAGTTCGTCTCAGTCTTTTACCGCTAATTGGCATTGACATTTTTGTCTTCTTGGAGTTTTAGTTATTTATGCTTACATCACTCAGTTCGTCTCGGTCCTTTACCGCTAATTGGCATTGACATTTTTGTCTTCTTGGAGTTTTAGTTATTTATACTTACATCACTCAGTTCGTCTCGGTCCTTTACCGCTAATGTGCATTGACAGTTTTGTCTTCTTGGAGTTTTAGTTATTTATACTTACATCACTCAGTTCGTCTCGGTCCTTTACCGCTAATGTGCATTGACATTTTTGTCTTCTTGGAGTTTTAGTTATTTATGCTTACATCTACTTAACCCATTGTCCACCACGGCACTGCTTTTGATTCCGCACTGATGCGCTTGTTAACCCCCGCCCCACCCATCCCACACACATCTTCACCGATGGTCTGGTTTGCTTGGCACACTCACTGCTCTTTCCTTGATTCTTCATTTTCCCTTGAAGTCCTTTAAACTATGTTCTGGTTTTACTTTCAAACACAAACACTCACTCAGTGCTACACACTATGTTCTGGTTTTACTTTCAAACACAAACACTCACTCAGTGCTACACACTATGTTCTGGTTTTACTTTCAAACACAAACACTCACTCAGTGCTACACACTAAGTTCTGGTTTTACTTTCAAACACAAACACTCACTCAGTGCTACACACTATGTTCTGGTTTTACTTTCAAACACAAACACTCACTCAGTGCTACACACTAAGTTCTGGTTTTACTTTCAAACACCGTGGCACTCAGTCAGTACTATATACTATGCTGTTCTAGTAGTATTTTCAAGCACTCACTGTTATATCTAAACCAGAAAAGATCGATCAGTTATTAAACTAGCACAGTCAGTGGAAATGAAGTGTTTCCGTGCACAAGTTACAATTTCATCTTTGGCTCGACGACAAATAATTAACGATGTTTGAAATATAATATTTTAAAGAGAAATTTACCGACTGACCATTTTGATAATGCTCAAACATTTAGCATCAAATCGTGAAGCAAATTTAAATTGGAATATTTTGTCTCGGCGATGATTCTTTTCTGCGATTATGTTAGGAGTCACATCAATTTTAATTTTTCTTGTGAAAATCAAACATTATTCTGTGTTTGAGAATCAGTGGACTTTTGTTTTCACTATAATCAGGTAATTAGTAAAGCATTCCTTTGGTTTTTCTGTAATTTATGGCAATTTTGATTTCATGAGTGATAGGATTGCTCTCAATATTGCACGTTTCGCAGCACACTTCTCGCGAAGACAAGCTTCCTTAACTACGCAGCACACTTCTCGCGAAGACAAGCTTCCTTAACTACGCAGCACACTTCATCGTAACTATCGTCACTAAGACTTAACTAAGCACGCACTTCATCGCTAACTAAGACAAGCTTCCTTAACTACGCAGCACACTTCATCGTAACTATCGTAACTAAAACTTAACTAAGCACGCACTTCATCGCTAACTAAGACAAGCTTCCTTAACTACGCAGCGCAGACAACAAAGTCCACCCTTACTCGGGTATGACGTCGTATCTCGTGTAGAAGCTCAAAGAAACAGACACTTATTTTGCGATGAAAAACTAACCTATAATAATCTACAAGTCTTTGTCCACATTGAAAATGCTATAAAGGGATTTATGTAGTGGTTTTCTTGTAGGAAATACTACTGATAAGAATTTGACAGAAATATAACTTTCCTTTAAGTTAAAAAAATGTATTTTAATTTTTACCACAATCTATAATGCTTTGATTAATGACCGACTATTAGTGTGCTAAATATAATCAAATTTTTATCAACATCTATGTTGATGTGGGTACTGATCAGTTACCACTGCTTTTAAATGAGTCAGAAATTTTGACACCAACTATGATGCTTGGTTATTGACTACCCGCATGCTAAATGTGCTAAAAATTTTGACCATCAGTTATGATGACGTGGTTAAAGATCTACTATTACTAAACTACCACTGTGTTAGAGATCTATCACTACTAAACTACCAATGTGTTAGAGATCTATCATTACTAAACTACCACTGTGTTAGAGATCTATCACTACTAAACTATTACTGTGTTAGAGATGATCTTCTGTTTTTTACAGTCTGAAACGCACATGGCAGACGATGTGTTGAGCAAATATTTCATATTTATTTGATTCCCTTTTATTTTACAGTCTGAAGTCGTCTCCGCAGACGATGATTGAGTAAATTTGTCTTTTTTTACAGTCCGAAACGCACATGGCAGACGATGGTAGTTTTATTGTGTTGCGTAAATATATGTCCTTACGCAGAATATATGGCTGACATTTTCCCGCTCTCTATGACGATGTTTTCCCACCGAAACAGTTTTATTTGTTGACGTAATACTCGTCCGATAAACAGGAGGTCGTCTTGTGTGGTGCTTATGGAAGACACTGGATGGGAGGTCTTTGGGCGGTGAACGGATTAAGATTCTACCAGGCTTTGCCCGAGTTAAAAAAAAACCAAATAACCGAACTTTTAATATTTTTTCCAGTTGAAAATTAGTTCTGTATAAAAATGCATTAATCCATTGATAAATCGGTCATTTAGGCTAATCTATTTATATCTATATAAACATGTTTGCTTTAAAAGCAGCCACCAACACTCCCCGTTTAGTTGACGTACACCTAGATGACATGATGAGTAAATATATCGTGTTTATTTCATTCCCCTTTGGTAGTCTTAGAATTATCATGTACACTGGGTGAGCACCTTTACTTTTAGTTAAATCAGTTTTCAAAATCATCAACTACAACAAGAGTTACGTACCTTATATATTAATCCACCAGAAACATCCAAGAAGCATGGCACCTTATCAGCGACATTATTTACTACATACGTCTCCAGATCTCTGCACGACATTATTTACTACAAACGTCTCCAGATCTCTGCACAACATTATTTACTACAAACGTCTCCAGATCTCTGCACAATATTATTTACTACAAACGTCTCCAGATCTCTGCACAACATTATTTACTACAAACGTCTTCAGATCTCTGCACAACATTATTTACTACAAACGTCTCCAGATCTCTGCACAACATTATTTACTACAAACGTCTCCAGATCTCTGCACAATATTATTTACTACAAACGTCTCCAGATCTCTGCACAACATTATTTACTACATACGTCTACATATCTCTGCACCACAGATGCGAGGGCATTGTCACTATCGATTAGTACTTGTCTTGACACGATCGCCAGAGTTCAAAATCTCAAAGGACACGAGATATTTTATTCGCATCATATCGGACACAATCGCCAAAAGCGCAATTACAACGAGAAACAAAGCGTCAAAGGGCAGAGATTTTCTAAACAATTCAGCCGAGCTAAAATCCTACACAAACACACACACACACACACACACACACACACACACACACACACACACACACACACACACATATAACGCGCGAGAGAGAACGAAAGAGAGAGTCTTGTCAGAACAGGCTTTAACAATTTTCTAACTTTCACCACAACTCCAGACCTCAGAATTGCAGGACGAGTTGAGATGTAAAGATAAATCTCCACACACCCCACACACCCGAAACACCCTCAAAAGCAAACCAAACAAAGCAGCCAAAACAGGAACACATCACACTCACCGCACACACGAACAAAACCTAACTCCAGAGGCCACCTCAGCAATGTCAAGTTTTACTACATCAAGAGAGAAAAGTATCCTAACCATAAAATAAATTGAGAAAATTCGGCATCATGCCCCGCCCTTAACAACATGACAGTGAAAAATAAATCACGGATGTTCAGACCACAAATATATAGGACAACATTGCAAACTAGTAACCAGATTTGGGAAGTCATTATTTCATTATCTCACTTTGGCTTTCACCGAACACAATGTAGTAAAATCCCTTTGTCTATCTTACTTTGACTGCAGAAAGTACTGTGTTAAGTCGTACATGGGAACTTAATAATATTTATGTTTTTCTTTTGTCAGTACAGTTATTTGTTATTTATGTTTTTCTTTTGTCAATACAGTTATTTGTTATTTATGTTTTTCTTTTGTCAATATAGTTATTTGTTATTTATCGTCATTTTACTTGTGGATTCATTTTGTGTCGTCATGCTACTAGTTGTCTTCAGTTTATTTAGTTTGTAGAGGACGTTGTGTATTTCACGTGAAATTACTAAGGGCTTAGAGTTTATGAAAGATAAAACGCTTTATTAAGTCTTCTATTCTTTTTTTCTTCTTATTTAACTTATTCTTCTACTTCTTCATCTTCTACTCCAGTCTCTTCTAATTATTCATCTATTTCTTCATCTTCTACTTCTTTTTGGTCCTAAACAGGAAACAAAAAATACACCATTACAGTTCCCTGATAAGTGATGTCACAGATTTCTAACGTTTCACAGTTGAAAACACAAAGAATTTCAGTACCGATCCCCGAAATCCCCTCATATTTCTAAAGAACCCCATTGGAAAACAAAAGCACTTATTCTAGTACTAGTTCCTAAAATGTCGCGACCTATTTCTGACAAACACAAAGACATTCCAGTATCAGTACTAGTTCCTAAAATGTCGTGACAAACACAAAGACATTCCAGTATCAGTACGTGAAATCTCGTTAGAAATCTCTAGCACTCGTCTTTGGAAAACACCTCAACACTAGTCTCTGAAACTTTGTTGAAGATTTCTAACTCTGGGAATAGAAAACTCACCGGTATTACTCCCATAAACCTCTTTAACGATTTAACCTGTTTAACGATCCCACACGTGTACTCCAACATACCGATAGCAATTCCTAAAATATCATCATAGATTTATGAAAGCTATCCCACATGGGCAATACAGCACACACTCACAATTTCCATAAATCTCGTCATAGACATAGAGGCCTTGCCTACTTCCAAATTCAGTACTCGCCTTATAACTCTCGAAAAAATAAAACACCTTTAGGTCTCTCTGCTCCAGTTTTTGCAGATATCATAAATCAACAATTCTGTCTGTCAGACAGAGGCTTTACCTGGGGGAGGTAGCAGAAGTCGCATTACAACTACCTGAACACCAATCGCGACATCAAGGAAGAAATAAATTGTTGTTGTCTTGGAAACTGATTGACTCTTATTATGCATAGTGCAGTATAGCCTCGTGATTGCATACCCGGGATTGTTATACCAGTGGAGGGTCCTAAGGTGGGATAACCGTGAAAGGCATATAATAAATGACAAATACATGGTTCTGAAACAGTACCATGTGAAAACCGAAAAAAAATAAACGTGTAAAGCGTAGATTATTAATATTACGTTATTAATAATATATAAATCAAAATAATCACATCAATGAAACCCTGCCGACGGTTACTATAAATAAATGAATATAGACGCGTGGAAAGATCAATACGTGAACTTTACGGAATCAATATTTAAACTGCATATGTATATTTATGTTGCAAGGGGATAATCACTTTGTTTACGTTCAGTCAAAATGCCATTAACTCTAACCATGACTCTATGTGTGTACGCTTAGGCAACAATTTTGCCCAACTTGTCATAGGAATCATGCTAACACTGAGGAATAATCCGATTTGCCGGGAGCAAGGGGAATAACTCACACTGCAAAAAGCATGACTGCTCAGCGTTTAAATAGAATCCAGTGCAAAACGAAAATTGAAAACTCATTTTACGTACACAAGGCAAAATTGTTGTTGTGTTGCGTACGTATAAAGCGTTTTTAATTTTCATGGTGTTTGGGCACACTTTAAAGCAACTAAATTAAATGCATACACGTCTGTTAAATACAGTAGGCAATGAAGATTGTTTTCAAAGGCAAAGTCATTGACCCAATGGCAAAGTTATTTGTTGTATCTGGGGTTTATGTATAGAATGTGCAGTTTGAATAGAAAACTAGAAATAAACCTAAGTGACCTATAGTATTTTCTACTACGTCCCTGTGTATGTGTGCGTGAGTTAACTTTTTAAATCACGGTGATCATTAATTTTTTTGCTGCATATTTCACACCATCACTTTGATACACAATCATGGTGGTCATTCACTTTTTGTTACTCATTTCATAGAGTGGCTTTCACACAATCATAGTGATCATTTACTTTTTGTTACTTATTTCATACATTGGCTTTCACACAATCATAGTGATCATTTACTTTTTGTTACTTATTTCATACAGTGGCTTTCACACAATCATAGTGATCATTTACTTTTTTTACTATGCATTTAACATCCCACTTTCCCGTAGTCATGGTATCAAAAGGCATTTTTCTATTTATTCTGCACCATTTTTATTTAGTCATAGTGTCATTTTTAATCAATGATATTTTTAAAGACTTATTTCACACTTATAATCATGGTGTTCATTCACGGTTTTGTTACGTTATTCACTCCATCTCTTTCACACTTACAATTATATTGATCTCTTAAGATTACTGATTAATTTATACAGTAACTTGCACTATACAGACAGTAGAATACATTCAAGATTTTCTTTGATTTTCACACCATCATTGGGTTTTCTCAGTAGAATGTTTTTCAATTTATAGCCGTATTTGGAATTTCCATCACCATTTTCACACACGTTCACATTGATCACTCACGGTTACACTAAGTATTTCACTCCACTCTTTCACATTTGTAATAATGGTGACCACTCATGCTTTACTTGTTATTTTACATTATCCTTATCACATTTGTAATAATGGTGACCACTCATGCTTTACTTGTTATTTTACATTATCCTTATCACATTTGTAATAATGGTGACCACTCATGCTTTACTTGTTATTTTACATTATCCTTATCACATTTGTAATAATGGTGACCACTCATGCTTTACTTGTTATTTTACATTATCCTTATCACATTTGCATTTGTAATCTTTCACGAATTCCTGCATAATTCACACATCACTTACACAGAACTGAGATTTATTACAGTGGTCAATGATTGCTTTGCTAGGTATTTAACACCATCACTCTTTCACTTACAAGACTGATGATCTCAATTATATTATTTACTGGTAATATAAGATCTCAATCATTTACTGGTAACACAACTCTGACGATCTCAATCAATTACTGGCAATACAACACTGAAGATCTCAGTCATTTATTGACAATACAACACTGAAGATCTCAGTCAATTACTGGCTATAAAACACTGAAGATCTTAGTCAATTACTGGCAATACAACACTGACGATCTCAATCATTTACTAATTTTACTCTTTCACTTTCTTATCCTTGAACTTAGTGAATACTTTTTAATGGTTCTGTCAGGTTTCACTGAAATTCAATGATGTCACAAGTAAATGAAAAGCAAGTATGCTTACAAAATTAATTCATGGATATATATTGTTAGATTGTAAAGGTTAATCGTTTTCCTGTTCACATTCATGTGATCTCTCTCTCACACTTATTTTTTTTTTTACAGGAAAACTTAATTGAAAATTTGCCAACTTGCTGTTCCAAAACGACAACAAAGGAAATAACTACACACTGTTTAGTCCATCATAAACTTTATAGTCACTAAAATAAGCAGCTGATCACGTGACTCTTTTGCATGCGGTCGACGTACAGCGCAAGATTAGGTCTCAGATCAGTATAGGGCAATAGGGCAATAGGGCAATAGGCCAAGGGTGCGCACAAACACTTTAGGCAAGAGGGCCAAATTTCCAATTGATATTGCATGGAGGGCCGTAAGTCAGAAGAAAACAACACAGATAATGAAATAATGTGTTCTACACTCGTAGTAATGGTAACATCCTAAAGTCCTCCGAGGCCGCACAGAGCCCTGTCTCAGGCCGCGGTTTGTGCACCCCTGGTATAGGCTATGTTCTGGTTGGCAAAAGCGCGGATACAGTCGGCAGCTAACTACCGCTTTATTTTTCAAACGAATTTTCTGTTTTCGTAGTCGTGGTCTTCTAATAGCTCACTTTCAGAATAGTTTGTCGTTCGTCATTATCATTATCATTTTTACCACACTAACGACTATTGAATTTTTTCAGGTCATACTCGTGCGGTGGAATGAGCCCTACCAACGGTTGGCCACATGTGACAGTCGGGGAGTGATTTTTGTCTGGATCAAACACGAGGGGCGCTGGTCTATCGAGCTCATCAATGACCGAAACAGCCAGGTGAGTCAAGGCCAGTTAGCTGTCAGCTATTCAGTCGGTGAACTTTTCACTATCCTTTAAACCCTTCTTTCAACCCTTCTGCATTGTTTCAAAACGAAATACGTCATCACTAACCTTTCCAATCTCCTTCCAACCCTTCTACATTGTTTCAAAACGAAATACGTCATCAGTAACCTTTCCAATCTCCTTCCAGCCCTTTCTACATTGTTTCAAAACGAAATAAGTCATGGCCGGAAAGTGTGATGGCCTGAAATAGATGGTTAATAAAAAAAAATCTTAAAATATTATCTACTTTAGGGACAAAGTAAATAAACCCAAATATAATTTAATACATCATGGCACACAGACACACAATTAACTCTAAAGCAAAACATTATAATATTGACTTAATGTATATAAGAAGATACACAAAGATTAACAAAATATATCATTTTCTTGATAGTGTCAAGCTGAAAGGTCTAACAGTTAGTATTAATTTCAATTAAGTTTAAGTCACTTTAGATATATCATAAACTTATACAATAAATAATAACATTTTTGGTTACAGCTAAACTAAAATAACCTTATATCATTCAGTATGTGAATCTATCTATCTATCTATCTATCTATCTATCTATCTATCTATCTATCTATCTATCTATCTATCTATCTATCTATCTATCTATCTGTCTGTCTGTCTGTCTGTCTGTCTGTCTGTCTGTCATTCTGTCTGTCTGTCTGTCATTCTGCCTGTCTGGTACAATATAATTAAATATCCAATCTGTATAAAGAGTTATAAATGAAATGTGTTTAATTATAGATAATTACATGCATTTTCCAAAGCCAGCAGTACATCACACGGTTGACATGACTGTCGGTACTAATTATAAAATGGAAATTAATTGTTTAGATATCGTTTCGGAGTTTACTCGGTCACCAGAGACAACTCTCAAAATCGTCCCACAATATGGCCATCGATATAATTTGATTACTGTTTTCAGCAATTTTTTTTTGCCTGACTGGAATTGACTAATGATGTGTTTTGATTACCGAAAATTATTTTTCCTCTTTCCTGCATGTTACGTTCCAGTTAATATTTAATGAGCCTGTCTCAACATGACGTTTCAGTTAATATTTAAAGAGCCTGTCTCAACATGACGTTCCGGTTAATATTTAAAGAGCCTGTCTCAACATGACGTTCCGGTTAATATTTAAAGAGCCTGTCTCAACATGACGTTCCGGTTAATATTTAAAGAGCCTGTCTCAACATGACGTTCCGTTAATATTTAAAGAGCCTGTCTCAACATGATGTTCCAGTTAATATTTAAAGAGCCTGTCTCAACATGACGTTCTAGTTAAAATTTAAAGACCATGTCTCAACTAGATGTTTTAAGAGTTATTATTTTTATATTGACGACAGACTGGATGCTGATTTATCCTTCAGCCTCTACAATTTAATTACCTTTGAATTCTAGCATTCAATGTAGTGACAGGTAAATCCACGTACAATGTGCAGGTTGGACTAGTTATCTTAATTTTGACTGATTACACATAAAGAAAATCATTCATATCCACATACAAACCCACCTTATGGTCTTTCCAATAATCAAGCCAAGCTCAATTATTAAGATAATGAATATAAAATTTAATAATTTACAACAAAATAATGCATCTATCAAATAGTAAAATGATATACAAATGGTCTTCCGAGACCACCCATTGTGTCTGTCACAAGTCTGATAAAAATGTCCGACCTGATGACCCACTTGCCTTGTTTACTTCAAATTCGAATATTTGAAACCCTTAGCCCTTTGTTCAAAGCTTCCTTTTTCTAGGTGCTTCTAGAACAGGTCAAGATGTTATGTAACTTTAGGACCATTGTCCAGTTCTCGAACCAACCACATGCTTTGCGAACAGTCACGTGATACGCAATATACCTTTCTATATATGTATCTACACGCTTCCGCTCCCTCACTTCGAGCACATTTTAGCTAATTCCATCAGCTTACTCGGGTCGTGAGAGGCAGCCGGCGCCATAGAGAATCAAGGTACCCTTCGACTTCTCTCAAAGGTATCATTTTATTTAATAGTATTTGCCTATGTATTGTTTAAGTATGTATTTGTGCTATGTATTATATGATTTCCATATACACTTGAGCATGGTTCAGAGAAATAGCTGAAAACCTATATGTTACGGAATATAAATTTATTGTAACCATTTTTCCATTTCTGTACTTTAATTTATATTGTTTTAATTCACTAAGAGCCAGAATGCTGCGCTCGATATGAATTCTTCATGTAATTCAATTATTGCGTGTAATTTTAATTGTAAATTGTGAAGCGCTCTGTCGGTTTGAATTACCTCTTTGTATGAACATTAATTTAACGTTGTATCTATTTTATTGCTTCATACGTCATGACTGTTAAATGGAACACATGTGAGACGATTATATTTTTTCTAAAATCTAATTGTAAGCGACGCGAGGTCGAAACTCTTTGTTCAGCGCATTTAATTGAGCCATGCCTAGGTAGGACATGTTAGGTTGAGAATTATATCCAAACACGTTGCATCCACAGGTCGGCTCATGGTTCATGTTTCACCATGCCTCACCTGCACTAGCTTATTGGTATAAGCGTGTCGAAATCCACTCTGAGGGCCATGCTGCAAAAATTCCAGTTCCTAGCCACTAACAAAGGGACATCATTCCTTATGCACCACGTGTGTCGTAAAAGGGGGACTGAGGGAACGAACCGGCATGACTGAGTGTTGAGACCAAGGATACAAGAATAGAGCTAAGTGCAAAATCAAGTGTACAGATCTCAAAGGAACACTTTTCTGGCAATTTAGATTGACAAAAATCAGGCATAGGCGCGTAAAGACAGAGTGAAGACTATTCGCGTTGCATTCGATTTATTGTTAATTTGTTAAACTTTATTAAATCTTATTTTCTTTGTTAATACCTCTTAGTAGTTGATTTCTATGCACAATAGACCAATTAGATTAATTCTTAGATTTGAATGGGGGCGGATGAGCAGAAAGATTGATGACGAGTGCATATTAATTTAGAGGGATTTAACTGTTTTCAAATCTAGCTAAAAGTTCGCAGTTTATTAGTCTGTAAATTTGTCGTCTGAACTACAAGACGCACTTTTAATTAGTCAGATAATAAATTGAGCAACCAGTCTGCGTAGAATATGAGAGGAAGAATTAATTATATTTAAAGTCTTTTAATTATTCTAAGCAGGGTCTTTAAATAAATACTGGAAACGTAACAAGTGGGGGCTCGTCCGGGATTGATATGTATTAAATTGTAAATTGTAACATTTTTATACATAGGGCGCATCATAACCTAGAAAGGAACGAACGAACAGAATTGCCAATTGTTCTTTTGATTTTTGTATCACTGATTTTCTTTGCTTTTGTTGTGACATGTGCATGTATTCTTTTGCAGAGTAGCGTGCATGTTAGTTAATGTTGATATATTTAAGCGTAGTTAAATATGTCATGTTAGCTATTGAATGATTTATTTAGTATTGTGTTACTGAGTACTTCATTGTGAGGAGTCGAAGGTTATACCGCCAGCTAGGAGAGTTATCGGTAGTAACAGACTTCGGACTATTATATTTAGGGTGCTAGATATAATGTGTAATGTTGTATGGTAGGAGCCGTGACATTACGAAAGTCTTGGAACAGCGGACATTGTGACAAGCAGGTGAAACGTGTAAAGAGTTAACGCGTAATTTATTTCGGAAGGTGTTCTGAGTAAATTAAATAATTTTTGTAAGGTTGTAGCCTAAAAGTTATTTTCGGGATAAGCGTAGTTATCGCCGACGGTTAAAACACACAATTCACGAGATACATTCTTATTGTAGCCAGCGCGCTAAGACAGTAAAATGGATCGCAAACAGGTTCTCGAAGACCTGAAAGAAACCGGTATCGTGTTAGGATATCAGGGTGACGAACTGACAAGCTACATTAAAACTGAGCTAGAGAAAGCGGAAAAAGAGAGGCAAGAGATAGAAAGAGAAGAACGTGTTGCTATGCGTGAACTTAAAAAGTTAGAAGCTGAAAAACTAGCTGAAGTTAAAAAGTTAGAAGCTGAGAGGCTAGCAGACACGGAAGCCAAACGCATCGCAGCGGATACAGAAGCCAAACGCATCGCGGCAGACGCGGAAATAAAACGGTTAGAATGGGAAGTAAAGAAACTAGAAGTTACCAATCCAAACCGTGACCGCAGAAGCAGTGGTGATTCGCGTTCTAGCGATGGAAATAATCACAGTAGAATTGAAAATATCATTCCAAAGATAAATATGGTCCCATTTGATGAGAACAAAGATCAAATAGACGCGTATTTAAAAACGTTTGAAAAGTTAGCCAGAGCAACAAACATTCCAGCGGAACATTGGGCGATAAATTTATCGGGGTTATTGCAGGGCAGTGCGAAAAACGAGTTCAATAAGCTTAGCGATTCTGAGTCAGATAATTACGACACAGTCAAGGCCGCATTATTGAAACGTTACAAACTCACAGCAGATACATACCGACGTAAGTTTAAACAGGCCACTAAAGCCAGTTCAGAGACGCACGCACAGTACATACGACGCGTAGCTGACTTGTTCCAAAGATGGATAGATCTAGCCGAAACTCCACAGACGTACGCAGGTCTTAGGGATGAAATGGTAAAAGACCATATTCTCGGGTCATACAAATCAGATCTACTGATTCACTTAGCAATAAGGGAAAAATCTACGCTAGAGGAGATAGGCAACGCCGCCGATCGCTTTGATGACGCACATTCTCAATTCTCGAACGCACACGCGAACAACAAGTCTCGACCGAACGAACCGCAGACTCGAAAGGATAAGAAAAATGACGGGAAGGCACATAGTGAGCGTGATGATAAAACATCTAAACCCGACACTAAAAACAAGTCCGACAAACAGAAAGATAAAAAGAATCTTGCATGTTACACTTGTGGTGATAGTGGCCATTTTTCACGAACATGTCCTGAAAAGAAAACAGCTAAAGTTTACGCAGTAGAAAGTCATACACCTAAAACAGAAAAGTCGAATCGAACACCAGTACAGGCAAACGGTCACGATACAATCGCTTTGCTTGATACAGGGTGTGAGCTAGACGCTATTGTAAATGCATCATTAGTTAACCGTACCGACTACACAGGGGAGACAATCTCTGTCACCTTTGCAAACGGCGAACAAGACATTTTACCAGTAGCTGAAGTCTCGATTGTTTCAGACTTTGTAGAAGGAACAGTCAAAGCGGCAGTTATGGAAAACTCACCGCATGACGTGATCCTTGGTTGCAAGTATGTTTTGCCGTGCAAAAAACAAACTTCAATCGAACCACCACTGGTTAACGCTGTAACCAGAGCAGCGAGTAGTAAAGACAAATCTGTAACTGCACCGATGTCTGCCGCACCAGCCGTAGATAAAGCAACAGTTAGCGAGATTAAAATATTACAAGCTGAGGACGAAACACTAGACAAGTTACGCAGACAAGCTGTACTTGTTAGTGACGTCAACACTGACGATTCGAATAAGAAAGCGTGCATTATTCTGAAAAAGGGTTTATTGTACCGCTATTCGAAAGTGGGAGACGAATTTCGGAAACAATTAGTCGTTCCACAAACCAAACGAAATGACGTATTACGATTAGGTCATGAGAGTCTTTTTGGTGCACACATGGGTGTACAAAAAACAACTAGTCGTATTACAAGTGAGTTTTATTGGCCGGACATCACTGCCGATATCCGTAGATTCGTGTTAAGTTGCGACACATGCCAGAGAACACAGTCTAAAAATTCAATCAGACCCGCACCGTTAGGAGAGCCTGAACTGATCAGTGAACCCTACAAGCGCGTAGCATTGGATTTGATTGGGCCTATAATACCCACATCAACGAGAGGTAATCGATACGTGCTGACCACTATTGATTACGCAACAAGATTCGCCGACGCAGTACCATTGAAAAATATTGATACTGAAACTGTCGCCGAAGCCCTTTTCGGTCTTTGGAGTCGTGTTGGAATTCCTACGGAAATTTTGACAGATCAGGGGAGTCAATTCATAGGCAACGTAATGAAGGAAGTAAATCGTTTACTTTCCATCAAACATCTTACTTGCACACCATACCACCCCCAGGCAAATGGTCTGATTGAGAAATACAATGGGACATTAAAAACAGCACTTAAAAAGCTCGCCACAGATAAACCGAAAGACTGGGACAGATACATCCCTGCCCTACTATTTGCATATAGGGAGGTGCCACAATCTTCCACCGGGTTTTCACCATTTGAGCTACTTTACGGACGTACTGTACGCGGACCGATGATGATTTTGAAGGCACTTTGGACTGATGAAAAGACAGATGACGAAGTTAAGACAACTTATACATACGTCACTGACTTAAGAAACCGTCTTGAAACTATAGGCAAGATAGCACGGGAAAACTTGACGATAGCTCAGTCTAGACAGGCAGAATATTACAATAAGCACACCAAACCTAGAGAATTTGAAGTTAATGACAAAGTGTTACTGTTGCTTCCTGAAGCACATAACAAACTTCAGATGAAATGGAAGGGGCCCTTTGTAGTTACCGCCAAGCTAGGGGGACTGAACTATAAGGTGCAGACAGGAAAGAGAGAGAAAATCTTTCATGTTAACCTACTCAAAAAGTACATAAGCCGTGAGGATCAAACCACTCAAGCTGATTTTGTCGTAGCGACGATAGTTACAGAAGACGAGGGGGAGACTGATTGCGTCACTGGTACTTTACCAAACTGTCCTCTACAGACGGACGAAACTGTCAAAGACGTTAGGGTAAATGAAGCCTTGACAGAAAGACAGAAAAAAGAAGTGAATGAATTGCTTAATGAGTTCTCATCTACTCTGACAGACAAACCAGGGTTGACAGACTTAATAGAATTTTCACTGAAGCTGACTGACAACAAACCGATACGTTTGAAGCCGTATCCGTTGCCACACGCTAAGATAGATGACGTTAGACGTGAGATTAAGACTATGTTAGATCTAGGGGTCATAGAGAAGACTGACAGTGCCTACGGATCACCCATCGTGTTGATTAAAAAACGTGATAACTCGTTCCGTTTTTGCGTAGACTACCGCAAACTCAATCAAGTGACAGAGTTTTGTGCCGAACCTCTTCCTGATCCGGATCTCATCTTCACTAAGCTAGCTAACGCTCATTACTATACCAAAATAGATTTGTCACGCGGTTTTTGGCAAATCAAGGTCAAGGACACTGATCGACACATACTAGCTTTCACTACACCAGTAGGAAACTACACATGGAAAGTTATGCCTTTCGGAGTTTCAAACGCTCCAAGCATTTTTTCTAAAATGATGCGGTCATTGTTAGAACCACTGTACGGACGTGGAGTTGAGAACTTCATGGATGATTTAATTCTAGGCACCCAGACATGGGAGGAGCACTTAACACTCTTACGAGATGTGCTAGCCAGATTAAAACAAGCCAACCTCACTGCCCGCCCTACGAAGTGTGAAATAGCACAATTCTCCTTAGACTTCTTGGGACACAAGTTGAGTCATGGAACTATGTCGCCAAGTGAAGCTAAGATAGCACAACTTAAGGACACTTCACAACCGCTAACAAAAACACAAGTTAGAAGTTTTCTTGGTCTTGCTAATTACTACAGAAAATTCGTACCAGATTTTAGTGCCATTGCATGTCCTCTGACTGACTTGACACGTAAGAATATGCCTACAAAAGTAGTGTGGACTGATGCATGCCAAAACGCTTTTGACACACTGAAATCTAGACTGACTTCAGATTTAGTTGTTAAACTGCCAGATCTGACAAAACCATTCTTGTTAAGGACTGATGCTAGCAACACAGGATTAGGAGCAGTGTTATTACAAGAACACAATGACACCAAACACCCAGTTGCATATGCAAGCCGTAAACTCACAACTACTGAACAGAAATATTCCACCAGTGAAAAGGAATGTCTTGCAATAGTTTGGGCCATAAAAAAGTTCGAAAACTATTTGTACGGAAAAACCTTTGTCATTGAGTGCGATCACCAGCCGTTGGCCTTTCTCGGACAGGCGCAATTTACAAACAGCCGTTTAATGCGTTGGTCTTTGTTTCTGACACAGTATGACGCAAATATTCATTACATCAAAGGGTCTTTGAATGTTGGCGCAGATTACATGAGTCGTGCTTGATGCCATCAAGTGCCGGTACTGATAGAATGTTGTTTAATCAATTAACTGAACCCTACGGATTCCTTCCTGTAAATATGAAATATAGTTGCACACTTTATTTCTAGGAATGTTGAAATTTTTTTTTGTGTAAATTTTTCTTCATTGTGGACTTCTACATTTTATCATACATAATTTGTAGGAGGCATTTTATCTTTGGTAAGATAAACGCCTCAAAAGCAAGGGGGTGTCACAAGTCTGATAAAAATGTCCGACCTGATGACCCACTTGCCTTGTTTACTTCAAATTCGAATATTTGAAACCCTTAGCCCTTTGTTCAAAGCTTCCTTTTTCTAGGTGCTTCTAGAACAGGTCAAGATGTTATGTAACTTTAGGACCATTGTCCAGTTCTCGAACCAACCACATGCTTTGCGAACAGTCACGTGATACGCAATATACCTTTCTATATATGTATCTACACGCTTCCGCTCCCTCACTTCGAGCACATTTTAGCTAATTCCATCAGCTTACTCGGGTCGTGAGAGGCAGCCGGCGCCATAGAGAATCAAGGTACCCTTCGACTTCTCTCAAAGGTATCATTTTATTTAATAGTATTTGCCTATGTATTGTTTAAGTATGTATTTGTGCTATGTATTATATGATTTCCATATACACTTGAGCATGGTTCAGAGAAATAGCTGAAAACCTATATGTTACGGAATATAAATTTATTGTAACCATTTTTCCATTTCTGTACTTTAATTTATATTGTTTTAATTCACTAAGAGCCAGAATGCTGCGCTCGATATGAATTCTTCATGTAATTCAATTATTGCGTGTAATTTTAATTGTAAATTGTGAAGCGCTCTGTCGGTTTGAATTACCTCTTTGTATGAACATTAATTTAACGTTGTATCTATTTTATTGCTTCATACGTCATGACTGTTAAATGGAACACATGTGAGACGATTATATTTTTTCTAAAATCTAATTGTAAGCGACGCGAGGTCGAAACTCTTTGTTCAGCGCATTTAATTGAGCCATGCCTAGGTAGGACATGTTAGGTTGAGAATTATATCCAAACACGTTGCATCCACAGGTCGGCTCATGGTTCATGTTTCACCATGCCTCACCTGCACTAGCTTATTGGTATAAGCGTGTCGAAATCCACTCTGAGGGCCATGCTGCAAAAATTCCAGTTCCTAGCCACTAACAAAGGGACATCATTCCTTATGCACCACGTGTGTCGTAAAAGGGGGACTGAGGGAACGAACCGGCATGACTGAGTGTTGAGACCAAGGATACAAGAATAGAGCTAAGTGCAAAATCAAGTGTACAGATCTCAAAGGAACACTTTTCTGGCAATTTAGATTGACAAAAATCAGGCATAGGCGCGTAAAGACAGAGTGAAGACTATTCGCGTTGCATTCGATTTATTGTTAATTTGTTAAACTTTATTAAATCTTATTTTCTTTGTTAATACCTCTTAGTAGTTGATTTCTATGCACAATAGACCAATTAGATTAATTCTTAGATTTGAATGGGGGCGGATGAGCAGAAAGATTGATGACGAGTGCATATTAATTTAGAGGGATTTAACTGTTTTCAAATCTAGCTAAAAGTTCGCAGTTTATTAGTCTGTAAATTTGTCGTCTGAACTACAAGACGCACTTTTAATTAGTCAGATAATAAATTGAGCAACCAGTCTGCGTAGAATATGAGAGGAAGAATTAATTATATTTAAAGTCTTTTAATTATTCTAAGCAGGGTCTTTAAATAAATACTGGAAACGTAACAAGTGGGTCCATAAAGTTTGTAATGGATTGTAAACACAAGTCTTAGTTTAGATTTATTTGGCAGTTTCATTTAACTGGCGTTCAGTTATCGAAGCAGTCCACCTTGACAGTCATACGCACGACACATCAGTGTGTCACTGGCACGTCACAGACTTGTCACACTATCTCAATCAGTGTGTCACTGGCACGTCATAGACTTGTCACACTATCTCCAAAATCACCCAGCGCAGCACAATATGTGTAGCAGATAAATAGCACACCTCAAGCCCATTGAAATACAATATGATTTCTATCAGTGTAAGGCCCATAATTCGCCGATCACGTTCGTTTGAGTGGCACAGAAATAGGTGTCCCTTACAATTCAACCTTGATCTTATTTTACAATTAATACTTCATAAAATGGGGAAAGACCCAGCCCATGCATATGCGGGTTACAGTCATTACAATTAGTTTCACATCAGTGGAGATGAAATGGTATACCACTATATCATTATGTGTCACAATAAATCAAATAGTTATAGTAAGAGAGCACATGTTAAGTCGGATTTTATACTTCTATTGCCACAGAACATCATGAGGAAATGGCAATAATTCATACAAAATCAAATGAAAAACACATAATTATTCTACAACATTCTTAATTCAATATATAGTTTGAGAGTTTGATGTTTTACCTTTTCTCTGAAGTAACAGCGGGATAAAATCTTCAGCCATGGAATAAGTTTGACCTTTGGAATTTTAGGTGAGTTTCCTTGTGAATAACAATCTAATGTACCCGTTATAGAGTTCTGTATGCTCACGACTTCTGCATGCTTCACCTATGTCATCAGTCAAAAATCTCTTTCTATAATATATATATTATATGGTCATCAAACGTCTGGTTTAGCAATTGGTGTTCTACAACCCTCACCTCCCAACCATTCATGCACAACGGTCAAATGACCTATATCCCTTGTACACAACAACAAATATTGCACCACAGTTCAAGGCCAATAATGTTACATTGGTCATTTTCAAAGAAAATGGAAAACAAACGAAATACCTTAAAATAGTTAATCTAAAAAGGAATAAGGAAATCTTTAGTCAGTTAAAACAGGCATAATTTGCCTCAACTTCATTTAACACTGCACTAGTTCTTAATGCTGTGACTTGCATTTCAGTTCTCTTAATAGGGAAAAGAGATCCCTTAAGAACAACAGTTTGGAAAGGAGACATGTCCAGTAAGATTCTCAGTCAGTAATACATGATTTAACAAACTCACCACTAGTTTGATCTGCAGTTCCTTAGTGCTCAAAGTCAATCACCTGTCAGATTTATGAACAGGTGTTTGCTTGTAATTTCTGTTGAGTAATCTGAACAAAGCTATGAGCAATATTTCGCTAGCTAATGGGTGGGATAACGTGATGGGTGATAAATTATTAATAGTAATCGATACTGGCCTACTTGATGCTCGACCATGCCTCTCCCCTCCCACGTAAGGGTGCTTTAAGCTGCCTGTAAATGCGGCCTCTGATTTATGCATACAGAAATGGATAACTTTGGAGATAAAGTATGCTGCTGTCTCTTTGATGTTATTTTGTTGTTCGTTGTTAAGGTGTGATGTGTGTGTGTGTGTGCGTGCGTGTATGTGCGCATATATGCGATGTATATACATGTGTGTGTGTATGATGTATACATAATGTGTGTGTGTGTGTGTGTGTGTGTGTGTGTGTGTGTGTGTGTGTGTGTGTATGTGTGCAGATTGCGATATTTGTTAACTGAAGGTAAAGAAAGAGTGATCATCTTAATGTAGGCATTATATTGTGTTGCAAGCTACCCTGGGATGACTTTGTAATAGATATAAAAATAGATATGTAGATGTCAATGAAGACTTTCTAATTAGACTATCTCTACAAAAAAGAAAATCTCTACAATATAGATATAAAATTAGATATGTAGATGATCAGTGAAGACTTTCTAATTAGACTATCACTACAATATACAAATATATAGAGAGAGAGAGAGCAAAAAACATCTCTGCTACACTAACCTATAGGCGAGAGTGAAACAGTTAACACACATTTAATAAAGAAGAAAGGGTTAATAATACATAAGTAATTCTGCTCATTATCATTGACATTCTATTTCAGTGTTTTTCTTTAACAACATTATTTTGCTTATGAAAGGCTTAACTTGGCGACAATGCAGTAAATCTGGCAGGCTCTTAACAGCACTCGTGGTATGAACAGTTTCAGCGTCAAGGTCATGGATGTAGTGAATGATTCATTCTAAGACTTCGTATTCAAGTGGCTGTTCTAATGGTGCGATCGAACTTTGAATCACTAACAGTTTGGAGTCATTTGTATTGAAGATCATATTTTATGAAGTTAATATTACGCCAAACAGTGGTTCGGCTGTTTAAAGTTTTAGCTGCTGCTGTTTAGTAAGTTTTTAAACTGTGTTCTACCCAGAGCTAAATTGCTATGCTTTAGGAGTGGGCCATTTAATGACGTGCTACTTCATTCTTCTGTGTTTTTACCCAGAGCTAAATTGCCTTTTAGTAGAAGTCGTTCATTAAAATACGTGTTTCGTTATTTTTCAATGCTTTACCCATAACTAGATACCCTTTGTATAGGTAATTTAATGATGTCACTGCTGTGTTTTACCCATAACTAGATACCCTTTGTATAGATAATTTAATGATGTCACTGCTGTGTTTTACCCATAACTAGATACCCTTTGTATAGATAATTTAATGATGTCATTGCTGTGTTTTACCCATAACTAGATACCCTTTGTATAGGTAATTTAAAGATGTCACTGCAATGTTTTACCCATAACTAGATACCCTTTGTATAGGTAATTTAAAGATGTCACTGCAATGTTTTACCCATAACTAGATACCCTTTGTATAGGTAATTTAAAGATGTCACTGCTGTGTTTTACCCATAACTAGATACCCTTTGTATAGGTAATTTAAAGATGTCACTGCAATGTTTTACCCATAACTAGATACCCTTTGTATAGGTAATTTAATGATGTCACTGCAATGTTTTACCCATAACTAGATACCCTTTGTATAGGTAATTTAATGATGTCACTGCTGTGTTTTACCCATAACTAGATACCCTTTGTATAGGTAATTTAATGATGTCACTGCTGTGTTTTACCCATAACTAGATACCCTTTGTATAGGTAATTTAATGATGTCACTGCTGTGTTTTACCCATAACTAGATACCCTTTGTATAGGTAATTTAAAGATGTCACTGCTGTGTTTTACCCATAACTAGATACTCTTTGTATAGGTAATTTAAAGATGTCACTGCTGTGTTTTACCCATAACTAGATACCCTTTGTATAGGTAATTTAATGATGTCACTGCTGTGTTTTACCCATAACTAGATACCCTTTGTATAGGTAATTTAAAGATGTCACTGCTGTGTTTTACCCATAACTAGATACCCTTTGTATAGGTAATTTAAAGATGTCACTGCTGTGTTTTACCCATAACTAGATACCCTTTGTATAGGTAATTTAATGATGTCACTGCTGTGTTTTACCCATAACTAGATACCCTTTGTATAGGTAATTTAATGATGTCACTGCTGTGTTTTACCCAGGACAGGTAGGTTTTCAATAGGTAATTTAATGACGTCATTCTGTTTTTGTTTTCTTAACCCAGAACTAGGCAGCATTTAATTAGGTAATTTCTAGTGTCATTTGTATATAGATTATGCACAACCACAATTTATTTTTCTTAACAATTATAGGCTGTTTACTTCAAACTCAGACACTTTCAAAAAACACCATAAGGAGTGCCCAAGGTCGGGTCACTGTGACAATTTAGCACTTTATATAACAAATTTAAAAATAGGGAGAAGCAAATTTACTCTGTCACAGGTACTATTTGCTTTCATATCCATAAACCAAAAACAACAACAAACAAAACAAAAGAAATACAACTCCACAACAAATCAAGAACAGCAACTGTACAAAAGTAAATGAAAAAATATCCAATGACAAACAACTCCAAAATAAAACAAAGATAACAAGCCATTTCAGAGGTAAAACGAATCAAAATCATTGTATTACATCCAGTAAGAAGAAACAAAACGAAAGCAAAGAAACCGACCACTTCAAAAGTACAGCAAATAAAGTCACTAAGTATGTCCAATATTAAACAATCTCAAATAAAACAGAAACAGCAACAATTTCCAAAGTATTAGAAAACGAAATCATTACATTATATCCAGTAATCAACAGTCCCAAAATATAATGGAAACAGCGTCAATTTCCAAAGTATTAGAAAACGAAATCATTACATTATATCCAGTAATCAACAGTCCCAAAATATAATGGAAACAGCGTCAATTTCCAAAGTATTAGAAAACGAAATCATTACATTATATCCAGTAATCAACAGTCCCAAAATATAATGGAAAATGCGTCAATTTCCAAAGTAAAACAAGACAAAATCATTGTGCTACTTTCCAGTAAGAAGAAACAGCCCCCAAACAAAGAAACCAACGACTTCAAAAGTAAAAGAAAAAATGTCTAAAATACAGCCAATCCCAAAATAAAATAGAAACAGCAACAATTTCAAAAGTAAAACGAAAGAAAATTATAGTTTTACGTCAGTAAGAAGTAGTAACACCAATACAAAGAAACCAACGACTTCAAAGTAAAGCAAAATCCAAAAGCAATTACATTATGTCCAATAAACAACAATGCCAAAACAAAAAAACAAAACAAAACACCATCTTCTAAAGTAAAGCAAGAAACAACCAAAATTATATTATTCTCAATAATAACAATCTTTAAAAAATATATGCCTATTTATTTTTTTACGTATGTTTATAAAAGACAGTTTTTGATGTTATGCTAAATTTTACAGTTACCCCCAAAAATATCTCGGTGGAGGGGAGTATTCGTAACCTTAGAAACGAGATTATTTCCACCAGACAAAGGCAGTAACTGGGAATTTAAATCTATCAAAGAGATTCATTTAGACTTTAAATCACATCTTGAAAAAGATTAATTTTGAAAGAGCTCGGGTTTGCTTCCATTTTACCGTGACTTTCAAAACGGACAGTGCAAACAAGCCAACGGACATAATGACCTTTCCTTCAGAGAAGAATTAATTTTTATACTTTGTGCTGGTCAGCGAAAATCACTTAAAGACGACATATTTAAATTTTCTAATAGTCAAGGACTTAATATTAACTAATGGTCATTTAAAACTTCTGAAGGTAAATTTGAGGCGAATATTAATTTATATTTGCTAATAGTCAATGACTTAATATTTACTAATGGTCATTTAAAACTTCTGAAAGTAACTTTGAGGCGAAATTTTAATTTATATATATATATATATATAATGGCCACTCAAGGCTAGTTCGCTAAGAAATATTAATGCATATTTGCTAATGGCCACTCAAGGCTAATTCGCTACGAAATATTAATGCATATTTGCTAACGGCCACTAACAGCCACTTAGAGAGGAACTGTTAATTCATACATATATTTTTACTCAATTTCAGTACCGAAGTCTCCTAAATTCAAAATATTAATTTATATTTTAATGGCCTTCTCAGAATCAGAAAAATATTATTTTAAAATAACTATCAAATGCATCTTGAATCAGTTAGAGAAATATTATTTTAAAATAACTATCAAATGTATCTTGAATCGAATACAATTTCCTTCAGTATCAGAAACTATTTGTCTCCCTTTAGATCTATTTTTTTAAAATTTGATTTTATCGACAAGTCCATAAGAAAATATTTTTTTAATTATTAATGCGGTCCATTCGAAGTGTACGTAAATGCCAGTGATTTAAGTGCTTTTGTTTGGAATGGACTCTGTGGTTCAGCACAGTAACCGTTAATTCCTTGTTTTAAGCCACCTTAGAAATTTGGGGTGCCATGCACATGAACAAGGTTTGTTTCGTAATTTAAGGGAGATAAGTATGGATAATTCACTTCAATAGTTTTGAGTTTATCCATTGATTGTAATTGCCTGCTTGTGTGCCTGTGGTCCAATGAAACGGTTTCATTTTTCTTTCGTTTATTTCCACTCCTCCATGGAAAGAGACAAATTTGGAGGAAGCTGCAGATGCTGTTACCACGCACTGACGAAACCCGTGTCTGAAAGAAATTAAATCAAACAGAAAATCGCTAAATACTTTTTTAAAAAAGCCTTTCACCCTGTTTCTTCAAAAATAGGATGTTTTCTTTTGTCGGTCTCTTCAATGCACAATCGATTTTTGCTGATTGAGGCAATTTTTTTTAATTTTTTTTTTTAGACGACTGCTTAATTTGTCAAAGTTATCTATCGTGACTAAGGGAAGGAACTCTCCCAGCTACTGCGTTGTAATTAACCTCCTTTGTTGGCCTACGTTTCATGCAGAGCGTACACAAACCCATACACAAACACATCCAACGCACAGTAAATGCACCCATGCATGCATTTCACATATACACCTATGTGTAAACACACGCATATATATATACACACACATGCACACATCTACATTTATTCGATAAACACCTCTCTTTCATACACACACACACACGCCTGCACATAAAACGTAAGCGCACAACTATATGCACACACACACAGACAAACACACGCATGCACGCACACATGCATGCACGCACGCACGCCTGCACATAAAACAGAAACACACAACTGTATGCACACACACATACAAATACATACACGCGCACACACACACATTTATGTGATACATGCACACTAACACACACACGCAAACTCAAAAATACGTGCATGCTGACTTCGCTTGTTTACATGCACACAAATACATCGCACCAGCTTACACGTACTCACCTGTGCACACATACACTAACACACCTATAAACATATGTAAATAGTATTCAGAGACAGGGTTACAAATGTCCTTATGGACTTGTTTAATATTTTTCATTTTAAATTTATTCTTTAGTCCTTTGTTTTTTGCTAGAGGAAACATTAAAAACAAATATAGATGAAAATATAAATATAGGACATTTAAGGAATAACACAACCCTGTATGTGTCTAGGGAAACCCATTTACTTACATCAAGCCACACACAACCAGCCAGAACATAAACTTTCACCTCTTGAAGTCAGTGTCATCGATACCAATGTCCACAATCGAGTGTGTACAACCAGCCAGAACATAAACTTTCACCTCTTGAAGTCAGTGTCATCGATACCAATGTCCACAATCGAGTGTGTACAACCAGCCAGAACATAAACTTTCACCTCTTGAAGTCAGTGTCATCGATACCAATGTCCACAATCGAGTGTGTCTTTAAAGAAAGTGCATCGACCAAATGGAATACTTTTTTTATGAACACACAACACATTAAACTGCTTTAGTAATCAAACAGTCTTTCATACAGGATCATAACTTTTATGCATCATACACACACACACTCACACACATACACATACACATACATACACACACACACACGCACACACATACACATACACACACACATGCACACACATACACACACATACACACACAGACACATATATACACACATATACACACACACACACACACACTCACACACACACACACACACACACACACACACACACACACACACACACACACACACACACACACACACACACACACACAAGGGTTTTAACAATGTCTGAATCGAGCACCATCCAAATAATAGCATGAAGAATGGAAACATTAAGGTAACGAAAAAATTGAAGACATTCATTGAGTGTTTATAGTGAAATCACTTTCTGTCCTATGACTGATTTGCAATAAATAAAAGTTTTAAAAATAGTTCATAGGCGTAGAGTAACGAAGTAATCCAAGAAAGAAACCTCGGGTAGATTGTGGCATACCAGAGAGTGGGACTGAGTTGATGGCGTTGATGAGGCCTTGTGTGGTGTTAAGGGTGGAGGGGCGAAAGGGATGACTTTTGGTAAAACCTGCTCATTACCAGTGCAACAGAGGGTTGTGTGATTGTTGGAGAGCATCCGGTCGCGAGTTAGACTGGCTGGTTCTCCATTCTCCAGCACGGATTGGATCGTGGCGTGGTGATCTTTCCCTGACGTGTTTGCACAGATGCAGCACATGAAAGAGTATTAGTTTAGTACTCCTACCTTTACTACTGTTACTTCTACTGATACTACTGCTACTTCTACTGCTTCTACTGCAATAATAATAGTAAATTAACTGTGAAAAAGATTACATGAAATAAATTTATTTTAATGGGGAAAATATCTCCTGTCTTTGACTGTGGGAAATGTCCCCAACCCACTGTAATATCGTGACCAAGAACGAGCATCTCAAATTTGATCATTTCCAGATAACAGTTCCTTATGGAGGCAGCCTCCCACCACTGGGCCTGTGAGCCAAGTTGGGTGGTTTTAAGTTACTGTTACCGTTTAAATGCCACCCAAAATCCAGGGTCTGCATATCAAGGGAAAGGGAAGTGAGAGAGGGAGAGAGAGAAAGAGAGAATTTCTTTGGGGTGAAAGTAATTGGAATAGGGAAAGAAATGAGAGGACATTGCATAAAATAAAGATACAAATTTAACACACACGCACACACACACACACACACGCACGCACGCACGATGCATGCACGCACGCACGCAAGCACGGAATGATGAAAAATAGAACTAGCCCCATATTTTAAAAAACATACAGGAGTAAAAGAAAGATGTAAAAGTGAGAAGAAAGTAAAGTAATATAATCAAAACAGACTGAAATTAATTTATTAAAGAACATATACTGAAGAGGTATGTAATGAGGACTGAAAGATTTAGGAGGAAAAATAAAAAGAAAAGAAAATGAATAAAATTTAAAAACAATATCATATTAATAGGCGTCTCAACTGCTGGATGCTTAAAATAAAATGTGCCAGTTATAATTTTCTGTTATATTTTACCCTGTCCTTAGGATTTCTGATTTATTTTTAAAAGACTAAGTTCGCCTTAGGCTTTCTGTTATATTTAAAGGGTTAATATTTCTTAGGTTTTCTGTTATAATTTAAAGTGTAAATCTCTCTTAAGGCTTTCCATTTTATTCTGAATGTTAATCTAACCTTAGGCTTTTCATTGTATTTTAAAAAGTTAACGTCTATTTAGGCTTTTCATTGTATTCTAAAGGGTTAATCTCTCCTTAGGCTTTTCATTGTATTTTAAAATGTTAATCTCTACTTAGGTTTTTTTTTTTAAAAATCGTATTCTATAGGGTTAATTTCTTCTTAGGCTTTCCATTGTATTTTAAAGGGTTAATCTCTTCTTAGGCTTTCCATTGTATTTTAAAGGGTTAATCTCTTCTTAAGCTTTCCAATTATGTGCAGGTATACACTTATGTTCAGTGTGTAAATTACATGTAGATGTTTAATTATGTTCAGTGTATAAATTACATGTAGATGTTTAATTATGTTCAGTGTATAAATTACATGTAGATGTATAATTATGTTGAGTGTGTAAATTACATATAGGTGTATAAACACGGACAAGAGTGTAATTCTCGGCAAATATAAAAATTTTGTTCACGTGCCTATTTCTGTGCAGGTGACAGATTTTTCCTGGTCTCACGACGGACGCATGGCTCTCATCTGCTATCGGGATGGCTTCGTGCTAGTGGGCTCAGTGGCTGGACAGCGCTACTGGTCATCCATGCTGAATCTGGATAACACTTCCATAACCTGTGGCATTTGGTCACCTGATGATCAGCAGGTGAGAGGGGCACAGTGTATTCTTACCGAGTACAACTCTAGCAAATATGTGGTTAATTCAGTGAATGACATTTTAGCGTCTGGTTATCATGGATTGAAAATGTCATTTTCCAGATAGGTTTGTAGTTAAATTCGATGAATTTTAAGTACCGGGCAATCAGATATGGGTGTACGGCTAATTGAGTGCGTGATAATTATGCAAAAGCTATAAATGGGAGTATAGTATATATTGTGTGAGTAAAGTATTGACAATGTTTGATGAGGTATTGGTAAACGGCCTCAAGCATGATTTGTTGCACTGTTTAGTTGGACATGCTTCTAGAAGGGATGCAGCTATCTGCGGTGTAAGTCACGTGATTTACCACTCCTATTTCAAAGTCTTAATTTCAGCGTTTAGACGAGAATGATAGATAAGTAGATTTTAGTAAGCCCTGAACAATGGAAAATCAGTGTAAGGTTCAGTAGAAATACTCTACAACCGAAAATACTAAAGGCATTCGAGTGAGAGAAAATTCAGGTATGTGTAATTGTTTCTTGATCTATCTATCTATCTATCTATCTATCTATCTATCTATCTATCTATCTATCTATCTATCTATCTATCTATCTATCTATCTATCTATCCATCCATCCATCCATCCATCCATCCATCCATCCATCCATCCATCTATCCGTCCATCCGTCCTCCCGCCTGTCTGCCGTATGTCCGTCCGTCCGTCCGTCTGTTTTGTATAGAAGGTATTCTTCACTAGGGGTATGAAATCGTATTCAGGGATTGTTTGAGATGTTCAGAACTAGTTACCTGAAATCGTATTCAGTGGGTTGTTTTGAGATGTTCAGAACTAGTTACCTGAAATCGTATTCAGTGGGTTGTTTTGAGATGTTCAGTACTAGTTACCTGAAATCGTATTCAGTGGGTTGTTTTGAGATGTTCAGTACTAGTTGTCTGAAATAATATTCAGTGGGTTGTTTTGAGATATTCAGTACTAGTTGCCTGAAATAGTATTCAGTACTTTGTTTGGTGATGTTCAGTACTAAAGTTATGAAATAGATTTCATTATATAATTTAGGTGAGTTCAGCTCTATGATGTACAAATCGAATTCTACACATATTTCAGACAACGTTAAACACTAGAATTTGTATAAATCAAATTCCACACACGTTGTAGGCACTATTCATTCAACACTAGGATTTGTATAAATCAAATTCCACACATTGTGTGGGCACTATCCATTCAGCACTAGGGGTGTTTATAAATCGTATTCTACACATTGTGTGGGCACTATCCATTCAGCACTAGGGGTGTTTACAAATTGTATTCTACACATTGTGTGGGCACTATCCATTCAGCACTAGGGGTGTTTACAAATCGTATTCTACACAGTGTGTGGGCACTATCCATTCAGCACTAGGGGTGTTTACAAATCGTATTGTACACATTGTGTGGGCACTATCCATTCAGCACTAGGGGTGTTTACAAATCGTATTGTACACATTGTGTGGGCACTATCCATTCAGCACTAGGGGTGTTTACAAATCGTATTGTACACATTGTGTGGGCACTATCCATTCAGCACTAGGGGTGTTTACAAATCGTATTGTACACATTGTGTGGGCACTATCCATTCAGCACTAGGGGTGTTTACAAATCGTATTCTACACATTGTGTAGGTAATGTTCGGCACCACTGATGGACAGGTAATCGTCATGAGCTCAACAGGGGCGATGGTCAGCCAAGTGACTGTGCATGACGGGTTCGAGATCGCCAGTATGGCTTGGTCATGCGAACGGTTCAACATGGACGAGGTGGAGAGCAAGGACAACGGGAACCAACACAAAGGTGAAGGTTAGATACACAATTTTTCCATCGTCGTCGTCTGCCCCTCCATTTTGCGTGTGTCAGTGTGGAACTGATCTCACGCAGTTAAAGACAGTAATGTATATGCTTCTGTTTAATTATACACTTCATAACACATACACACATATATTCGTTTCTTTAAAATGTACCCTTACTTAAAGACAAAGATACCCATGTTTATTTACTTTTAATTCCTAACTTCGGTCAAGGACATCCATAATAATCGCATTCCTTTAATATGACCCGCATTCAGCCTGTCGGTTTCCTGTTAATTTGCAGTTTAAATCGAATATTAAAATAAGGGGGGAAAAAGGAATGTTGTCCGTTAGTTTGTAAAATGATTCCGAGCAATTTGCATATCTCCTGATTTCAATTACTTGCCATTGCCATTCTGTAGTTGCTTATCGATTTTGCATCACTGATATCTCTCCCTCCCTCCCTCCCTCCCCACTCTCTCTCTCTCTCTCTCTCTCTCTCTCACACACACACACACACACACACTCTTAACCTTATATTGTAATATGTAGAGTATGCATTAGTTGACCTAATTAATGAACAGCCTTTTTGTTCGAATTAGTTTTGATCCAATTTACCAATATTGTTTCTTCTTCACCAGCTACAAGCGTGCCATTTATTTTGTTATTTACACAGAGTGAGAAATTTTTAAAACACTTTTCGCCATAGAACGGCACCTTCAGTTTAGTCGTAGAGATTAGTGTATCCAAGAGCTGATGTTAAACATCTCTTGTTAAACAAACGTTGGTGTACATACAAGAGCTGATGTTAAACATCTCTTGTTAAACAAACGTTTGGTGTACATACAAGAGCTGATGTTAAACATCTCTTGTTAAACAAACGTTTGGTGTACATACAAGAGCTGATGTTAAACATCTCTTGTTAAACAAACGTTTGGTGTACATACAAGAGCTGATGTTAAACATCTCTTGTTAAACAAACGTTTGGTGTACATACAAGAGCTGATGTTGAACATCTCTTGTTAAACAAACGTTAGTGTACATAGTGTATCCAAGAGCTGATGTTAAACATCTCTTGTTAAACAAACGTTGGTGTACATACAAGAGCTGATGTTAAACATCTCTTATTAAACAAACGTTGGTGTACATACAAGAGCTGATGTTAAACATCTCTTGTTAAACAAACGTTTGGTGTACATACAAGAGCTGATGTTAAACATCTCTTATTAAACAAACGTTTGGTGTACATAATACTTCGTTGATACTAAAATTCTGTTAAACAAATTTTGATGACATACCTAATCTATTTAATTTACTTTCTCCTTCCAGTTCTTTACACCTTTTCCTTCATCTCTTGCCCTTTTCTGTTTTGAAATTTGCATTTTCTCTTCTCTCTCTCATTTCTCTTTTCTCCATTTTTATATCTCATTCTAGTTCTTTTTCTGTCTATTTCTTGTCCTCTGTATCGTTGTCTCTTTCTCTCTTTCCCCTTCGTCCACTCTATATTTTAAGACCCGCGAGATATTTTGTAAACTTTTAAAGTTGAAAATTTAGTTTTGCTTGGAGAGAGAGAGAGAGAGAGAGAGAGAGAGAGAGAGAGAGAGAGAGAGAGAGAGAGAGAGAGAGAGAGAGAGAGAGAGAGAGAGAGAGAGAGAGAGAGAGAGAGATTTCAAACCACAAGAAGTTTAGTACGTTCGTAACTTGTCTCTTTTCTTCTCTTTCGTTCCAGTTCTTATCTGCTTAACTCTTTTCTTCTCTTTCGTTCCAATTCTTATCTGCTTCTCTTTTCTTCTCTTTAGTTCCAATTCTTATCTGCTTAACTCTTTTCTTTTCTCCATCAAGATTTTCTTTGATCTGATTCGATCTCTTCCACTATTTTTCTCTCTTTAATATTTCTTCATTCTTCAAATATTTGTCTTTCTCTCTTTTGTCTTTCTCTGTTTTTCTCTCTCTTTAATATTTCTTCATTCTTCAAATATTTGTCTTTCTCTCTTTTGGATTTCTCTGTTTTTCTCTCTCTTTAATATTTCTTCATTGTATATCAAATATTTGTCTTTCCCTCTTTTAGATTTCTCTGTTTTTCTCTCTCTTCGCTTTTTGTCTTTCTTCTTTATATGCCTCCCTTCCCTTCCCTTTTTTCGTTTCGTTTCCTTTCTTTTTCTTTCTTTTCCTTTCTTTTCCTTTTCTTTTCCTTTCCTTTTCTTTCTTTTCCTTTCCTTTCTTTTCCTTTCTATTCCTTTCCTTTCGTTTCTTTTCCTTTCCTTTCTTTTCCTTTCTATTCCTTTCCTTTCGTTTCTTTTCCTTTCCTTTCTATTCCTTTCCTTTCCTTTCCTTTCCTTTCCTTTCTAAATTTTCAAACTTCCTTTCAAACTTCCTTCTCCCCCTTTCTAATTTTCGACCTCTCTAACTTTTTCTAACTCCCTGTTTCTCTTTTAATTAGTTTTTAAAAAAATTCTTTCGCTCTCTTTCATTTCGCTTTCTCTTGAACCACCTACATACTTTAAAATTGTAAATCGGTATAGTGTAAATTACAATTCCCACTCAACAATCTTAGAAAACCTTTCTTTTGATCTAAATTGTAATCACTTTAGTTATTTCCTCTCTCTTTCTCCTCTCTCGTTCGACATTTCGAACAAATCTTTTTTTTATCTCCTTCTTTCTCTTTTCCTTTCTTTTTAATCTCTTGCGCTCTCCCTCTTTTTCTTTTAGTTCGTTCAACCCACCCACATACATACATTTTTAAACTGTTAACTAGATAAGTCGAAAGTACATTTGCCACTCTTCAATCCGTGGTCAGTTTCCGTCTTCAAAAATTCAATCACCCCGCACAAAGGGAGACAAATCAAATTAAGATTAATCATCTGCCTTTAGCATTTCACCGTAAGTGCACAGATCGAATCGATACAGTATCGAAGCCAAGAGTGGTTTTTTAACTTTTGAGTGGAAAAGAAAAAAGAAAACCATCAGCATGCCTGAAATATTATATTTACTTGACGTTAATCATTTCTTGTCCATTGTGCCTGAAATATTATATTTACTTGGCGTTAATCATTTCTTGTCCATTGTGCCTGAAATATTATATTTACTTGGCGTTAATCATTTCTTGCCCATTGTGCCTGAAATATTATATTTACTTGGCGTTAATCATTTCTTGCCCATTGTGCCTGAAATATTATATTTACTTGACGTTAATCATTTCTTGTCCATTGTGCCTGAAATATTATATTTACTTGGCGTTAATCATTTCTTGCCCATTGTGCCTGAAATATTATATTTACTTGGCGTTAATCATTTCTTGCCCATTGTGCCTGAAATATTACATTTACTTGGCGTTAATCATTTCTTGCCCATTGTGCCTGAAATATTATATTTACTTGGCGTTAATCATTTCTTGTCCATTGTGCCTGAAATATTACATTTACTTGGCGTTAATCATTTCTTGCCCATTGTGCTTGAAATATTACATTTACTTGGCGTTAATCATTTCTTGCCCATTGTGCCTGAAATATTACATTTACTTGGCGTTAATCATTTCTTGTCCATTGTGCCTGAAATATTATATTTACTTGACGTTAATCATTTCTTGTCCATTGTGCCTGAAATATTATATTTACTTGGCGTTAATCATTTCTTGCCCATTGTGCCTGAAATATTACATTTACTTGGCGTTAATCATTTCTTGTCCATTGTGCCTGAAATATTACATTTACTTGGCGTTAATCATTTCTTGCCCATTGTGCCTGAAATATTACATTTACTTGGCGTTAATCATTTCTTGTCCATTGTGCGACATTCTCTCATTCTTGAGATGCCTTAGACCTCAGAGTATAGGAAATAAGAACCGTTTTAAATTGTGAAAATAATACATGTACTTTAAAATGCTCTCTTCGTTTAAGAAAGCTACAGTTATACACTGAACTGTAATTATTGATTGCCGATTTTTTTTTTATAAGAAGAGAAAATCTTACAAGTAATTACGTCACAAAATCGTGAATCGCTTCAACACGACACAACACGACTTGATGGGCTAAGAGTAACCGGGTAAAGACACATTAAATTAACAATTAATTAACGATGATGTGAAAAGGTGTTTCACAATTAAAAATTAAAATTTTAACACATGAAAGGTTAAATTTGATATAATGGATTATTATACACATTTCGTTTCAGAAGTGGGTGTGAAATTGCAGCGAAATTGCCAAATGTTACACTTCCCAGCTCCTTATTTGTTTATGCACTGGCATTCTAGAATACAAACGGTGTCTTGGTGGAGTGTTTATCTACTTAGTTCTCCACTGTAGATGTGATTGTCGTAACGTTCAAACATCTCATATGCATTATCACTCTGATTAGTCTCTGGCACACACACATACGCACACACATTCACGGACGCACACACATTCACGGACGCACACACTCACGCATTCAGAGGCAGCCTTCTATCATATAAGGTAGTGGAGTGATCCATCGGAACAGCTTGTAACTCTCTCCATCTCAGCCCAGTCGCACAGGTTTACCGGTATACCGTTATTCATTAAGATTTTGTCGACATAAGGAGGATTTTCCATAGTTATCTCTTTGCTATTTTCTAACTTTCCTTAAAATTCTTACCAAACTCTTATATTAAATCATCATTAAAACTTTACCCGGTTACTCTTAGCCCATACTTATATTTCCTTAAGAAACTACTAAATGAAAGATGATGCTCAGTTTTTATTCATATACATCAATAGTGCAATTCAACCCGTACATTTTCACAGACGCTAAGTTTTATCTTACAACATGAGTCGAAGTTCAATTCTCTCAACTTCTAGCTTGAAGGGACTCGTGCCATCCAACACATCTGACTCTCAGTTCAATTTTGCATAGGGTGAAATTACTTGGTTAATTCAGTAAAAATGTCGGCTATTTTCCTTGGTCACTCAATTCATTAATAAATTCTTTATCACTGTTATTGTGTCGTGTTCACGCTTCACTGTCCTTCCGGACACACGCTTCAGCGCATGCGCTAAGTACTGTCACTAATACTAGTCCCAATCAACACTTCGTCCATTCAGACTTCATCCTTTCAATCACCCAATCAGCTGTCAGGAGGTACACGTGTTTGTCCATTCAGACTTCATCCTTTCAATCGCCCAATCAGCTGTCAGGAGGTACACGTGTTCGTCCATTCAGACTTCATCCTTTCAATCGCCCAATCAGCTGTCAGGAGGTACACGTGTTCGTCCATAAGCTATAATAGGCAGCAGGATACAAATTAAGTTTAACATTCAAATAATTCTTACACTTCAAGTTTCATCATTCAAATAATAATTATAATTCCTCGGTCCATTAGAATTTATAATAACAAAAATGAAACTCCCATCGCATGACTAAAATATAGTCGAGTATTTCTTCAGTAAACTTTCAGTGCAATACGATGGTGACTGTGGCTACTTTTAGTGCAATAAGATGGTGACTGTGGCTACTTTTAGTGCAATAAGATGGTGACTGTGGCTACTTTCAGTGCAATAAGATGATGTCCGTCTGTGCGAAACGCTAAAGCGTCCTTGACCTTCGAGCACGTCAGCCGGTATTTTCACATGGCCAGCTTTATGTTGCATTGTCGCTTTCACTAAACAGCGACATCATCAAAGTACTCATAAAACTATAAAAATAACCAGACGGTCAAGGTCATCTATAAATATAGTTTTCCAGTTCTGTGTATCCCTCTGAGCGAAACGCTAAATTGCCGTCTGCTTATGATTTCGCATTTTCGTAAATGTAAAATAGTGAAGGCGACTTATTTCAACCGAGTGATATCAGTTTGCCACTCCAATTGAAGCACCGTCAATTCCCAGTAATGCCCTCTTTCACAGTGACTGTTAATGCAGGAACTAACCTTCGAGCATGTGGGAGTTTTGGTGAGCGAGCCGGTATTATAAGCCGGTACTCATAAAAGACCCGACGGTCAAGGTCATTTGCTAAATGATGCTCGAATTTTCACTCGCAATATGACTTATAATCAAGCGTTCTAATAAGCAAATGTTCCTAGCAATGCATTCATTTTAATTTCCCTCCCGTCATGTGACGAATGGAAAATACTCTAGTAGTCCTATATTCCTTAAGAAACTACTAAATACTCTAGTAATCTTACATTTCCTTAAGAAACTACTGAATACTCTAGTAGTCCTATATTCCTTAAGAAACTACTAAATACTCTAGTAGTCTTATATTTCTTTAAGAAACTACTAAATACTCTAGTAGTCCTATATTCCTTAAGAAACTACTAAATACTCTAGTAGTCTTATATTTCCTTAAGAAACTACTAAATACTCTAGTAGTCCTATATTCCTTAAGAAACTACTAAATACTCTAGTAGTCTTATATTTCCTTAAGAAACTACTAAATACTCTAGTATTATATTTCCTTAAGAAACTACTAAATACTCTAGTATTATGTTTCCTTATATATTTATTATATTTATTATACTTATTATATTTACTGCAATAAGATGACGACAGCGGCTACTTGTGCAATAAGATCACACCAATGAAATATAAATATAGTCCTATATTTATTTATTAAACTATTCTGCAACAAGATCACACCAATGAAATATAAATATAGTCTTATATTTATTTATTAAACTATTCTGCAACAAGATCACACCAATGAAATATAAATATAGTCCTATATTTATTTATTAAACTATTCTGCAACAAGATCACACCAATGAAATATAAATATAGTCTTATATTTATTTATTAAACTATTCTGCAACAAGATCACACCAATGAAATATAAATATAGTCTTATATTTATTTATTAAACTATTCTGCAACAAGATCACACCAATGAAATATAAATATAGTCTTATATTTATTTATTAAACTATTCTGCAATAAGATCACACCAATGAAATATAAATATAGTCTTATATTTATTTATTAAACTATTCTGCAATAAGATCACACCAATGAAATATATAGTCTTATATTTATTTATTAAACTATTCTGCAATAAGATCACACCAATGAAATATAAATATAGTCTTATATTTATTTATTAAACTATTCTGCAACAAGATCACACCAATGAAATATATAGTCTTATATTTATTTATTAAACTATTCTGCAACAAGATCACACCAAAGAAAAATATAGTCTTATATTTATTTATTAAACTATTCTGCAACAAGATCACACCAATGAAATATAAATATAGTCTTATATTTATTTATTAAACTATTCTGCAACAAGATCACACCAATGAAATATATAGTCTTATATTTATTTATTAAACTATTCTGCAATAAGATGACGACGTACTCAGAACACCATAAACCGTTTGCATTTTATCACACAACTGATTTAATTCGCATAGCGCTGAACGCGTTGAACCTTAATAATAAAATGGAAAATTCACCGAACATCGACTTAGAAATTTAAGATTTTAATTTTAATTTTACCTTGTCCTATGAACTGACGAAAATAAATGAGAAATCAGTCCGTTTGCACAGACAGGTGCTCTATTCTCATTCTCTATAATGAACATTGTTTCGCTGCATGTCCTTACCCAACATGCATCTGTCTTCATTTTCTTCTTCCTTGTCTCCTCTTTGTCTCTTTTCCCTCCTCAGTCTGTTGATTTACTTATTAAATAGTTTATTTATCATGAGCTTTTGCAGAGCACCTGACAATTGTTAAATGCCCATTTGATTGTTTTCACTTGCATGCAGATTCCTGTTTTGATATTAAATGCATGTACAATCACATAGTTTTGTAAATAATGAAACGAATTATTTGTGTCTTTATGTACAGTACATGATTTCCTTGTATGGCAGTGAGAGACGGTTGTAACACACACACACACACCATGCGGCACAATCATACACCTCCTTGCAAACACACCCACACCCACCACCACTATGCACACAATCATACACACATGCACCACTCACGCACACACCATACACACAATCACACACACACATTGCGCACACAAATACGCACACATGTACACAATCACACACACATGTACACAATCACACACACATATGCACACACACATGTACACAATCACACACACACATATATATATATACACATGTACACAATCACACACACACGTACACACATGTACACAATCACACACATATATGTACACACATGCACACAATCACACACATGTACACAATCACACACACCATGCAAACGTGCACACACACATGCACGCAATCACACAGAATCTTAACGTACATATATTTATATGATGTTTGACTGAATGTAATTTTGCGTACATCAGAATTTTAATACAAAATATTGAATTAAAATTTATAATACATTTCGGATTCCTGGGGAAAATGTCAACCTCTTCTCTTTTTTTTCCTTCAGATAAGGTTTCATCTCATGTGCTAGCCATCTGTTTTAAGTATGGCGACATATTCCTGATGTCAAGTTATGATGACGTATGTCCTCGCGTTGTCTACACAACACTTACAGGTAAGCAGTTTGTTTCACTTCAGAATACCATTAACGTGTAGCCAGTTACTTTGTCTAACACCACTTGCCTGTACTAGCCTGCTTTGCAATTCATATCATCGCTGTCGTGTAAGTAGTTACTTTCTCGA
Source organism: Sinotaia quadrata (assembly GCA_028829895.1). Classification (NCBI taxonomy): domain Eukaryota; kingdom Metazoa; phylum Mollusca; class Gastropoda; order Architaenioglossa; family Viviparidae; genus Sinotaia; species Sinotaia quadrata. The sequence goes on along the minus strand of CM054181.1, from coordinate 4,920,136 downwards.
CCAAACCTTTGACTTTTAGCTAGCCAGCTTTCAGTTCTGAATAGGGCCTGTATACAATATACTTGCAGATAAGCCAAATTGCAGTCAGGAGTGCGGCAACAGGTATCTCTTACTTTGTTTACACAGTATTTGCACACAATTAGAGCAGTCAACTGCTTACTTTGTCTACACTTTACTTGCATACAGTTAGACGAATTTCAGTTAGAACAGAGTGATTAAAATCTGCTAGCTTTGTTTTCATAATATTTGCACACAGTTAGTACGCTTTCAGTTAGAACAGTTCTATGTATAATAACAAAATTGTTCTCCCATTGAAATAAAGCAAAGGCTTGGACAATTTTTTTCTTGAGATTGATACTTAACACCAATTCACACATGGCACCTAGCTATGGTCCAGTCCACACATGTGTATGTATGATGTATGTATAAATTTGCTATTAGACTAGACAGAAATGGAATTACTGTTACGCTTTACTGGTGGCGTAACTGAATTGGAAAAAGTATACGAAAGTAGTGTTGGAAGGTGAAGGTAATAAAAACTACAAGGTTGTAAAAGTAGTGTTGGAAGGTGGAACTAATAAAAACTACAAGGTTGTAAAAGTAGTGTTGGAAGGTGGAACTAATAAAAACTACAAGGTTGTAAAAGTAGTGTTGGAAGGTGGAACTAATAAAAACTACAAGGTTGTAAAAGTAGTGTTGGAAGGTCAAACAAGGTTGTAAAAGTGCATGCGTCGAATTTGTTTGACAACAAGGTGACCTTTGTACTTGACAGATTTGTTTGACTTTAGACTGTCAGTAGGGTGTTATTAAGAAGCGAGGCCTTGAAAGTTTTGAACCATTATTCTCTACCCCCACCCGTCGATTTGTTAGTAGTTAGAGTCATACTAAGTTATCATGCCAAGAAGTACAAACGCGCTGAAACAATTGAAACATTTTGTATAAAAGCACTGTGTGTGTGTTTCTGTCCTGTAGGAATATGTGTGTAATCCTGTCGTGTAAAATTGTCGTGTATAGTATCCCTAATAGAGAAGGAATGGTGTGTGTGCGTGCGTATTTCTGTCGTGTAGGAATGATGTATGTGTTTAGTGTGTTCATATAGTGTAGGAGTAGTGTGTTTGTGTGTTGTAATCGTGTAAGAATGGTGTATATTCCTGTCGTATAGGAATGGTGTGTATATGTGTGTTGCAGTTTTGTAGGAATGGTGTGTGTGTGTATGTTTGTTGCATTCCTATAGGAATGATGAGTGTGTATTCCTGTTGGGTAGGAATGGAGTGTGTGTAAATGATGGAGTCCTATAAGAATGGTGATTGTGTAATTCCTGTTTATTTGTATGTCACATGTTAGTAAATTGCTAGTGTTTTATTAAATGGAAATAGCATTTCCTGTAAACATTAATTATTATGACGAAGTGGTTTCAGATTATTATAGTGTCACGAGGTTAATAAACAAGTTATGTGAAATTTATTTCAGCAAGAAAAAAATGGCATTTGTAAACAGCAATACATGTATTACAAATTGCTTACACAGGTCAAGATATTATCTGATAAGCAAGCTGTGTAAACGTTTTAGTAGACAGACATACTGGGTCTCAGAAGTATATGTTTTTTAAACTGAAGAAACACTTATCGATACTGACTCATGAACAAATTGCACAAGTCATTATGGCAGAACAAATATAAATTTGTCTAACAGTGGTATATCTGTTGCGGCCAATATCGTTACTGATTGCTGCACAAATTTGGCAAAAGTCATTATGGCAGAACAAATATAAATTTGTCTAACAGTGGTATATCTGTTGCGGCCAATATCGTTACTGATTGCTGCACAAATTTGGCAAAAGTCATTATGGCAGAACAAATATAAATTTGTCTAACAGTGGTATATCTGTTGCGGCCAATATCGTTACTGATTGCTGCACAAATTTGGCAAAAGGCATTTAAACAGACGAACGCACAGTTCTAAAGCAGAATTTCAAGTAGAGTTGTTCTCTAGATTTTAAGATGTTGAGAAAAAACTTGTAGAACATTTGTAAACATCTGTCTGTTTGTATTTAACTACTTACAACGAATTCTGTATATTATAGAATAACTCGATAAACATTGCGCGTGGATTATTATTTATCTTTATTTGTAAAACGACACGAGGAAGTTTGGGAAAAAGGTCAATTTTGATGTAAAGTTAGTGGTGTTCACCTTGTTCATTTGTCTTGGCAGCTTGTCTAACTACATTTGTTTGGCTTTGTTGACTTCTTAATCAACTCTGCCGGTTGGAAGCTGTTCTCTCATTTCATTAAAGGTTTGCCAAGTCCTGTTTGGACTGCGAAATTCGTTTTCCACCTAAAGGATCGGAGCGGAGTTTTAGTGTTCCGCAAAGAAATAGTTCTTTGGTGATTTAGGTACTTGTGCGTCTTTCGCTCTTCTCTCTCTCCCACAGCTCTCTCTTCATCCCTTTCTTCATTTCTTCTCTCTTTTTTCTTCTTTTTTATTTTCAGTTCTCTTTCTGTTTCAGGATGTTTAAGTTATTTACCCTTAATGTTACTTGACCTACTTTGCCTCTCTCTCCCTTACCCCTCTCTCTCCCTTACCCCTCTCTCTCCCTTACCTCTTTCTCTCCCTTACCCCTCTCTCTCCCTTACCTCTTTCTCTCTCATATTCTGATTTCTTTCTCTCATTCTTTTTTCGCTCGTTTGTTCTTTTTTTCTCTTGTTCTTTTTTCTCTTTCTGAGCTCACATTTCCCCTTCTCTCTCTCTTTGAGCTCTCATACACCCTTCTCTCAAATAATACACAATCGCTTCTCTCTCTCTCTCTTTGAGCTTTCATTTCCCCTTCTCTCCAAAACACACAGTATCTTCTCTCTTTCTCTGGGCTCTCATTTCCTCTTCATGCCCTCTCTGTTTTCTCTATACGTCACACAACTTCTTTTACCCCCTCCTCTTCTTCTCCCTTCTTTCTTTCTCTTCTCTCACTTCCTTTCTCCCTTCTTCCTTTCTCTTCTCTCACTTCCTTTCTCCCTTCTTCCTTTCTCTTCTTCCTTCTTCCTTTCTCCCTTCTTCCTTTCTCTTCTCCCTTCTTCCTTTCTCTTCTCCCTTCTTCCTTTCTCTTCTCTCACTTACTTTCTCTCTTCTTCCTTTCTCTTCTCTTACTCACTTTCTCCCTCCTCTGTCTCCTCCTTTTTTGTCTCAGCAGCTAAGAAATGCAAGTTGCCGACGATCATAATATTAAATATTTGTCTGAAGCGTATTTGTCCAAACACGGAAACCATGGCAAACATGACTTGCTTCTGGTCAAGAGCTCCGTAAATCCAGTGGCTTAACCAGCTGCGTGCCTGTTTTACCTCGGCTTCCAAAATTTACTGAATTCCTAGACACGCTTTTGCCTTTGGGGAAAATACTTAAAGGCCAGAATGAATGGGGTTTTTTTTTTTTGGTTTTTTTTGTTGTTGAAAAGACTCGCAGAAACAGGATGAGAAATGGTGCCAGTGGAACACGCGCTTTTGGTACCAGAGGAAGATTTGCTCTGGATAGATCCTGCTGAACATCCAATTCCATCAGTCGTTATTTCATAGAAAGACATACCTCCCAGAATGAAGCAGAAATTGAAATTAAACTCTTTTAAGTACATGTATGAAATAGCCGCCACGGAATAAGTACAAGTTGCATTTTAATTAAATACTTCTGTAGGGAATGAACTTAATGATTACTGAATGTTAGAAAGGGAGAGAACTTCATCAGTAGACCGATATTTGGGAAGGGAGAGAACTTCATGAGTAGACCGATAGTTGGATAGGGAGAGAACTTAATGAGTAGATCGATAGTTGGAAAGGGAGAGAACTTAATGAGTAGACCGATAGTTGGCGAGGGAGAGAATTAATAAGTCGACCGGTAACTTGCAAGGAAGAGAATTAATGAGTTGACCAAATAACTGGTAAGGGAAAGAATTAATGAGTAGACCGATAGTTGGCAAGGGAGAGAATTAATGATTAAACCAATAGTTTGTAAGGGGAGAGTCGTAATGAGTAGACCGATAGTTGGCAAGGGAGAGAATTAATGATTAAACCAATAGTTTGTAAGGGAGAGACGTAATGAGTAGACTGATAGTTGGAGAGGGAGAGAACTTAATGACTGAGAGTTTTAGACCGATAGACCGAGAGAATTATTAAGTACACCCATCCTTACCTCTTCAACTTCTTGGTGTTAATAATAATTGTAAATTTAAATTAATTTAATGAATATTAATCATATATTCATTGACAGTTAACAGAAATACAATTGTGTCTGTTTTCTTGAAACATATTGTCTCAGGTTTGAAGAACGATTGTATTTTTCTTGAAACATATTGTCTCAGGCTTGAAGATGGACTGGTCAAACTGTGGTCAGTACCTTGCATTGACAGTTAACAGAAATACAATTGTGTCTGTTTTCTTGAAACATATTGTCTCAGGCTTGAAGATGGACTGGTCAAACTGTGGTCAGTACCTTGCAGTGGGCGGCTTCATGCGGCTCCCCAATCTGCAGTGTCGCAACGAGCTGCACTTTTACACACGAGAGGGCAAGCGTACTCACTCGGTCGTCGTGCCTTCGCAGGTCAGTCATCTGCATCGTTATACTGTGCCTTAGAACGGATCTTCTCGTGTTGTAACCATTCTGAGTTAAGACTGCACAATGAATATCTATTTTGGAATTTTTATTAGTTATTTTTTTTTAAAATGTAAACCCCTTATTGCAATATTAGGTTGACCGTGACTTTAAATCCTTTGCATTGATTGTTTTGATTTGGGCTCAGTTAAACATTCTTAGAATATCGCATTTAGTTACTGTTATTGAGTAAAATAAAAATTAATAGAATATCACGTATTATTTTGTTGCTTCTCTTATAAGAAATTTCAAAGTATGATGTTCACTTTGCAAATCAGAACTTTTAACCACTGGAATTATTACGTCATAGTCAACGTACGGCTGTGTTTTGTGCGCGCGATCCCCAAACGCTGGCATTGACAACACAAAACAGTATCACTATTTATTTTGGGGTACATTTTTTTAAAACTACAATTCAAATTATTTGAGCATTTTTCTGGATGCAAATGAAATATCAGCAGCGCTGATCGATATTTGATTAAATATCCAAAACAGCTATAGGAGATTTGCAGCTTTAATTAGTATTTGTTTACTACTTCATCAAAGTATTTGTTTACTACTTCATCAGAGTATTTGTTTACTACTTCAGCAGAGTATTTGTTTACTACCTCATCAACGTATTTGTTTACTACCTCATCAACGTATTTGTTTACTACTTCAGCAGAGTATTTGTTTACTACCTCATCAACGTATTTGTTTACTACTTCAGAAAAGTATTTGTTTACTACTTCAACAGAGCATTTGTTTACTACTTCAGAAAAGTATTTGTTTACTACTTCAACAGAGCATTTGTTTACTACTTTATATTTGTTTGCTACTTCAACAGAGTATTTGTTTACTACTTCAGAAAAGTATTTTAAGGACAGTTGTATAAAATTCCCGTATATTGTGTTCTAATAGACAATATGCATGCATGTACACTGAAACACACACACACACACACACACACACACACACACACACACACATACATACATTTACTGACCTACACACTCACATGGCGTACCTACCCACACAGTCACTCTGCCATTGAAATTATTTAGGATGTATTAGGTTTAATGTTAGGGCAATTAACTTTCTGTCATTTTGTAGCTTTATGTATTTTAATAGTTGCTTTCATTTCTCGCTTGTTTGCTTTAAGCACAGTATCATTTGCAATATTACAAATTAAATATTTTTATTTATGTATATTTATCACCATTTAAATATATACTCTCAAGGTCTTGACTGTCAAATTTTGGGTAGAGCATTTTACATTTTTATTGAGTTTGTTTAATTAAAAATTCTAGCGAAAACAACGAAATCCAATAAAATTTAAATCATAAACAAAAACAACTACACTGATAAATAGTCCAACCATTCCCTACACACTTTAAAGTAAAATAAAGTTCCCATACATTTAGTACTAGAGCGTAATGGAGGTTTTCAGAATGTGTTGCTTTAAGTAAAATTATTTTATAGTACTTTTATTTTTAAAATATTTTATCGCCAGAAAAGAACCATAATACAGTATGTTCCGTGCGCCACATGAGTTGGTTTCTCTTTGCATTCACCAAAACTGAATTATGGTTTGATCCCTTTCAGGGAGGCATTGCAAAAATAAAAGCTCATTACACAGCGTAATAAACCCCAAATCCAAAATACAATATTTCCTACAGCCGAAAATCTAACACCCACAACGAGAAACAAAATCTAGTGAAACACGAGTCCACAGCGTTGCATAAGTCATGGCCTACGCGCATGCGCTTTGCTTGTAATGTCCTTATGCGCTATACTTTTTTTTTTTTAGTTTTAAGGCTGCTGGCGAGCTCCCTTAGGGAACAGCATGACGTTATATAGCCTATTTTTATTCTAAGATCAATAAGGATACAGCTGTAAAGGTTGGATCAAAATCCGTCCAGCACTCATGTTTTTTACTTCCCTACAAACCCATAGACATTAAAGACGTGTACAATGTTTGTTACTTCCCTACAAACTCTATGACATCATTTTATTATATATATAGATAGACGTGTACAATATTTGTTGACGCCTGGCTTTTCTTACCAGCGAAAACAGCTTACTGTTTATGACGTTAACTTATATTGTGTGCCAGTCATCAACAGTTTGGTCAGTGGACTGTATCAACTTACATTATGTGCCTACAGTTATCTTTAAACAGATACTTTTACATTTCACCAATAAAGTCACCACGTTCTGCCTAATCAGTGACACTTACCGCCACCTCTGCAGCTTTGGAAATCTGACCTGTCTGTGTACTCCTAGCTTTGGAAATCTGACATGTCTGTGTACTCCTAGCTTTGGAAATCTGACATGTCTGTGTACTCCTAGCTTTGGAAATCTGACATGTCTGTGTACTCCTAGCTTTGGAAATCTGACATGTCTGTGTACTCCTAGCTTTGGAAATCTGACATGTCTGTGTACTCCTAGCTTTGGATATCTGACATGTCTGTGTACTCCTAGCTTTGGAAATCTGACATGTCTGTGTACTCCTAGCTTTGGAAATCTGACATGTCTGTACTCCTAACTTTGGAAATCTGACATGTCTGTACTCCTAGCTTTGGAAATCTGACATGTCTGTACTCCTAGCTTTGGAAATCTGACATGTCTGTACTCCTAGCTTTGGAAATCTGACATGTCTGTACTCCTAGCTTTGGAAATCTGACATGTCTGTACTCCTAGCTTTGGAAATCTGACATGTCTGTACTCCTAGCTTTGGAAATCTGATATGTCTCAGCATTCGTAGAAAGGAGCATAATCCTCTTAGGTGTAGGTGGTGCTGATATTTGGCAACGCTCGTAGGATTGCTTACGTAATGCCTCTTGCCCATGGATACTTTGGCAAAGAAGACTATAACTGATTAGGAGGATGCCCCCCCTCTCTAATACACACACCACTTCCTTCAAAGACCCCCTCCCTTCCCCTCCCTATTGCGTTCCTTTGGCATGAAACCTTTCCACAGCAAAGATAACTCCCTTCCTAAAAGTGTCTCATTTTGCCACACTCCTCGGCTCAGCTTTCAATTGCAAATAGTAATCATTTGCACGAAGATAACCCCTTGCCTAAAAGTGTCTACTTTTCCTATTACTTTACACTTGGTGTCTTGTTCAGTGATGGAACTTAATTTGTCTGGCAGAACTTCTTTCAGACGAAACACGCTTTAATCAAGAGACGTGACAGTCGGACTGTACTTATGATTGTCAGGAATTTGAAGGAAATAGCAAAACGAAGAGTCAGAATTGTATTTTAAAAAATACTTTAGGACTTTTAACGATCAAATTTTATTTTAGTTGACAGTGAAGTAATTTTCTCAAAAATTTTCTCAACATTTTAAACAAAACAGTACAATTTCGTCCCCACCACCCCAAAAAAATATGTTTGAAGATAAAGGGGGCTTTTTGATAGTAAAATATTAAGTCGAAAGGCAATGTATCAGTGTACTGTTTGAAGATATAAAAAAGGGCTTTTTGATAAGAAAATATTAATTCGGAAGGCATTTTGTCAATGTTCTGTTTGAAGATAAAATAATGGGCTTTTTGAAATATTAATTCGAAAGCTAATGTGCCAGTAAAAAGTACTGTTCGTAGACACTTGACGATAAAATAATATTTAAAATATGGTATTGATATTAATATAGGTATTTTTCTATAACAACTGAAAATAAAATAATTGACCCCCCTCCCGCCCTCGCCAAAACCATTTGACAGTAAAGTAGAATTCTAAGCCATTAATAAAAGAGAGTAGTAATTATTTTCTAAACTTTTGACAAAATGTAAAGTTATAATTCTTAATAATTTGATTTTTAACCATTATCACTAAAATAATTTCTTCCTCTGCAACTAGAGAATAGAATAAGGCCATGTTCCAGCAGTTTTATCCAGACCGCGCTCGTCAAAGTGTGCCCTCCTCTGGAATAAACCATTTGACGATGAAGTGTGTGTGTGTGTGTGTTTCACTGTTGTTTTAAAACAAAAGGCATGTACAACAAATTTACAATAAGATAACATTTTATTATCATTTTAAAAAAGTCAGGTAATAAAATGAGGTTTAAAGATAACAATAAAATAGTATTTTAACTGTTTGACTGAACGTAATAAAGCTTACAGTCGTTTGGTAATAAATAATTTCTTGTAAAACCTTTTGACTGAACGTAATAAAGCTTAAAGTCATTTGGTAATAAATAATTTCTTGTAAAACCTTTTGACTGAACGTAATAAAGCTTAAAGTCATTTGGTAATAAATAATTTCTTGTAAAACCTTTTGACTGAACGTAATAAAGCTTAAAGTCATTTGGTAATAAATAATTTCTTGTAAAACCTTTTTGACTGAACGTAATTTGACTGAACATAATAAAGCTGAGTCATTTGGTAATAGTTTCTTGTAAAATTTTTTTGACCGAACATAATAAAGCCGTGAGTCATTTGATAACAAAAGAGTTTCTTTTTTTGACTGAACGTAATAAAAGTTACAGTCATTTGATAAGAAAATAGTATTTGAAAACGTTTGACTAAAGGTAATAAAGCTTACAGTCATTTGATAAGTAATTGTATTTGAAAACGTTTGACTAAAGGTAGTAAAAGTTACAGTCATTTGATAAGTAATTGTATTTGAAAACGTTTGACTAAAGGTAATAAAGCTTACAGTCATTTGATAAGTAATTGTATTTGAAAACGTTTGACTAAAGGTAATAAAATGTGTCGATCATTTGACAACACAGCATTTATGTTGTAAGACATAAATAAATAAATCACAATTTTTCAATAAGCTATTTTAACAGTTAAATTGTATTTTTTGGAAAAAGGCTAACTGAAAAATGAGAAGGTACGTTTCAAAAAGTAATAAAGAATTTAAGAAAGAGGTAATATTCTCTGAAAGTGACAGTGAAGTAGTATTTTACCAGACATTGCAGTTAAATGTAATATTTGGTTGACTTATTCAGAACTAGAACACATTGTAAGTTGTGTAATATTTGGTTGACTTATTCAGAACTAGAACACATTGTAAGTTAAGTGTAATATTTGGTTGACTTATTCAGAACTAGAACACATTGTAAGTTAAGTGTAATATTGGTTGACTTATTCAGAACTAGAACACATTGTAAGTTAAGTGTAATATTGGTTGACTTATTCAGAACTAGAACACTTGAGGGACTTTTGCCCTGTATTAAAGGTACTATTTTTCAGATCTAAACAGAATTGTAGGACGTATTTCATCTTGTGTTAAATGCATAAGTGTTCTGACTGAATAGTATTTACTCAGATCTAAAATAATTATAGGACGAATTTTATCTTGTTTTGAATATACAAGTATTGCTCACACCTAAAAATATATAGGACGTATTTTATCTTGTTTTGAATGTACAAGTGTTGCTCACACCTAAAAATATATAGGACGTATTTTATCTTGTTTTGAGTATACAAGTGCTGCTCACACCTAAAAATATATAGGACGTATTTTATCTTGAGTTAAACATACAAGTGTTCTGGCTGTGTGGTATTTACTCACAGGCCTAAAATCACTTTGTCCTATTTTTCTTAGCGAAACATTATTTCATTTGATGAACGTATATTATAAAGTCAGCTACTGCCATTCAGAAATACATTTTCAAAAATGTTTTCTAATTTTAATGACGAATGAGAAGCATTTTCAAAGCGTTACCACAATTTCTTTCCTCAAAAACTGTTTGACGAAGGACTTGTCATTTCCCAAAATTTTATGCCGAAATAAATTCTTTTCTTTTATCATTTTTTAAAAATAGCATAGCTGTTTTAATTTTGCAGAAATCTAACTAGTATGAAGCTGACATGAAACTGAATATATTTTGTGTTTATTAATTGTAATTCAAATAAAGGAAAAAACCATGAATGGTAATAAAATGTTATTTTATTCGAAATTCTCCCCCCCCCTCCCGTCCTTTGAATATTTTAACTTATTTCCTATTCCATTCCTTTTTGTTGTTAATAGGGCAAGCCTCTAACTGCTATTACTTGGGGTCACAATGACAAACGGATGTTCGTAGCTGTGGGCTGTCAGTTGTACGTGGCCTGGGTCAGCAAGCAGGTGGCGCCACTGTACTTCCTGTGTGAACGCGTGGTTCATCGATGTGTCCGGCATGAGAAAAATGTCGATCACTTGCCTCTCCCACAGAGACTTAGACAGGGTGTACAGTCCCTCTTCTCTCCCACTGTTAAGGTAAGTTGTCTCCCGTGGTCTCATTGTTAAGGTAGGTTGTCTCCCTGTGGTTTCATTGTTAAGGTAGGTTGTCTCCCTGTGGTTTCACTGTTAAGGTAGGTTGTCTCCCTGTGGTTTCATTGTTAAGGTAGGTTGTCTCCCTGTGGTTTCACTGTTAAGGTAGGTTGTCTCCCTGTGGTTTCACTGTTAAGGTAGGTTGTCTCCCTGTGGTTTCACTGTTAAGGTAGGTTGTCTCCCTGTGGTTTCACTGTTAAGGTAGATTATGGAGGACGTGGGCACTCCCGAATGTGGGAGGTCCGAGGTTTGGGGAGGACATGGGAACTTTTAAATCTGGAAGGTCCAAAGTTTTATGGAGGACGTGGGCACTTTGGCGAAGTGCTGTGTTTAGCAGTGGTGTAAGCCTATGGTTTCCCGACAGTTAATTCCAATTCAGATGTTAAATTTCTGTTGCTGCTAATATCACTTCCCCTTTTATGTCAAACACCTTGGATCTAATCCCAATATTTTAAAATATGTCCCCTCTCAAATATTATTTTTACATTTGTATATTTAGATAGGAAATAGTTTGTAGGTTGTATTTATTTATTTTTGTATGCTACTTTATATTAATGTGGTTTTTTTATTTTTTATAATTTATCTGTGTGAGCACGGTTTTTACATGGCACACGAATATAGATATTTATTTTATTTTGTAGGCCTACTTATCTTTTAATGTATACGTTAGGAAAGAGTTGTATTTAAAAAGTATTTATTTTATTTTGTAGGCCTACTTATCTTTTAATGTATACGTTAGGAAAGAGTTGTATTTAAAAAGTATTTATTTTATTTTGTAGGCCTACTTATCTTTTAATGTATACGTTAGGAAAGAGTTGTATTTAAAAAGTATTTAACATACATTAGATAGCAAAATCATAACATAGCTCTTAGTATTTTAGAAATAAATCATATCTAAACGAAAGACAGAAAACACAGAACATGGGAGTAAAGGCTTTTTATGTAACTAGTACGACCAAATGCCGGCATGGTTTACTTAGCAGCCAGCACTGAAAGTTTTTTGAGAGAGTAAAAATGCGCACAGAGGAACAAGAACCACGTAGCTCAGAAAAGAGAACGAGTTTGTTGGTGTGTCATCATGAATAACGCCCTCCTATAAACTGTAAACACGGTGTTGCATGTTCATCTCTTGCTGCAGCTGTCGTCAAGCGTATTGTCTTCCATCATCATCGTTGTTTTTTTTATCTTGTATCCTGTGGTGACCCATTGCACTGCTATAACACTACACCCACCACCCCATCACATACAGTTAAACTAGTTTTTACAATTTACAGGTACTCAGGTGAACTTTAGAATAATATGTGCCATTGTGTTGCAGTACTCACGCGAACTTTAGAATAATATGTGCCATTGTGTTGCAGTACTCACGTGAACTTTAGAATAATATGTGCCATTGTGTTGCAGTACTCACGTGAACTTTAGAATAATATGTGCCATTGTGTTGCAGTACTCACGTGAACTTTAGAATAATATGTGCCATTGTGTTGCAGAGCTATATACCAGATCCCTTTAAACTTCGGGGCTTCATAAGCACACCTCCACCCGGAAACGAGCGATTGTTCTGCACTATGATCCGCCATGGGGATGAGACCTCGGGTGGACATTACACTCTCTACCTCGAGTACCTGGGAGGACTGGTTCCACTGTTGAAAGGAAAGCGAGCCAGCAAACTGCGGCCTGATTTTGTCATCTTTGATCCTAAGATTCGAACGTCTGGAAGGGGTATGTTTTTCTTCTTGAGCTTCCTCTTATCCTTTTAAAATGAGTTCCCTTCCTGCCCTATTAGATTAGTTAATTGTATCACTCAGTTTGTCAGCAGTTTTTACTCTGAAAGGAGTAAAGTAAAATTGCATACCGCATAAACACAAACCCATACCCTTTTACTCATTTTCTTTGTCGTTGTGGCCCAGTCTTTCTAGCCTGCTATTGGAATCCCATATCCATACAAATATTTCGTTTGCCCTGTTAAATCAGTTCTCATTGCTGTGGTCCTTATCCATTTATTTATTTAGTTTGCCCTGTTAAATCAGTTCTCCTTGCTGTGGTCCTTATCCATTTATTTATTTCGTTTGCCCTGTTAAGTCAGTTATTTTTGCTGGGGTTCCTAGCCTCATACTTAATTCATTGTCCAGTGTACGTATTTCCTTTGTGCTATTAAATCAAATCTCTTAAGCAAACTTAACTAAAATTCCATCTCTTTTATTAATTAACACTCTCACTCTGTCATCCAGTGACCCTAATTTATTGCTTATCAACCTGCCCATTAGTTAGCATGCCCTGGTAGTTAATTTTCATGCACAGTGTAATGTGTTCCAGAAGATTTATTAATATAATATATGCCCATGCATATGAATAATAGGTTTTATAATATGAATAATCGGCCTGCCAGAAACTTTGTAGAATTAAAAATAGGAAGAAACATATTCGGAAAATGTAGCTTTACTTCCCCGAAATTTTTCATAACACTCGCCAATAAGTACTGAAGATTAGTATCATTATTCTTATCATTATTAGTATCATTATTCTTATCATTATTAGTATCATTATTCTTATCATTATTAGTATCATTATTCTTATCATTATTAGTATCATTATTCTCACATGTATTAGATGTAGCTGAGATATGTAAGGATTAACTTTTCATATAAGCCGCTTGATCGTTGGGAAGCTGATAGGGTGGGGCAAACCTGTGATAGACAGAAACGATGTGTAAACACAACGACTACTGAACTAGCCATGAGCAAGCATTACACCTTAAGACAAGGAGAATAGACTGGACTGGGAAGGGCAGCGTTTGCACAACTTACATGAGTAAGAGTAGAGCAAAGTCCGTTATCACTTCTGGGTTCTTGCATCTTTTTGTTTGGCTGATAACTAGAAAAAAAACCACAGGATGGATTTGATTGGACTTTTACTATTGTATACCTTAGTGACCTTGAATCATGATAGGCTATATAACATCTCACTATCCCATAAGGAGCTATATAACAAACCACTATCCCATAAGGGAGCTCACCAGTAGCCCTAAAGCGCAATCATGCCTGCCATGGATTATACATCACTCTGACCTCCAATCACTCTGGCCGTTTTGTGGATTCACTCAGATTGTATTTTAGGATGTAGTAAATAGTGTCATTTGGTGGATTATATTTTAGGATGTAGTAAATAGTGTCATTTGGTGGATTATGTTTTAGGATGTAGTAAATAGTGTCATTTGGTGTATTATATTTTAGGATGTAGTAAATAGTGTCATTTGGTGGATTACACTAAACTGCGTAGTTAGCTTTTATTTTTGCAATGCCTCCCCAAAAGAGACCAAACCTTAATTCAGTCTTGGCGAATGCAACCAGAAAGTGACTTACGTGGCTCATGGAAATCTAATCACAGAAAGGGGGGGCAGGGCATGGTGGGCTTAAATAGTCGTATATTCAGCCCCATTGCTTTGACCTTCATGCACTGAAGATGCTCACTTTCTTTAGTATATATGTTTTCTGCCACACTCTCAAATTATTGTCTTCTCCTTTTTTTTCTCATTATTTTCCTTCCTTCTTCTTTTTCTGTCTCTCATTTTCTCTTTTCTTATGACACTTTCTCTCTTTATTTCTCTCTCTCTTTCTCTATAATTTTTTTCTCTCTTTCATACTTTTATCTCTTTCGGTCTTTCTCTTGATCATGTCTCACTCTATCTCTCTCCCACTATCACATTCTCCTTTCCCCCCTTATTCTCAATCCATCACTTCTTCCATTCTCTTCTTTCTTTCAGTTATTTCTTCCTGTTCTCCAGTCTCCCCTTCAAAACCTTTTCATTCTCCCTCCCCTCTGTCTTTTAATTCTTTCTGTCCTTTCCTTATGTGATTTCTCTTTGTGTATGTGTATGTCTGGCTCTTGTTTCTTTCTTCTAAACTTCCTTCCAAAACTTCTTTATCATGGTGAAGCATTTGAAGAAATGGCTGAGAAGGGGTTAATTAGTGCATGACTGGCATTCCAGCACTCCTCGGTGAAGCTTTGAGTGCTTCCAGAGCATTCTTTGAGTGCTTACCAGAGCATTCTTTGAGTGCTTACCAGAGCATTCTTTGAGTGCTTACCAGAGCATTCTTAACTGCTAAAGTTCTGTTTGCTATCAACCAGACTTTGTGATATCTATCTTCTATGCATATAATAAAATTATGTTTGTTTGCCTAGGGATAACTTAAAAACTAGTGAACTCATTTTGATCAGACGTTTACTTTTGTTTACCTTAGTGCCCTAGAATCAAAGTAGGCTTTATAACATCACACATTCAAGCTTGCAAGTAACCTTAAAGTGTGAAATAATAAAGTGTATGAGCACGGGACTGTGGCTTAAACACAGCTTGGCATATTGGACTATAGACCGCTCTGACCTCTGTTCACTTCAGACACTTCATGGATCCACTCTGCATTTCTCATTTTGTGAATTAGATTTTAGGCTGTAGTAAATATTGTATTTTGATGGGTTACATTACGTTGTTTGGTTATCTCTTATTTTTGCAAAGCCTCCCTGAAATGGAGAGATGGTTAAATTTAAAAAAATACTTTACTCAAATATCAAAACAAGTCTCAACAGAGGCAAATACACTTCAGTCTATACTTCAGATCTTTAAACAGCACTCAAAAGAATTAAAGAGATGAACACTTGAATTCACTATACTTCAGATCTCACCATAGTCAATCAAAAGATTTAGACGGACGAACACTGGAACACTTTGCTTCATGAGATAACTGGTATACTCTCAAACGATTCTTCAGTCTAATTATAGTAAACTAGCCTAAACAAATAATAAATAATCAAATAAACAGAGAAAATTACTCTAATATTTACGTAGCATAGTCTCTCTAGACCTTTTTTCAAATATATTTAGTGCCAAAGCTGTACACATCTAAAGCATTTTAACCAATTCTACAATGCCACGGGAATTCGTGTCTTTCTGACTTTGCCCAGTGGATATTAATCAGTGTAAAATATATTCCTGTTGGAAATGTTTCACTCATTAAAGTTGAGGTTCATTGATGTGTATGGATCGGCTGCATGGGACCCTTGTCGTTGTGGCGATCGTTAAACAAGAGTGAGATCAAGAATGGAGGGCGTTTTCTTAAGTGAAAAATGTATGGTCTAGGGCTCTAGGCCTAGGCCCTAGGGAATATTTTAGATTTACTTCTATTTTACAAGAATGCGAGTCGATGTTCAGTAAAAATGGGGAACAAGGAAGTAACTTTATTGGAATTTTACAAAATTAATTTGTGTGTATGAATTTGTGTGTGTGTGTATGTGTGCGTGCGTGCGTGCGCCTACATGTGATTATGTGTATGCTTGTATGTGTCTTTGTGTGTGTATGTGTGTAGATGGGTGGATAATTTAAATGGGGTGTGCGTTCCTTTTCTCATGGTAATCTAAGATCCAAAGTTTGCGACTGATCTGTCAATCAATTCCTTTGATCAGCATCACTTGTTGTATGAGTTTTATCTTCTCTCTTCATTGTAATAGACCACAAGGGAATGAATTTCAAAATCTTACCATCGTGACATGTCACAAGGGAATGAATTTCAAAGTCTTAACATCGTGACATGTCACGAACTATTAGTTCGCTAGTACTGTGTTCTGTGGTTGTTTAAAGTGTTGTGTATCACTTTCATACAAAGTGTTGTTTATAACTTTCATACAAAGTGCTTTTTATAACTTTCATACAAAGTGCTGTTTATAACTTTCATACAAAGTGTTGTTTATAACTTTCATACAAAGTGTTGTTTATAACTTTCATACAAAGTGTTGTTTATAACTTTCATACAAAGTGTTGTGTATAAATTTCTTGGAGAATTCTTCTGGAAGCCTATTAATTGGTAAAGTTTTTTTTTTATTTCTGGTTTTTAGAATTTTATGACTTTGTACAAACTTAAATTATTTGAAGGAACTTTTTGCAACTGTAAGAATTACAAATTTTGCTCTGGATTTTACTTATGTCTTGGCCTTATGTATTTTTTTTTTTTTTTTTTTTTTTTTTTTAGAAATTCTTTAGTTTTCAGGGAGTATAATAATCTAAAATAATTTTGTCAATTGAAATAAAGAAAATTCAATGGACGTCCGGTGTGTGTTTAGGTGTCGGCCAATTGTTCAAATCCCACCTGCAGACCTCACACAAGGATAATACTCAAGCAGTTATCTGCGCTTGTTTTGTATTAGTTTTTGTTCGACCATTAAGTTATTCAAAGCTTGGTAGATATGTCAAGAAACCCAATATAGTTTTGTTTTTTTAAAAATGTATTATAAATTTGTTAACATTGCTTCTCTTTTAAAATTTAAATAGAAATCCTTTCTAGCTGAAAGAGAAATTCTTGTAAGTTTTTATTTGCATTTTCTTTCATTCCGGAACGTTGAAATCTTGTACAAGTAAATTTTGTAAATCTTGTACAAATAAATTTTGTAAATCTTGTACAAATAAATTTTGTAAATCTTGTACAAGTGAATTTTGTAAATCTTGTACAAGTAAATTTTGTAAATCTTGTACAAATAAATTTTGTAAATCTTGTACAAGTAAATTTTGTAAATCTTGTACAAGTAAATTTTGTAAATCTTGTACAAATAAATTTTGTCAATATTGTACAAGTGAATTTTGTAAATCTCGTACATGTAAATTTTGTAAATCTTGTACAAGTAAATTTTGTAAATCTTGTACAAGTAAATTTTGTAAATCTTGTACAAGTCAATTTTGTAAATCTTGTACAAGTCAATTTTGTAAATCTTGTACAAGTCAATTTTGTAAATCTTGTACAAGTCAATTTTGTAAATCTTGTACAAGTCAATTTTGTAAATCTTGTACAAGTAAATTTTGTAAATCTTGTACAAGTAAATTTTGTAAATCTAATTAAGAAATTCACTTATACTTCGTCGATTATTTTTGAGAGTGAGAGTGAGAGGGAGAGTGAGAGTGAGAGTGAGAGGAGAGTGAGAGGAGAGTGAGAGTGAGAGTGAGAGTGAGAGGAGAGTGAGAGGAAAAAAACTTCGGTGTCATTCCTACAAAACGCCCCCCCCCCATATATATATATACATTTAGCTAATATTACTAATGATTTGCTTGCAAAGTACACTAAATGCTATCCATCTATCTATCTATCTATCTGTCTATCTATCTATCTATCTTGTTTGTTTCTAAACATGTGTTTGTCACTGCGGCTCTGTCCCGTGTGAGCTTGTTTGTTTATAAACATGTGTTTATCACTGTGGCTCTGTCTAATTTATGTAGTCTTTTGATGTCCTGCGTTTGGAAATGAATGCTAACAGATTGTTAAAGTAACGGCTAGGCTTTAGAATCCCTGCCTCTGAATAAACAAAATGCTACATCGTTGTCAAGTTTCTCCGACAATGTGATCCAGCCTGGCAAGAAGCCGTTGTCAAGTTTCTCCGACAATGTGATCCAGCCTGGCAAGAAGCCGTTGGAGATCGCTGAGTAATTGCAATCTTTTCACGGGCACAAAAAGGTGTGAAATTTGAGGTAGTGTTTACCTCTCTACTCTTCTTCGAATCTTTGGCTTAGTGAAAGGAGAACGGCGAGCGGTTTTGTAAGGGCAGAGTACTCTTGTGCTAATGAAATCTATGCTCTGGTATGAATTCATTCTTTGCCAGTTCCAGAGAATATGTATGCTGTTCCCTTGTATAGAGCTCTGACATTGAACTCTTGAATTCTCGATATTGTTTTACAAGTAAAAGTTAATCTTTACCTCCACCACACCTCAGTTTATAATAAATTTGCAGCTGGAAGAAAAGTTACATAATTTTATTAAAAGTAAAATAGGATGAGTTGTTTTTTTTCTTTCCCCGGCTTCTGAGTTTTGTTGCATCCTTTGTTGTGACCAGTTTGTTTACTGGCTTGTGCTTATGCTCGAGCCTGAGTTTTAAAGGGAATTAAATCACGCTTAAGTTTTAAAGGGAATTAAATCACGCTTAAGTTTTAAAGGGAATTAAATCACGCTTAAGTTTCAAAGGAAATTAGATCACGCCCGAGTTTTAAACACAATAAATCACTCCCGAGTTTTAAACAGAAATAAATCACTCCCGTGTTTTAAACAGGAATAAACCACTCCCGAGTTTTAAAGGGAAATAAATAAAAAATGTTCGGATGAAAACACTGTTGGGTAATAATTATTTAAATAATAAAAATTAAACTCCCATGTTCCGCTGAGAATTGCGTCAATCTCAGATAGTTCTCAGCATGACAGTGTGCAGGTCGGCTGCGGCTTAAAAAAAACGGACTGAAATAAAAAAAAGTTTTGAATGTAAACGTTTTCGAAATTGCAAACATTAATCATGTAATAGAAGCTGTATATTCGTTCATTTGTTTATTTATGTGTTTGTTTGTTGTTGCAGTTTGAAACGCGACCTATTTGTAGTTTTCAAAATACAACAACTGTTCATAATTAATTTAATTTACAGGTGGATGAAGATGATTTTCTTAATGTATATTTTAAAAAAATTACTAGAGCTAATTTTCTAGGGTAATTATCGTTCTTGCTTCTTGCTTAATTTGATTCAGCGTAGTGAAACACGTGTTAACTGAGATAGGCCACATCCGAAAAATAAATATAATCGTGAACTGAAAAATTCAGTCGATTTCTAGGAACGGAACTTTCCTTTCCTAATTAAAAACAATTGATTTTTCCTCTTTTCCTAAAGGTTCCTCTCTTCTTTCAAGTTTTTATTTGTCACTCGTAGAATATGAATGAAGACGCTATCGAAATTCTCCATTTTAAACTGCAACTCGTAAAATAAAACATGTTTCTCTTTTTTTCGTCGGTCAGTAATGCCATATGGTAGTAGACTGGACCCGCTTCTCTTTTCTCTTCATCAGTTACTATTGAGAGTTTGATCAGAGATACGACACATTTCCTATTTCGGCTCAAACATATTCATTCTTATCAGCTACTCGTAAAATATGGTATACGACACTAATTTCTATACTTTTATAATCAACCATTCGTAGAAAGTAAGATCCGGTATTTTCTTCTTTCTTGTACATTGTGGAATAATGCATAGTCAAATTTCTCCATTTCTCTCAGCCGTTTGCAGAACAAGAAAAAAAAGACATGATCTTATTTCTCCTTCATTAGGCATTCGTAAAATCGGAGCATGAAAACATTTCTCCTTTTTCATCAGTCATTCAAAGGACATGGAACAAGACATGATCACATTTCATAATCATTTATAGGACATGGAACAGGATATGATCATATTTCTCTTTTTTCATCAGACATTCATAGGACACAAAGCACGACATGACCTAACACCCCACCCCCCACCCCTCCCCACGCACGCTTTTATAAAATATAAACTTTTGTAGAACTTGGAGCAAGATAAAGTTTCTCCTTTAATTTGTTCATGTCTAACGATTGCCTACAACACAACACTGATTGCCCAGTAATGCTAGAACTATTCTCTCACAACACTGATTGCCTACAACACAACACTGATTGCCCAGTAATGCTAGAACTATTCTCTCACAACACTGATTGCCCAGTAATGCTAGAACTATTCTCTCACAACACTGATTGCCTACAACACAACACTGACTGCCCAGTAATACTAGAACTATTCTCTCACAACACTGATTGCCTAGTAATGCTAGAACTATACTCTCACAACACTGACTGCCTAGTAATGCTAGAACTATACTCTCACAACACTGACTGCCCAGTAATGCTAGAACTATTCTCTCACAACACTGACTGCCTAGTAATGCTAGAACTGTTGCACACTTATTGACTGACGTTGAGGAGAGAATACAATGTACCCAGAATGACGTCTCACAACTCACACTGATCATGTCTTGGTATACCCAGAATGACTTCTCACAACTCACACTGACTATGTCTTGGTGTTTCCAGAATGACATCTCAACTCACACTAACCTTATCTTGGTGTACCGAGAATGATTTATCACAACTCACACTGATCATGTCTTGGTATACCCAGAATGACTTCTCACAACTCACACTGACTATGTCTTGGTGTTTCCAGAATGACGTCTCAACTCACACTAACTATAACTTGGTGTACCCAGAATGACGTCTCACAATTCACACTGACCTTATCTTAGTGTACCCAGAATGACGTCTCAACTCACACTAACCATATCTTGGTGTATCAAGAATGACGTCTCACAACTCACACTGACCATGTCTTGGTGTACTAGACCGATGCCTACAATTCACTCTGGCGAAGGTAGTGTGCGTGCTCTCGTGTATAACTTCGCCCATTGACTCCAGCTTTTTAAAAAAAACAAACAAATCCGTTAATATAGATACACGATATCAGATTTCCTTTTTTTCAACTTCCCTTGATACACGTACGCGAAATCAGCAAACGTTGGAGAAGAGCACTGAGCAGGAATCATTCAATCGATCAAATCTTCCCAGTGTCTCCAGAAAACAAATATTTATATTAAGTGAAAACTGTGTGTATTTCTTATAAATGTCTACTCTCTATGTTTGTGTCTTGTTTTTGTGCAGTGTCTGTGTGTGTGTGTGCATGTATTTTTTGTGTTGTGCACTTTATGTGGTTTTGTGTGCACTGTGTTTGTGCGCTGTGTGTGTGGTTGGTGTTTTGTTGTTGTGTGCTATGTGTTTTTTGTGCGCTGTGTGTGTGGTGGGTGGTCTTTTGTTGTGCGCTGTGTGTGGTGGGTGGTCTTTTGTTGTGCGCTGTATGTGTGGTGGGTGGTCTTTTGTTGTGCGCTGTATGTGGTTTTTTTGTGAGCTGTATGTGCATTTTATTGTTTGTGCGCTATGTTTCGTGGTGTTTTTTTTCTTGTGCGCTGTATGCGATTTTTTGTGCGCTGTGTATGTGTATGTTTGAATAAGTGATTACGCAAGTGATTCTGTGCTCCATGCGTTCCATGATTTTAACCTTTGCACTTGTATTCCACAGTGAAATGTAGATCAATAATTTTCTAGGCTTTTATTGATTTCTTTCATAGTATCCTCTGTTTGACCCTTGAGACTTTAGTTCTTTCAGGAGCGGCCATTGAAGAGAGTAAAACTCCGGCCACGCCATGCTCAGATTTGACGTTCTTTTACTTACACCGTCAGTGTTTGCAGTGCATGTTCAATCTTATTGAAAGCGAACATGTATGTTGTCGGAAACTGACGGTGTATATATTGTACAGACAAAACAATGGTAGAGTAATGCTTCTCTATCAGTTAATTATTTTAAACATCCATACATTCCAATAAAACTGTGCTGCTTGTTTTGCCCTAGAGGGAGAACAGGTGAAAGCTGTTAAAGCAAATAAAGTAAATTTCAACTTCCAATAAGTGATTACATGAACACAGATTGCAAGACGCAATGGTCAAATATTATATCTCTCTCCAGTATTAGAATTTAATATTTTATTTTTGTTATATTCCAAGTTAATAAATATTTAAGTTTAGATTTTAATTACTATTTTTTTATCATTATCATTAATCCCAACAAATTAATAAAATTAAATTACTATTAACTCTGAAGACAAAAATCTGCGCTAGTTTTTGTTTAAGACATGTATGGGTGATTGTTTTTCGTTGTTTTTAAATTTTTGTTTGTTTGTAGACATCAAAATCGTATTGTGTATAAAAAAATTTAAGCACTTCTATGCATTTAATAGCATTGCTGGAACATTAACTATTTTTTAAAAATCAATTTCGTAAATTTATATTCAAAGTGTACTTCGTGACAAAATGATTGGGCCGGAAGTTTTTGTTGCGTTGATATTTCTTTCTTTCTTTAAATGTGTGTGTGTGTGTGTTTGTGTGTGTGTGTGTGTGTGTGTGTGTGTGTTTATATTGTGTATATATATATTAATATTGTCACTTTCCTCAACACTGGCTGATGCGGGGAGAGGGGAGGGAGGGGAGACAGTGGGCAATGATTGAAGTAAATTGGCTGAATATCAGCGGGTGTTATTTCATTTATCTCCCTTTAATACCATTCTCGCCGATTGGAGCTGTCGCAAGGCGTTATTTTATGCCTCAATTTACAAAGCACAGCTACCTCTTGATAGCCAATCACGAACGTGCTTTCATAATCCATTTGTGAAAACTGTAAATTGTCACCTAACAGGCAGCCCTTCGCTTGATAGAGCAGCATATCGAACGGTGGCCTGGTTTATGGATAAATAACAAAACAATAGTGTTGCGACTTTTTTAACGCATTTGTTTATACAAAATTGTCTTAATAAATGTAATTCATGTTGAAATCTTATTGTCATTGACTTAAGTGATACTCACTAACCATTAGTAGAAAGCTTCGCGGATCCTTAGGTCTGTCATCACAAGCGTAACATCGTTTTGGTCATAGACATAAATACACCTAGACCCCCTTGTTGGCCCCATGATCGATACGTGTATTGCCACTGCGCATAATTCTCGCACAGGTTTGTCGCGAATCGTCCGACCTGAATGTATTTTTCTAATTTATTTTAAAACTTGTTAGTGTTCCATGTTAATTTATTGATCAATTAGTTAAACACGATACTGGTCCTTAGTACTGTTTTGAATATGTTGTATATTTGCTGTATAGGCCTATTTAGCATATACTTTGGATGATGTTTATGATATTTCAGTCGTTAAGTAGGTAGGTGTATGTGTTTTTTTTTATTTAACGCATGCTCCGACCTTCGTCAAAGGTTCAGGCCATATTCGTTATATTAATCACATTAACATTTCATATTTAATTTGGCGTATTTATTTCGTATAGTAATTGTGTTGGATATTTTCATATAACGAATTAACTTAAACTGAATGGCAAACGTGTTCCTTATTTTTTCATTGTCTTCATTCCTCGGTATAATTTATAATTTATAATTTAGTGTGCGTTGAGAGTGGGGGTAGGATGTTTTCCATTCCTCGTTGGTTGTTCCAATTCATTTATTTTGCATATTTCCTGCCTTACTGATGTCCCTTTTTTATGAAGCATCCAGGAAGTCTATTCTTAATTTACATTCCGTATGTGCCCTACACTGATGCTTCTGCGTCCCTCCACAGTCCAGGGATTCTCAAAGTCCGAGGACTGTCCACTAAAGAGATGATTGGGAGGACAACCAAAATTCGAAAAGTTTAACCAGTTAAAATAAAATAACACTGACAAATTTATAAACATAACCAACCACCCACTAGCTCTATTAACCTCATAAAACTCCAACAGCTAAAAGCAATGAGTACCTAGAAAATAAAATGTTGCTGAATTATTATTCGAATGTTGAACAGCATTTAGAAGGTTAAAATAAAATTACGATGAGGCGCTCGTGTAGGTTAGTGTTATTATTCCAAGTGATCGTGTACATTAGTGTTATTATTCCAAGTGATCGTGTAGATTAGTGTTATTATTCCAAGTGATCGTGTAGATTAGTGTTATTATTCCAAGTGATCGTGTAGATTAGTGTTATTATTCCTATTTAATGACTGAAATGATCGTGTAGGTTAGTGTTATTATTCCTATTTAACGACTGAAATGATCACTGCAAAGTTTGATTATTTCGTACACGGGTGTTCTGCTTTGGGGAGACTGAAGACAGGTACACGCTTGAGAACAGAAATCTTTCCTTTCAGAAAAAAAATCCAAGAAAGATATTATTCGATGGTGAAAGGTATCAGAATTAGCCATTATGAAGAGCTATTAGCCATTGTGAAAAAACGCAAAATGAAATGTATGGGCATGTCACATGATCAACAGGGCTTGCCAAGACAATCAGGCAAGGTACTGTGCAAGGAGGGCGAAGGAGAGGAAGACAGAGGAAAAGATGGGAGGATAACATAGAGTAGACAGGACTGAAGCCGAGTAATATAGTAAGATTAGTAGAGAAAAGAATGGAGGAAACTAGTTGTCAGGTCATCAGTGGTGCCCCTACGGTTGTCTAGACTAAGGGATAGATAGATAGATAGATAGATAGATAGATAGATAGATAGATAGATAGATAGATAGATAGGTAGGTAGGTAGATAGATAGGTAGGTAGACAGATAGGTAGATAGGTAGATAGATAGATAGATAGTTTACGACGTAATTTTGGAAAAAGATCTATGACGTCATACGGTGCTTAAAATAATAATAATCCCGTCACACTCTCTGCGTCACGCCGCATAATGGCGAGATTACATCTGAATAATCGATTACACGATGTGATTTTAAAGAAGACGCTCTCCCGACATTTTGTACATTTTATTTTGTGTAGAAAAAGTTGCACGATATCCTCCTAGCAGTTTGTACATTTAGTTTGTATTGAAAATGTTGCAGACATTCTCCCATTTTGTACATTTAGTTTGTATTGAAAATGTTGCAGACATTTTCCCATTTTGTACATTTAGTTTGTATTGAAAATGTTGCAGACATTCTCCCATTTTGTACATTTAGTTTGTATTGAAAATGTTGCAGACATTTTCCCATTTTGTACATTTAGTTTGTATTGAAAATGTTGCAGACATTTTCCCATTTTGTACATTTAGTTTGTATTGAAAATGTTGCAGACATTTTCCCATTTTGTACATTTAGTTTGTGTTGAAGAAGTTGCGCGTTACATCTTCCTGACAGTTTGTAGATTTAGTTTGTTTAGTAATGATTGCGGTCATCTTCCTGACAGTTTGTACATTTAGTTTGTTTAGTAATGATTGCGGTCATCTTCCTGACAGTTTGTACATTTAGTTTGTTTAGTAATGATTGCGGTCGGTTTGAATGCCTTATATGTGGCGTTTGAGAGGACATGCTCTGCAAAATTCAGATCGCGCGCAAAGACATCAAATCAGTCGTTGAGCGAGAACAGTTGTTTGTTTGTTTTTTCTTAAAGATCCAGTCATGGACATGCAGTTTCTATTAAATGGCCGGTAGATTGTTCTTTCTTCTGCTTCCTGCTTTTCCTTGCATACAGATCATAAGAATCTCCACTCTTTCACATTTGTAATGGTCATCGTCTCGGTTATAAGCCACATTGACTCGGTTATCCACACAGCCAGCAGCAAATGACGATTGCACACTTCTTGCTTTACTGATTCCGTTTCGATGAAACGATCTGGAATCTGACACCAAGCTGCCAGGAGAAGGATGGAAATAAAACTCTTTTACCTGCTGCTCAAGATCCGAGACATATCCCTATTTTTGTGCTATGGAGATGATGATATATAGTTGGTTAATTGTTAACGGGTAGCAGGATCGGTACTCAGTTATTAATGGCGAGCTGTATTGTAATTAGTGTCGCTGTTATGTACTACAGTCGTGTGGTTTTGTTTGTTTGTTATCTTTACCACATTGACACAGTGGGAGCAGAAGAAATTAAATCGACCACGTGCATGACCTTCAAACTGTGAAGTGTCGAACACGACTTTGCGTATTTCTTTGAGACATTCCATCTACTTACTCGGTGCCAAACAAACCCCAGACTTCCTATGAAGAGGCAGTTAACGACCACTGATAATGACTTCGGAGAACATTGTCTAGATGAAACGCATACATATAATCTCTTTCCAGAAAAGTCTCGTTTTTTAGGCTTTCCAGAAAAGTCTCGTTTTTTAGGCTTTCCAGAAAAGTCTCGTTTTTTAGGCTTTCCAGAAAAGTCTCGTTTTTTAGGCTTTCGATAGAAAACCACCTACGTGCCGTGCCATCTCCTCCCCACTTCTCTTTCACTCAACCCAACACACACACACACACACACACACACACACACACACACACACACACACACACACACACACACACACAAGTGCATACACAGACCACACCTCAGTCTCAGGCACCCCCAAAATAAGACAAATCTGGCACGTTAAGAGCGAACATACCCCTCATTAATCCAGACAAACTGATATTTCTAACTACTGATTGTAATAGCTAATATCCCATTCTCGAATCCATTGGATATAATCTGTGACGTCAGATGATTGTTGTGCAATGCAGGCAATACGATGTGAGGTGTACAATTGTTGTGCAATGCAGGCAATAGGATGTGAGCTGTACAATTGTTGTTCAATGCAGGCAATAGGATGTGAGCTGTACAATTGTTGTTCAATGCAGGCAATAGGATGTGAGCTGTACAATTGTTGTGCAATGCAGGCAATAGGATGTGAGCTGTACAATTGTTGTGCAATGCAGGCAATAGGATGTGAGCTGTACAATTGTTTGCAATGCAGGCAATAGGATGTGAGCTGTACAATTGTTGTGCAATGCAGGCAATAGGATGTGAGCTGTACAATTGTTGTGCAATGCAGGCAATAGGATGTGAGCTGTACAATTGTTTGCAATGCAGGCAATAGGATGTGAGCTGTACAATTGTTTGCAATGCAGGCAATAGGATGTGAGCTGTACAATTGTTGTGTAATGCAGGCAATAGGATGTGAGCTGTACAATTGTTGTGCAATGCAGGCAATAGGATGTGAGCTGTACAATTGTTGTGCAAAGAGTAAACTGCGCTTAATGAGTACAAGAACACTTTACCAACAAGGGCATCATTATTCTTACTCTTACAGTGATTTAGTAAGTGGGTGTTCTCGGGGTTTTTGTTTGTGTATATGTATGTGCGTGCGTTTGTGCGTGAAAATGCTCTTTGCATTTGGCTAACATCCAATCAAAAATAATCTGCAGTCCAGAAAACCACGAAACATCTCCATTTCCATCTCCCTGCAGACGTCTGATTCATATCAATCTACCAAGATTCACTCCTCATGGCGCTTGGGCCAAATGGCTGAATTAATCTCCAGGCCAAAAAAGCCAAACAAATATGTTTAGTACACTGTCTAATTCCAGTAGGCTTTAGGATCCAGCTTCTTAGCAAAGATTATAAACAAGTAATGTAATTGCCTTTTTTTTGTTTGTTTGTTTTTTTTCCCCAGCAACATCATCTGTTTATAACCCAGTGGGAGGTAATTTGAACTCATGCACTCATCTCTCGGTCGAATGCCGCCCCTCACCCCGCCTCGTCTTGTCATTCATCATTTTCTTTTGATAGACTGTCCGTCATTACTCATCCGTTTTCGGTTTCTTGGAACGTTACACAGAATGCTGCTTGTCATTGCTGTTTCATGGAATTTGTTGATATTATGAGTTATGTGCTACCTGTTTGCTTTGTGTTTTATATAATCAGGAATCTCTCTCTCTCTCTCTCTCTCTCTCTCTCTCTCTCTCTCTCTCTCTCTGTGTCTGTCTGTCTATCTATCTACCTGTAAATTTGCCTGTTCCTATTTCTAAGCTTAATTGTTATATAAATTATTAAATGTCAAAGTGACCCAACCTTGGCCACTGCTTGTGCTGATATTTTGTGTCAAAGTTGGAAGTAGACAACTCAGGTAAAAAATGTGCTGGACTTGCTGATGTAATCTAAGCCGTTTTAGGTGGATGAGTAGTTTTTAGTAATGTATAAGATTTACAAGAATACCAGCCAATGGGCCGAGATCAAAAGTTTACATGCTGTAAAGAATTTTATTGTCAGATCACTTAGAATTTGGTGTGGCAAGAAGTCCAGCCATGAAGGGCGGCCATTAGCTTAATGTTGAGTTAACTGATTGATTGAAAAAAAATGGACTTGAAAATATTTCATGCATGTTGCTATTGATGTGCTATATTTGTGTTTTACGTAGAGATGTATTATGTGAGTAGACTATTATTTCTACACACTATGACCTTAGCTGCTAAACACTTGATATTGTTTATAGAATACAGTCATAAAATTGATATGTTGTATTTATTAGGCTGTATACGTGTATCAGGTTAATAAATAATGTTGTAGGAAACTGTAAGTTGAGACTTGAATGTAAGAAAGAATGGAGTTAGAGATTAATAAACTGGAAACTTACCGTTTATATTTTACAGGGAAGAAGAAGCCACTTTTGTTGATGGTGCTTGTTGAAAAACAATCTTAATCTTACACTAGAATTATATGTCTTTATAATTTATAAGGTATGACTTTATTTGCTAACAGGAAACCGGGGTTTAGATGGCATAATATTTTGATTTTTGTCATCGCCATTACAAATTTATCCCATTTGAGGCTTTAATGGATTTTTATTTGAAAAGAGAGCCCCCCCCACACACATATATATATATATAGCTTATGTATTTGTTTTAATGTTTCTGAGTTGTCTTCCCATCTCTTTTACCGTTCGCTAAAGCAAGCAGCCAGTCATTACGTAGTGAACAAGGACATAATAAATAAATAGTTGCCGAGACGCAGTTTAGTCCTTTTTCCGGTTTATTCTGGAATTTTGGCATCACTAATGTAGAGTTGGCTCTAAAATACAATACAATTGATTCATAAATAATACTAATTAAAACCTCTTTGGTAGAGCAAACTCTATAGCCATCAATGCACAATTAGACAAGAACTATAGTATAGAGAAATAGGCTAGATGTGTTTCAAATTCCGACAAGTACATATAATTTAAACATTTTTCAAAATCTTTCTTAATATAGAATGCTTAAGTGGATAGAGTAAAATATTCTACAATGTAAGGCTATCGCTTTATATATCTACGTTTCATTGATATTTATTATAGGAGGTGACAGGTCTGAGGATCTTTTCCATTCTTGATTGTTCTTATGTTTCATTGTAACTTTAATTATATATATTAAACATCGTCAAATTGTGTACATACATATATATCTCGAAAACGGTCGATATCAAACGTGTAGTTGCCATAGACGCTACAAAGCTTCGGTCTTTCCAATATGGCGGATGTTTGGCGATAGCATATATGCCCTCGTGCCCTCTCCATATATAGAGCTTAGTGCTTTCTAGCCAGTCTCGATGAACATATTTCATTAGTGGAAGTCATTAATTGTTTGTTGCACCGAGACTTCACCTTTGATGATAACGTAGTGTGGATACATGGTCAGCGTTTATCTGTCTGTCTGTCTGTCTGTCTGTCTTTCTGTCTGTTTGTCTGTCTGTCTATCTATGTCCGTCCATCTGTTTCTTGAAATATATTGAAAATACTGAAAATAATATAAAAATGCTCATGCACACTTACCTACATACTGCTATGAATGAACACGTGCGCGCAAAATTATGCAAATTATGTGAGACGAAATTTTAAATTCTTTATTTGGAAGATGAAGATTATGTGAGACGACATTTTAGATTCTTTATTTGGAAGATGAAGATTATTTGAAAAGTGTGAATAGATACAAGTTTTCCTTTAAATAATAAATGTTTTTTTTCTCTGCCGTTAGGTCAACATGTTTAGCCAAGCATAAAATAGCTGAAGTCGATATTGTTATGTCAGTCAAGTTCAACCAGAAAACATGGTGCCGAGAATCTGGAATTGACAAAGCACCGACATTAGAAAAAAAAAATTCTCCCTGAAACTTTGTGTTTTTAAAGTGTTGGCGAAACGTTGGGGCTCTTGATAGGGTGGATTTAATGCTTTTGTGCTTACGAAATCCAGAAAAATGCAGAAAAGAAAATGATTTCCCCAGAGGTCGATGGCTTTCTACAAACACGCTGCCCCTGACAGCCTCTGATGTCAGTATAAATCTCTCTTTTGGTTCCCTCTATGCTGATACTGACATTTGGGTGGCAGAAAATATATGACGCGTCTCTTGGGACTCGCCTGACTCTTCTTGCCAGTATCGCTTAAAAAGTTCGCGGTAATAGGAAGGTCAGTAGAGAAATTTTCTGGCAGGATATGTGGCCGGCTTCGTGAACACTGGGAACGCCTGAGTGCGCGCCCGAAAAACGTGCGCGCGCAAGCACTTTGCATATGATTGGTCCGGGAGTACACGTGAGTGAAACTCGTGGCCGCCATTACATGCAAATTTGTACATGTGGCTAGCACAGAAACACTAGGCGTAGCCCCCCCCCCCAACACACGGACGCTCTTTAGCGCGAATATAGCATGCACATACACACATGCTCACGTCCATAATTTAACACACGCACGCACACACGTATATATATTAAAAACATATAACATTAGCATGCCCATACATATGTATGCACACACAAGAGTATGATACACACACACACACACACACACACACACACACACACACACACACACACACCACACACTCATTATAAAGACATTTAAAATTTAAATCCCATCATCCAACGCCGTGCTCATTCAATTCAGTGCAATTTCATGTGATGGATGAAATCGAATAGCGCGAGGAATCGGGGGGTTTGGGGAGGAGGATAGAGAAAAGGTAGGAAGAGTAGGGATGACGATTTGGTTTTGTTGGAATGTTGGGAGTGTTCTTCTTGTGTCTCTAAGTAGATCAGATGATGACGATTTGGTCATTACCGATGCAGTGTAGATATTAACCTCGAACTGGTTTCAGCGATGCAGGAACGGGCTGGGTTGAATATGTATGCAGATTGTATTGCTGTGTTAAAATAATTTTCTGCTAAATGTTAGCGTTTTACTCTAATTGTCTGCAGTGTGTTAGTGTGTTACTCTAATTGTCTGCAGTGTGTTAGTGTGTTACTCTAATTGTCTGCAATGTGTCAGTGTGTTACTCTAATTGTCTGCAGTGTGTCAGTGTGTTACTCTAATTGTTATTTTACTCACAAGTGAACTATTACGTTATTATTTTTTTCTATAAAAATTATATAGCTAGAAGATCGGGGAAAGATATTTCGAAATACTGTCAACATCTATTCCGCTAGTACACAATTTAGTTTTAAGTATAATCAAATTCTGCTATCTGCCCCGCCTCACCTCACATTATATATTAAAATTGTTTTGTTCTACACACGCTAAGTAAGTCAAATGTTACATCCTTTATTAAGACTGCTTTGTTCTCCACACGCTAATTAAGTCAAATGTTACATCCTTTATTAGGACTGCTTTGTTCTCCACACGCTAATTAAGTCAAATGTTACATTCTTTATTAAGACTGCTTTGTTCTCCACACGCCAATTAAGTCAAATGTTACATCCTTTATTAAGACTGCTTTGTGGTGGTACAGGAATGAGGACGGTGTGTGTGACACAGGAATGAGGACGGTGTGTGTGACACAGGAAGTTGCATTAAAGAAAATAATAATAATAACTTCCCAGAATGAGTCTCAACTTTTATAACGCATTCATCAGTATCGAAAGGGGTGTTGAAAATCTCCATTCACCATGGACGGAAATAATGCGGGTATTGGACTCAGCAGACGTTAACTACTCACGTTCGAAATCTTTTACCGACTGCACTAGTGTGAAATTTTTCTTGACGAAGTTGCCAGCATAATTAAAAACCTCAATTATAACAATGCCGCGCTGTCCTCCAGGCGTGCATCATTGGGAAACTCGCGATTACTTTCGATTTATTTCAACCAATCACAGCAACCTGCGCTCGCGACCGCGTCTGGCTGATTGGACAGCAAGGAGGCAAGTAACACGTCTGTGTCTACGCTTGACCACTGATAATGCTTTCGTTGACATAGTCAGGGTCAAGGTCTTTTATGGCAGTAAGGTCGTATTCATCGTGTTGTGGTCTTCTTTAATAACTCCAAAGTCTCTGGTAGTAGCACTTGTCTTGTTAGCTGTAACGGGTCATTTCGCCTACCACTGACTTAATAGTTGAATGTTTTGTATTCGGCAACACAGTGGGTTAAAGTTAGGGTTAGCTTTATCATGGTTAAAGTTTATGATTAAAGAATGAATAAATTAAGCTGAAACATCGCTATTCGGCGCCATGCTTTTTAGAGCGGGCTTGTTGGTTCTAACTTTTGTTGCACATTTGTTTGCTTAAAAAATTATCTGGAGTAAACTTTGACTGGTCAGGGGAAAATGGTCCCAACATTAATCTTATCTGGTGTAAACTTTGACTGGTCAGGGAAAAATGGTCCCAACATTAATCTTATCTGGTGTAAACTTTGACTGGTCAGGGGAAAATGGTCCCAACATTAATCTTATCTGGTGTAAACTTTGACTGGTCAGGGGAAAATGGTCCCAACATTAATCTTATCTGGTGTAAACTTTGACTGGTCAGGGAAAAATGGTCCCAACATTAATCTTATCTGGTGTAAACTTTGACTGGTCAGGGGAAAATGGTCCCAACATTAATCTTATCTGGTGTAAACTTTGACTGGTCAGGGAAAAATGGTCCCAACATTAATCTTATCTGGTGTAAACTTTGACTGGTCAGGGGAAAATGGTCCCAACATTAATCTTATCTGGTGTAAACTTTGACTGGTCAGGGGAAAATGGTCCCAACATTAATCTTATCTGGTGTAAACTTTGACTGGTCAGGGGAAAATGGTCCCAACATTAATCTTATCTGGTGTAAACTTTGACTGGTCAGGGGAAAATGGTCGATTTCATAGATATGTTTGATGTTCGTAAATTATTAATATTGAGCTTTTATTGGGGTCAATTCTCATTTGAGCTCTCAAATCAAGGCCACTAAGTTTAACATTGCCTGGGTAAGGAGTGGGTATCGGCCGATCGAGAAAGTTTCCATTGACCCAAGACCATCTTGTCTTCGAGGTCAGCACCTTTATCTCGCACACGCGCAATGAACGCCATTTTACCGTAATACAAGAACAGTTCTCTTTTCCTGATTGAGTGCTCTATAGCCGCTGAATCACCCGTTTAATTCTGTATATTTAAGCAATTTTTGGAAAATAGGTTTACTGAGCGCACTAAATATTTATGTTTACTGCGTGCACTAAATACTTAAATGATAAGTTGTTTTTTTTTCGTAAAATTTTAAAACAAAAAAATATTATTTCAATAAAACTTAGTCGTTCTATTGTGAATACGAACGATAAATGCACTTTATGAATTAAAATATAATCTTCATTTACGGACTTTGCCGAACAAGGGCTTCGGGCGTCTTCGGAAACGTTTAAGCTCGAGACGTCAAATGAGTGGAAAGCAAAGATGTGACGAACAGCATGTACAAGACGAAAGTGTAACAACAAGGAATCACGGGAGATCTCTCGAATCTATTATAGAAAAGGATTACCTCTTTATCAAATGAAACAGAGCGAAATCGATTCACCAGAATACAATCGGACGCTTGAAGCAGACGATAGATTTTATCTAGTTAGCAACATTCACAATTAACGTCTCTAATTAAACCAAGGTCTCGTGATAAATAAAATCTACGAAATCTAAAATCAAAATCAAAATCTAAAATCTAAGAAATCTAAAATCAAAATCTAAATCTAAAATCTAACGAAAACAACCAGGCATTTCAAATAAACACTATTAGACAAACCGTTGAAACTATACACATGTCCAGTAAAGAAAAGAAAACATCCGTTTAAAACAAACAAAAACATCAGACGAACGCGACGAAAACAACCAGACAATGAAACAGTAAGATATTTCAAACGGTAGTAACTAGACATACCAAATGTAAACGACGGTCAACCAGATGTAACTACAAACGATAATGATGATGGAGGTGGTGGTGGTAAACACCAAAGAGTTCTCTGCGCTTACACTCGCTGCCACCAAACTCGACTTTCATAATAATGGGGGTAAGTAAAGATCATTCGAGAAAAATGCCAGTGGCCAAGATTTGGGGGTGGGGGCAGCATTCATGACCGTTTGCATTCAAAGTTAGCGCATATACCTCCTAGCCACCGACCTTGGAAACAACCGTCCAATCAAAACGAAAATAAAACACCAGACAACGCAAACGACAACAACGAGTCAAATTGGAAGAAAACAAATAGCTAATCCATTTGAAGATAATGAGATGAAACAAATGAATACACCAGACAAACGAAGACCACTATAAAAATCAAAAGAAAACAAACAGACCAACCAAATGATAACGACCAGACAAAGCACACGAAAACAACCGTATAAGTTAAAAAATAAAAAGCAGATCCATCAAATAACCACGACTAGGGAAAACACGAAAACAACTATATAAACCAAAAGTAAACAGATCAAACAATTGACGACAAGACAAAACACACGAAAACAACCATATAATTAAAAAGAAAACAAACAGACCAATCAGATGATAACGACAGGACAAAGCAAACACACACACAAACATATAAACAAAGTAATAACCACTCTGACCAGCCAATGACAAAACACGAAAAATGAGATACATTAAATGTGAACGGCTAGACAAAACACGAAAAATTAGATACATTAAATGTAAAAAAAAAATACAAAAAAAACCACAGGAAAACATCGAAATAAACCTAATGTAACACGAAAACAACAAGATAAACGCACTGTAACATACAAAAAAAGAAAGAGAGAGAGAGAGAGAGAAACCCAGTGTATATGACCACTCGAACCGAAAGAAATCCGCCAGAGTTACCCATCAGTGAGCGTCTTTAATTGCAGCAAATCACCGTCACACAACGCCTGCAGGTCATTCCTGTGATCTTTGATTAACAAACAAGGTGTACTCTGAAACCTTGTTTCTTTACCTGTCTTGTTGCTTTCGGTTCCACACGGCGAGCAGATCTTAATGACTGTGATGCAGAGCGAACTCTGACATAGATACTTAAAAGCTTGCTCCTCTTCGCTTTGTCTCCTTCCATTAGTGCGGGGAGATCAGTAATGCCTGACTTGTTTTGCAACAGAGCGCGCTATCAGAAAACGTATGTCACTTGACTGTCTAGTCACCACTTTCTTTTTCGAAAGTCTGGACACAAGAGTTGGCGGGAATAGCAATGACGACGGGCACGCGGACTCCGTAATGTCGGAGTGTCTGCCGCCATTTCCTGGAAGTTACATTAGCCATAGCGACATTTTAAGTGCCAGGAATAATTATTTACAGATATGTGATGGAAATGAATGTTTTTAAAATGAAGCAAACGATTTTGCAGTGTTTATTGTAGATTCATGTTCGGATACCCCTCCCCCCAAAATAAATAAATAAATAAACAAATGACACACACATAAATATGCACGAATGCACTCTAACCAGAAACACATATATTCAAAACTCAGTCAAATCAAGCCGTCAGTTAAGAAGCCTTTGTACATATTGGTTTTTGACGTTCGGTGACGCTTTGGTGGGGTGAAGGCCGAAACCTATGCTGAGATTGCCTGTATATAAGTGTTTGTGTGAAAGTGAATTTTTGTTTACGAGCGCTTGTCAAATATGTTTTTTTGGGAAATATATGTTTGTGTGAAAGTGATTTTTTGTTTGCGAGCGCTTGTCAAATATGTTTTTTGGGAAATATATGTTTGTGTGAAAGTGATTTTTTGTTTGCGAGCGCTTGTCAAATATGTTTTTTGGGAAATATATGTTTGTGTGAAAGTGATTTTTTGTTTGCGAGCGCTTGTCAAATATGTTTTGTGGGAAATATGTTTGTTTGAGCCTATCTATCTATCTATCTATCTATCTGTCTGTCTGTCTATCTATCTATGTTTATTTGAGCGTTTCTGCATGCATGTTTATATATGCTTGTTTGTCCGTATGAGTGTAGCATAGTGAAATACAGTGACAAATATGTATGAATATGTGTGTGTGTGTGTGTGTGTGTGTGTGTGTGTGTGTGTGCGTGTTTGACTGCGTTACTTTACATGTGACAGCCGTAATAATACTGACTATTAATTTACTAAAAAAAAAATTTATTATTTCGTTAAAAGGACTATGATGGAAGACAAAATAGCTAGCCAAAATGTTTATCCCTGCTTACTAATGCAATTGCGACTCCTACATAAGTATAGTGTGTGTTTCTCGCGTACAAAGCAACACTTAATCTTATAAACTCAATCAACCGGATCGGTCCTTGTGTCTAGACGCGTGCGCATGATTTTAGGAGCGTGCACACTCATAAATTATGCCATTGTATTCTTCTCTTATTCACAACTAACATGACTTTGTCGGTTGTTTTTCCTCCCCAGTACAGAATTGCAAATAGATAAAAAAAAACAACAAAAAAACACTTAATGCATGTCAGTCGTTGTATGAAACAATTTCTCTATTGAATGGTGTTTCTAATAATGTAGTGAATGGTGTGTCTAATAATGTAGTGAATGGTGTGTCTAATAATGTAGTGAATGGTGTGTCTAATAATGTAGTGAATGGTGTGTCTAATAATGTAGTGAATGGTGTGTTTAATAATGTAGTGAATGGTGTGTAATAATGTAATGAATGGTGTGTCTAATAATGTAGTGAATGGTGTGTAATAATGTAATGAATGGTGTGTCTAATAATGTAGTGAATGGTGTGTCTAATACTGTAGTGAATGGTGTGTCTAATAATGTAGTGAAAAAAAACTTATTAAACAATCACTTTTAAATAAACTTTGAGAACCTACACGCGTATGTATTTACAAACGTAACGTGTATGAAAATTTCAGTTATAGTATATGTACTGCAATATCTGAACGAAATAGGTTCAGTGTACAGCTACGCAAAAGTACGCTTAAGTACAATATACATATTTGGTGATATATATCAACTTATTTAAATGGAATTTTAGACGTTAATTTAATGTGGTCAACCGCCTTGCTGTCGCCTAGAAGGAAGGATCAAATGGCAGCCATTGCAGTGTCCAAGGGAGGCTTTAATAAAACATTACTTCCAGTCCAGGAATCTCGTTGAGTCCTTCATAGTTCCTGCAATAAATCTCCGTGAGAATGGAGTTATTTTTTGCTTTCCTTGTAATCCTTTTTTATTCTTTTTTATTTCTGTGGTTTTTCATGGCGCAAAACATATTCTCGTGCAAACATGTTACCGTGTATGTGTTCTCTCTCTCTCTCTCTCTCTCTCTGTCTCTCTCTCTCTCTGGCTGGCTGGCTGGCTATCTGGTTGGCCGTCTGGCTGGCTGGCTGGGTACCTACCTACCTACCTTAGAAGATACAACTTAGAACTAATTAATATTCATGACTAATTAATATTCACATCTCCACCAACATTCTGCCAATACATCTATCCTTAACCCGTTTGCTGTCAGGCGAAATTGCATAATCTGACGCCACCATGTCAGGCTATTTTGACGCTTACCGATAATTGAATGTCAGTGTATTAAAAAATAAATAGCGACTGTAATTATCAATGGATTTCAAAAATTTAAATTACTACCGATTACACAAAACTAAAAGTTAGTTACCCCCACATAATGGATTGGTCATCCACGATACTCGAAATTAATTCGTTTTAGTCAATCTTCCCATGACTGCACTTCAAATGTATGTATCGGTTGTTCCGTAGGCAAGCGGTTCAAATAACAAAAGCAATACACGCCCAGCTAACACTATTTATCTCAGCGCTATCTCGCTAAACAACCCATTTTTCTACTTCCTTCTCAGTCCTAGACATTCTCTTTGCAAATAATGTATCATCTTAAAAGTATGGGTTAAAATTGAAAACGTATTTTATAAGATGTGGGGAACATTTCCACTAAACAGCAATGACCTACTGATCTAAATAATACGCAGACAATAGAAAGATGGCTGGCTGACTGACTGCATAGATAGGTAGAGAAAGAGAGAGAAGATAGATTAAGAGAAGCAGAAAAGAGAAAGAGAGAGAGAGAGAGAGAGAACCTTATATAAATCACTTGCTAAACAAAGACCGTTAGTGCGTAAGACAGTATCTCCTATGTCTATACATAACTTTTATATAGACAGTCACATAGTTACTCTTATGTAGACATTCACTTAGTTACTCCTGTGTAGACAATCACTCAGTTACTCTTGTAGAGACAGTCACTCAGTTACTCTTGTAGAGACAGTCACTCAGTTGTGTAGACACACTCATTTACTCTTGTGTAGACAATCGCTCACTTTTATGTAGACAGTCACTCAGTTATTCCTGTGTAGACAATCACTCAGTTACTCTTGTGTAGACAGTCACTCACTTACTCCTGTGTAGACAATCACTCAGTTACTCTTGTGTAGACAGTCACTCAGTTACTCTTGTGTAGACAGTCACTCAGTTACTCTTGTGTAGACAGTCACTCAGTTACTCCTGTGTAGACAATCACTCATAAAATAAAACCGAGTTTCATTCAGTGAGTGCTGTCATGTATCTTAGTTACATAGTAATGCCAAATTTCTTTCAACTGGAAAACAAAACGCAGCTGTATTCTAGCGCTGTCGTACGCCTTAACTGCAAAATAAAGTTGAGTTTCATGCAAATTAGTGCTCTCGCACATCTTAGCTATATGCTAAAAATCCGAGTTTGAAGTGAGCTTCAGGCAATTCCTCACTGTCTGCAGATAGTCTGGAACGCTGCTCTCGGATATTTTTTGTTTGTTTTAAAAATAGATCTGTCTCGCGAATATTATAGATATCTTCTTCACTCTATGCTGCAGAAATTAGCGGATATTTAAAAAAAACATAAGGTGTTTTTGTTTGTTTGTTTGTTTGTGTGTTTGTTTTTTTAAAAAAGATTTGATTGTAATCCCGATTGGTTGATTTTATTTGCAACATTTACCTACACTCCATTCTTGTGCTTAGTTTCCAGCATATCATTATGACGTCATATGTGATGAGTAACACTTATCATCCTCCAGTAATGCTTGACGTCATTTTATTCGTCGTTTATTAATTAAAGTTTAACGTTTTATAGAGTACGTTCTTTCATTGCGATTAACTTTTCATGTTTTATTTTATTTTTTTAATTAACGACACACAGAAAACCCTAGTGTTGCTCGGATGTAGAGAAGAAATGATATTAAATGAACAAACTAAATAAATATTTTTTATTTATTGTCCCAGAAACTTTGATCCTGTATGTCCGTCACGGGGTGGAGCACACTATGCAAAAATTTAGCTTCCTAGTTCCCGCCATGTGGCCCTAAAGTATATTAATGACCGATCTTATATAGTAAAATATACTAATGACCCATCTTATATAGTAAAATATATTAATGACCCATCTTATATAGTAAAATATACTAATGACCCATCTTATATAGTAAAATATACTAATGACCCATCTTATATAGTAAAATATATTAATGACCCATCTTATATAGTAAAATCGATAATTATTTGTGCAATGTGGGTTGGGGTGCGGACTGATTGGGGTAACCACGCCTGCTTGCAAATTTTTCAATTCCTTATCCTACCTGTCTGTCTATCTATCTTTCTGCGGTCGAGAGTCGAGGTCGTATAGATACAGTTACGTCTATTCATTAGATTATATTGAAGCTTTTAGAAGAATAAATATCATATAAAAGCCTGTCGGGGAAAATCTAATGTATTAAATAATTATCTGTTGAATTTCTTGTAAAAAGCTAGATTTAATTTGATTGAGCATCGTTAAGGCAGTAGGCGCGTTAGTGACGTAGACAAAGCGAACAGTGCTGACTGGATCCCTAGTTCGAAGGGGGGGTGCACTTAATTTCGAGATGAAGACGAAGTGTATTGTTGTTTGTTTGTGTGCTTGAATAAACAATCTCATGATTTGGAAGTAGTACGCATTTCTCTTTAATCTATTACATCTCTACTGCAGACAGTGGAAGTAGTATAAGACCATTACATCTCTACTGCAGACAGTGGAAGTAGTACAAATTTTACCTTTTACTGCAACCAGGGATTCTCGGCGGTAATCGCCCATGCAGACATTTTTATTTGAGTTTTTAGAGTTCTGCCTTTGCAGTTTGTGTGAACGCAAGGTGTGAATTTTCATTTGACATTTCAGTTTGTGTGAACGCAAGGTGTGAATTTTCATTTGACATTTCAGTTGGAGAATCCTCAGAATTCGACAGCTAAATATCTATACTTTGAAAACCCCATGGTTGTTGTAATCGTCATCATTGAAAGAGTAATTATCTTAGTCATTGTTTCGTTCGTCGGCATCACTACAGGACGTAATTGAAAATAACCTGTTTGTATTATGGCGTTGCTATTTAATAAGCAACAAGAAACAAACCAAGGCTCAAATATATGTCAGACTTCGGTACTTTATGAATCTCGACCACTTCCGTTTAAAAACAATTTATTTTGTTGTTTGTGTGCGAAGCGTTTGAAAAATGGTCATGTCCCGGGCATTCATATCGGTGTTTAAATATGTACGACATTCGACGACAGTCGTTACTGGTCACGTGGTCAAATGGATCCCATTAGAAAACGGGCATACTTAAAGAATTTGATATTTGGGAAATAGTTTTTATCGATTTCATTTCAGTTATGAGTGTTGAAGCGAGGCATAATCACCAAACGGCTGGAGATTAGGTTCATGACAAGCCTACCATGTCGCAACATGCCCCAGGCAGTCATAGGTAATATTTCGTTTTAATACAAGATACCACTCCACAGGCAGTCTTATGGAATAGAATAATAGATCGAATTACCGCAGCTTACCACATATACCCCAGTAGTTTTGGATCAAAATACCATAATGTGCCTGTTGCAAGCATAGTTAAATGGATGAAGTCACCACATCTTACCGCATGCAGCCATTGGTAATAGATTGTTACTACAACGGAATATTAATTTTAAATGCAATGTATACACACACATTACACACACATACACACTTGTATACACATGTATTACACACGTACACACTTGTATACAATGTATTACACATACGTACACGCTTGTATACACATGTATTACACACACTTGTATAAATATGTATTGCATACATTTGTATTCACGTGTATACACACTTGTATACACATGTATTGCACACACATACACACTTGTACACACAGGTATTGCACACATACACACTTGTATACACCTGTATTATACAAGCGTACACACTTGTGTACACATGCACATTATTTTCCTAATTGACCTTTAGGTGGTAAGTATATTCCCTAAAATACATATTTGCTTACTGACCTTTAGGTGGTAAGTATATTACCTACATATTTGCTCACTGACCTTTAGGTGGTAAGTATATTCCCTACATATTTGCTCACTGATTTCTGGCAATGATCTCGATCCTGTTTATTCCTTTAATTTATTTTTTTGTGTGTGCGCGCGCCTGTGTGTATAATTTTCACCCTCTTCTTCTCCTAGGGCAAGGAAAACTGTTGTATATTGCATTTAACATTGAGTTAGGATATGTTAACTCAGTGTCTTAAAAGTGAGATCAAGGTATCATTCATATGTGTCAAGATGCAGCCAGATATTTGATTACAAATTTTTAATTTCTATATACAAATTGCAAAGTTTTGTTACCATAATGTTGATTTATTCTGTAACTATTTTTATTACCATACTTTTCTTTGAATAAAATATTGAAATAAATAGTTTACAGAATTAGTGGTGCAAAAATTTGTTTGTAAATTGTGGACCCAATATTTACACAAATAAATACTTTCTCCCTAAAATGCTTGTATTAGCAGTTATATTATTGCTTTAGATAAGATAAGTAACACCCAATAATTAAATATTTTTTGTTGATGAAACATGTTTAATATCTTTTAAGAAGATTATTTATTTACTTTTAATAATAATTATTGGCATTGCTAAACTGTTCCGAAAAGACTGTCTGCTTTGCATTTCAAAGTCTTCTTGGAAGTGCTCGCTACACCCTGCTGCATGTGATGTCGGATGAAATTTTTATCTTTTCACTTTTGTAATCCATCTTTTTCGTAATTTCTTATCTTTGGGAAATGTAAAAAAAATCAATGTATTTAGTTTGTCAGCTGTTTGTGTAGCACATGCATTGCAATATTTAACTATGTTTTAATTTTTCTAACCACGCGTTTAACGCAAGACAGTATGTCGGATAGCGCATGCGGATTGTAGTTCCAGGTCGTGACGTCAAATGTTATGTTGCTATGGTGAGAAGTCAGTCTCGCAAATGAACGAGAGCTCTGATGTCTTTCAGAAATATTAACTCAGTACCAAACTAAATGCATTTATACAAGTCTCTGAAAGTTTAAATTTAGTCGTCTTGATTCTAAAGAATGGGAATTAATCATTTTATACGGATTTATTCTTATCTGTGTCTGACCTAGATTCTATTTCACTTGGTCTTTAACATTTCGTGCAATATTCATATTGTGTGCAAGTGTGTCGGTTTAGTGCTAACATTGTTTGAAAGTGTGTCAGTTCAATGCTAACATTGTTTGCAAGTCTGTCAGTTCAATGCTAACATTGTTTGTAAGTCTGTCACATAATGCTAACATTGTGTTCAAGTGTCATTTCAGTGCTAACATTGTGTTCAAGTGAAAGTTCAATGCTAACACTTCACTGTTAATAGTACCAGCATGTGTGCCATCTGCCAAAACAATATTTTTTATTGTGCGATTTTTTTCAGCAGTCGAATTGATGACTTAAGACCACTAATTTTAAATAGTTTAACACCCAGTCAAGGCGTGCAAACGTTACCGGTATTA
The DNA here is from genome assembly GCA_028829895.1 of Sinotaia quadrata. Lineage (NCBI taxonomy): Eukaryota > Metazoa > Mollusca > Gastropoda > Architaenioglossa > Viviparidae > Sinotaia > Sinotaia quadrata. The sequence goes on along the minus strand of CM054181.1, from coordinate 4,877,066 downwards.
TGGACATTCTTGAGCAGTCTTTGGCCTTGTGTCATGGACATTCTTGAGCAGTCTTTGGCCTTGTGTCATGGACATTCTTGAGCAGTCTTTGGCCTTGTGCGTATCGTTGTCGTACGTCGTGTACCTGATGTCTAGCACCGTGTTTACTGGGTGATACACTGACTACTGAAGCCGAGACTCAAACCCACTCTTAACGTGGCTGTGTCCCGGATCGAGTTACTCTGCTCTTAAAGTAAAATTTCAACACGTAACTTTACAACGCAAGAATATTATAAGAGAAGTATTTTTTCTTTTATTCTTTGCAGGTCAGAGTGACCCTAATAGCGTGCAGACAGACAGCAGCTCTGAATCTGAAGCAGATGTGGTTACAGACGGTTGTGGATCACCCAGAATGCAGCGCCGTCGGAGGCAGAAGATGTTTCGTGCAGAAAAGGTGGATCGCAGCATCACTTTCAGGACTTTGGATGAACTTCTGTACAACGACAACCTGCCCGAGGTAAGCAACCATTAGGTAGACCAAGCTCAGTTGGGGTAAACTGCCTGTCAACCTCAGGGTCATAATTTACCTCGGTCATCGTAGCCTGGTTGATCAGTCTAAGCTGAATAAGCTAAGTAAATAGTTTGTATGACGTAAACATTTTTTTTGTATGACGTAAATAATTTGTGTGATGTCAACAGTATGTATGACGTAAGTAGTTTGCATGACCTAAATAGTCTTGTCTTGGACAACATATATTTCACAGGCGCACAGTATGCCATAGGGCATAGACTATTTGCATGAACAGTCCAATTCCACAGCATATCTGCCAGAAATGAATTGCTTGCCATTAACAATTTGTGCAATTACAACACTCCGTCTCAGTTAGCTTTTTAACTAAACTCGTTTGTTTTCCACAAAATAACTAAGAATAAAAGAATGTTTTGTATATGAATTTGTGCGTGTGTTTACTCAGTGGATATAGCATTTACGGCAAATATAAAATGGAAAAGGCATATAACATTTACAGCAAATTTAAATTGGAATACCTTCTTATAGCAAAGCTCTTGCAAATTTCGCATTACACATCAATAGTTAAATGTTGCCAAATTTAACAAACACAACACCGTTATATATTTATAGAGAGAAAGAAAACTCATATTTATTTATGTCAAATTTATCATGTAAAAATCATATTGTGTTAATGGCAGGTTTATCATGGAAAACTCATATTGTGTTTACGGCAAATTTATCATGGTAAAGCTCATTTTCTATTTACGGCAAATTTATTATGGTAAAGCTCATTTTCTATTTACGGTAAATTTATCATGGTAAAGCTCATTTTCTATTTACGGCAAATTTATCATGGTAAAGCTCATTTTCTATTTACGGCAAATTTATCATGGTAAAGCTCATTTTCTATTTACGGCAAATTTATCATGGAAATCAAGTACAAGTCCCCGTTTCTCTCCTGCAGAGTAACAAGTTGGTTGAAGTGACGTCCAACATTTGGGGCACAAAGTTCCAAATCACTGGTGTTGCGTCATACCTTCCCAGCATGCTTGGCCAGGTGGTCTACAAGACGAGTCTGCTGCACTTGCAGCCAAGACAGATGACAATTACTCTGCAGGAAATCAGCGGAAGCACACAGCCATTGGCGCGTGACCCGAATTTCACCCCTGCTGGGATGAGTGACGACGAAGAGGATTTATCTTGTGAGTAAAGAGAAGATGGTGAATGATTTCCTGTATGTGACTGAGGTCGTGATAATTTGACACGCACACACATACACGCGCGCATTAGTGGGTGAATGAAATGAATCATTGAAGAATGAAATGAGTACTCTTAAAGTGAACATTCTTTCCTCTCTGGAAAGAATAAATAATTTTATTTGTGCATAGACCATAGAGTTAAAGTCCAGATAGATTAAAATAAATGTAATTCTTTCTTTCTCGGCGTACCAGATTGACGTTATTACAGTTTAACCTCTTCATGTCAAACTTTTACAATTTAACCTCTTCGCTGACAAACTTTTATAGTTTAACCTCTTCACTGTCAAACTTTTACAATTTAACCTCTTCACTGTCAAACTTTTTACAATTTAATCTCTTCACTGTCAAACTTTTACAACTTAACCTCTTCACTGTCAAACTTTTATAGTTTAATCTCTGTACTGTCAAACCTTTATAATTTAACCTCTTCACTGTCAACTTGCTATGCTTATTTTATAGCAACGAAAGCATTTGATAAAACATAGAGCTTCGATTTAAAACAGTTTCTCAAATCTTACCTGTCCGAGGTTTTAAAATGTTTAACTCCATTCATAGAGATTTCTGAATTTTAGTTCTAGCCATAGAGATTTATCAATGTTTTAACTCTTAGAGTCTTAGAGTCTTACTCCATTCGTATAAATGTTTTAACTCCATCCATAGAAATTTGTCCATGTTTAACTCCATTCATTTAGATATTTGTCAATGTTTTAACTCTATTAATATATCTTTATCAATGTTTAACTCCATTCATAGAGATTTGTCAGTGTTTAACTCCATTCATAAAGATGTGTCAGTAACTCTAAAGTCAGTGAGATTTGTCAAAGTTTTAACGCTATTCGTAGAGATTTATCAAAGTTTTAACTCTATCCATAGAGATTTGTCAATGTTTAACTACATTCATAGAGATTTGTAAATGCTTAACTCTATTCATAGAGAATTGCCAATGTTCATTCATAGAGATTTGTCAATGTTTAACTCTATTCATAGAGAATTGCCAATGTTCATTCATAGAGATTTGTCAAAATTTGTAGACAGACGCTTTCATGCTTACAAATAAATTGGAATGATGGAAGAAAACTTATTGAATAAAATTATTGTTCATAAGTGTGGTCGAATTATATGCACTTAAAACTGTTCATTATCTATCATCCATACATTAAATTTCATCGACGAATGCACTGCTCGAGCAAAGAAGAGGTTGGGTATTTTCGGCCATGACGTTCCAAAGCCCTTCTGTTAACCAAAAATGCTGAGTAGACGACACAAATTTTAAAAAAATAAAATTGATAGCTGGTTAATTTTAGCTAAATAGCCAGATTCATCGGTAAATGTAACTAAATAGCCATTAGGTGCATGAATAAAACGCACTTGGCGAAATAACATTATCTAACAAAATCTGTGGTTCTGTGGCTATATAATTATTGATCCAAAATTTCTTTGATTCCCTTGTAACCAATCAGGGAGAAATACCATGTCTGATTCCCTTGTAACCAATCAGGGAGAAATACCATGTCTGATTCCCTTGTAACCAATTAGGGAGAAATACCATGTCTGATTCCCTTGTAACCAAGCAGGGAGAAATACCATGTCTGATTCCCTTGTAACCAAGCAGGGAGAAATACCATGTCTGATTCCCTTGTAACCAAGCAGGGAGAAATACCATGTCTGATTCCCTTGTAACCAAGCAGGGAGAAATACCATGTCTGATTCCCTTGTAACCAAGCAGGGAGAAATACCATATGTCTTTGATTCCCTTGTAACCAAGCAGGGAGAAATACCATGTCTGATTCCCTTGTAACCAAGCAGGGAGAAATACCATATGTCTTTGATTCCCTTGTAACCAATCAGAGAGAAATACATTATGCACTTGGACTAGGCACAATTTAGTACGTTAAGACCAACAGTAAAACAACGCATTCATATATCCATATAATTTTTTTTTATAATGAAAATTAAAACGTTTTGGTTCGATGTTGACCTAATGCTAACGGTAAAATACCTCGTCCAAACCTTTCGCTGCAACATTCGTCGTTGATGTTCGAACGCCCTATTGTAGGGACCTGTGTGTGCACGTATGACACACATCTTAATTTCTCTTTATCTACGTAATGGCTATTGTAGGGACCTGTGTGTGCACGTATGGCATCTTAATTTCTCTTTAACTACTACATAATGGCTATTTAGCTAAACTTAAATAACTATTTAGCTGAATAGCTGTCGTACTGAGTTAAGCTCAGTATATTTAGTTACATAATAATATATATAATTACATGAAAATACATTATTTACATAATAATATATTTAATTACATAATATATATAAAATTACGTGAAAATATATTATTTACATAATAATAGATTTAATTACCTGAGAATATATTTAATTACATAATAATATATTTAATTACATGAGAATATATTTAGTTACATAGTAATGCTTTTGAGCACACAGACTGAGAATAGGTTTGTTGTGTTTGGTGTAAGAAGGTATCCAACAGATGAGTCACCTACTTTAATTAAGAGGTTTATTTCGATGTTCGCCACCAAGCTATTGTCTGGTGACCATGTCCCCATCTTATTAATAAGTAGAATCTCGGAAACCTGACCTTTTGAGTTTTAATTCATCCCTTGTCCAAAATAGCCAACGGTGTTTTGTGAATCAATAAATGCGTTGATTGTTATCTGAGACGAATGTGAGATCAAAGACTGACGTCATTTCCACATATGCTCTAGGGTTCAGCGACAGCGAAATCATTGACACGTCACAGGATGCCGTCACCATGGGCTTTCAGTTAGATGCCATGTCAGAGATCGCCCCATCGCAGATCTGTGTCGACATTCAAGCTCCCGGTATGGTCACGCCCACCCCTGTTCACCACCACCTCCACCACAACCACCTTAATAACAACAATAACAGCGAGTCTGCCAACATCCTACATAACGTCGCTGATGACAGCAGCATCAGCAGCAACGGCAGCTACTTGAACGGCGGCGGCGTGTCGTCTCTGCTCTCGTCCAAACTGAACCACACAGGTAGCATATACTCCAATTCGCTCTCGTCAGTCCAGGACAATCGGACACAAAACTCGTCCGTAGCCTTCAGCGAAGAATCGGCCTTGACCGCCAGCAAAGACATTTACCTCGGGCAAGGCGCGCGCCCCAAGAGGCCGTCATCCGTGAAAGCTTCCGAACCCAGTCCCACCGCCACCTATGCAAACGGCAACCTGTACCCGTTCCCTGCCTCCGCCACCTCAGTGCCTCTGCCGGACCTTCCGGACACGCCAGTGACGTACTCGCCGATCAGTCCGGAGCCCGACGCCACGGGCATCTTGAAGAGGATGGCCAGCGTTTCCGGGGACGGGCCGCGCTGGGCCGACCCAGCTTCCCAGGCAATCAAGTACATGGATGAGGATGTTTCAGACGTGTCCGAGCTGCCGTTTGAGAACAATCTTGTGGCGGATTGCAGTCCTTCCGCACCAGCGAGCGTCATCTTGCAGAGACGCTTGTACCTCGCCGAGAAGACCACGAAGGATGTAGAGAAAGGCGAGGATGTGGTGGTATCTCACCTGTACGGGGTTCAGCCGCAGGGCGAAGATGACCACGCTCAGTCGGCCGCCGCGGAACTGGTACTGCCCCGTGGCTTGTTGGCATCGTCGGAGATCGATGGCCCCATCCCTGAGGGCAACTCCAAACCGGAGCGAGAAGACTGCGATTTCTTGCAGGTATCCCTTGGGAAAAATGACATCGTCTCTCATGCTCAGAGCGTTTTATCCAACGGTCTTAACGGCAGTGATATAGAAATCTTGCAGAGTGCGTCCTTGCCTTCCTCCCCGATTTACGGGACATCCAAATCGGAGGCGTCTATGCGGAAGATTCGAGAGGAACTCCTGAAAGGGAAGTGCCGTCATCTGAGCCCAGTGTTTCGAAACAAAGGGAGGCCACAAGAGTGTGCTTTAGACGGCTTCGAGGACGATTTAGTTCTTTCTGTGATAGAGGATTTCAAGGGCGGGCAGGCGTACCACAGTCTCGAGTCGTTTCAAAAGGCCCAGTTAAAACACAAGGTGTGTATATTTCTCTCTGTCTCTCTCTGTCTCTCTCTCTGTCTGTCTCTGACTGTCTGTCTCTCTCTGTGTCTCTCTCTTTGTCTCTCTCTGTTTGTCTCTGTCTCTCTCTCCCCCCCCACCCCCACCTCTGTCTCTCTCTGCGTTCTGCGTTTTAAGTTTTGGACGTAATATTATTGTTCACCGTCTTTGCCAATTCTTGACTTGTAATGCAATTTTTCTCATGAAACTTTTGTTAAGGTTCTGGTGTAATGTCATGTCATGTCAGTGTTCACGATGTTGTGGGCTTGCGTCAATGGTTGATATGTATTCGTTTGTAATGAAAACGTCATGCGAATGTAACTAATGTGTGTGAAGTGTAATATATGCTTATAGTGTAAATGTAATTGCACTGCTTTTTGTCTGGGGTTCGTTGTGGTTGTTCGTGTAAAGTAATAAACTATATATTGCTAGTGTATTACATCTGTCTGGGGTTCGTTGTGGTTGTTCGTGTAAAGTAATAAACTATATATTGCTAGTATATTACATCTGTCTGGGGTTCGTTGTGGTTGTTCGTGTAATGTAATAAACTATATATTGCTAGTGTATTACATCTGTCTGGGGTTCGTTGTGGTTGTTCGTGTAAAGTAATAAACTATATATTGCTAGTATATTACATCTGTCTGGGGTTCGTTGTGGTTGTTCGTGTAATGTAATAAACTATATATTGCTAGTGTATTACATCTGGGGTATCAACTGGCTGAGTTTGCTGTAATATCATAATCTAATTTTTTTAATCGTGTGTTTAATTTAAGACAAATTAGAGGAAAGAATATTTGTGAAATAAAATATTGACACTGTGTGTGTGATGGTGCGATACGTAACCTGTGTACAAGAAACACAAGGCACTCGGCACTCTCAAAGCCGGATAGGTAAATTTAAATGTCTGTAGACCAACACCAAAGCTGAATAGGCCAAAATCATTGACTGGTAAGTCAACACACAACATTACAATTATATCGAGTACAACGCATATTGATTGAAATAGAAGGTAGTTTGTTTTTTACCCAGTGTTTCCCTTTTTATCCCCCTTTTTTTTAGTTGTACATAAATATGTATACTACAGCACTCAAAGACTTTGCAAGACTAATTTTATAAAGCTTATATTATTACTTACTAATATTTGTTGATTTATATTACGATATTCAGGAAGACATTATTACTTACTAATATTTGTTGATTTATATTTCGATATTTAGGAAGACATTATTACGTTCCCCACTCCCTCTGATTTTTGTAAAGGTATTTTTAAATTCCTAAACAATTATAATAATTTACGCGAAAGCGGCGGAAGCCGGAAGCGTTCCCCACACTAACAACAACATATAATAATTTTACCCCTCCCTCTCCCCCCCCCCCTCTCCAAACGCGAAAGCGGCGGAAGCCGGAAGCGTTCCCCACATTAACAACAACAATATAATAATTTTTAATACATCCCAGAATGTATTACTCTTTGGTTTTTGTCATGTATTGTGCCTTTGCGTAATATGCTCACATGTGCAAATTTATACTTATAATATACCTTTTGAAACATCGTAATTTGTGCTTGTAATGACATTGGAGTGTTTTGTATTGTGTTTGCTGTCAGTTGAATGAATAGTGTAATGGGTGTCAGTGTGTGTGAAGTATAGTATGGGTGTTGTATACTAATTCAGTTGCGTGATTAGTGTAATATCCGTCAGTGTATAGATCTTATAGTGTACTAATTCATTTGTGCATTGCAGTTAGGTGTAACTTACGGGTTGTAAGCAGTGCCTGAACATTATGTTTTGCATTTGATTATTGGTGTATGAAAGTGTGAATATGTGTGTGAAGTGTGAATATATGTGTGAAGTATGTCTGTATGTGAAATGTGCTTATGTGTGCGAAGTATGTCTCTGTGTGAAGTATGAATATATGTATATTGTCTCGCTGTGTGAAGTATGTCTGTGAAGTGTGACTGTGTGTGAATATCTGGGAGATGTATGTCTTTGTTGTGAAGTGTGAATATGTATATAAATATGAATATATTAAATATGTCTCTGTATCTGAAGTATAAATGTGTGTGAAGTACGTGTCTGTGTGTGAATATGTGTGTATAGTGTGTTCCTGAATGTGAAGTATGTCTCTGTTTGTGAAATGTGAATATGTGTATAATGTGTCTCTGTGAGAAGCGTGAATATCTGTGTAGTGTGTCTCCGTGTGTGAAATGTGTCTGTGTGAAGTGTGAATGTACGTGTGAAGTTAGTCTCTGTGAAGTATGAGTATGTGTGTGAAGTGTGAATGTGTGTTGTGTGTCCCTGTGTGAAGTGTGAATACATGTGTGTAGTGTGTTTCTGTGTGAAATGTGTATGAAGTATGACTCTTTGTGTGTGAAGTGTGTTTGCGTGGGGTAGTAGTTGATTATTCTTATTTTGTCTCGTTTTAGTGTAGGGCAGTGGTTGATTGTGTTTATTTTGTCTTGTTTTAGTGTGGGGCATGGTTGATTATGTTTATTTTGTCTTGTTTTAGTGTGGGGCAAGGTTGATTATGTTTATTTTGTCTTGTTTTAGTGTGGGGCATGGTTGAGTATGCTTTCTTTGTTTCATTTTAGTGGTAGCAGTGGATGAAATCTTTTGCTGTGACTGTTTATTTAATGGTTTCTTCATGTATTATATGTTGCTGAAATATAGGTTATCGTTATAGTTTGGGCAAGGATGATCATAATTAGCCTCTATGATTTATTGTGTGGGGCATGACTGATTCTGTTTAACAAATCATCTCCTTTGTATGAGGCAATGATTATATTTGACGTTTTGATGTGTGAGGCAATGATTATATTTGACGTTTTGATGTGTGAGCGTGAACTGGTTCCGTAGATGTCTCTTTCGTGTGAGGCATATTACTTCTATTCATTTCTTTGTTAAGTGTGAGGCATATTACTTCTATTCATTTCTTTGTTAAGTGTGAGGCATATTACTTCTATTCATTTCTTTGTTAAGTGTGAGGCATATTACTTCTATTCATTTCTTTGTTAAGTGTGAGGCATATTACTTCTATTCATTTCTTTGTTAAGTGTGAGGCATATTACTTCTATTCATTTCTTTGTTAAGTGTGAGGCATATTACTTCTATTCATTTCTTTGTTAAGTGTGAGGCATATTACTTCTATTCATTTCTTTGTTAAGTGTGAGGCATATTACTTCTATTCATTTCTTTGTTAAGTGTGAGGCATATTACTTCTATTCATTTCTTTGTTAAGTGTGAGGCATATTACTTCTATTCATTTCTTTGTTAAGTGTGAGGCATATTACTTCTATTCATTTCTTTGTTAAGTGTGAGGCATATTACTTCTATTCATTTCTTTGTTAAGTGTGAGGCATATTACTTCTATTCATTTCTTTGTTAAGTGTGAGGCATATTACTTCTATTCATTTCTTTGTTAAGCGTGGGGCGTGGTTGATCATTGTTAGAAATTTTAGAGCTATGGAAACACAGATTATGTTTACTGATTTAAGTCTCCATTTTAAAGAGTCCTTAAAAACTAAATGAATTTTATAGTAATTTAGTGCGTGAATATATAATTTCTTTTAATGTATCGAAAAATTACAGTATTTCATATAACGTTTAATATTCTACATTATATATTACACTGGCTGCCATCACGCGAGATAACACATGGCACCAACTCTGCACGTATATTCACTTCACACACAGAGAGATATTACACACTTATTCACACTTCACACTCAGAGACACACAACACACGAATAACCAACCACTGCCCCACTTCTAAAGCGAGACAAAGTAAGCGTAATCAACCACTGTCCCATACTAAAACGAGACATAAACTAAGCTTGATCAACCAATGTCTCACTTTAAAACGTAGCAAAACGTGTGCTTATATTGGCTAAACAATTAATCATTCATTGTCAACACTGAATATACATATGACCAATTCTGAAAAGACACGTCGTAAACATAATACCTCATGCTCACCACTAAATGGGCATGATAGGTAAACCTAATCATTAATCCCACCACTGCCAAGATACAGTAGTTAAATATCAGTAATGCCCACCACTGCCAAGATACAGTAGTTAAATATCGGTAATGCCCACCACTGCCAAGATACAGTAGTTAAATATCAGTAATGCCCACCACTGCCAAGATACAGTAGTTAAATATCGGTAATGCCCACCACTGCCAAGATACAGTAGTTAAATATCGGTAATGCCCACCACTGCCAAGATACAGTAGTTAAATATCAGTAATGCCCACCACTGCCATAATACAGTAGTTAGGTATTGTCATTATGCCCACCACTGCCAAGATACAGTAGTTAAGTATGTTCATTGCGTTCCACCACCACCCTTGCTAGTTAGCTTGCATCGATCCGGTGTGGTGCTGGCCAAAGTTCTAATGGCGTCCAAGACAATTTCTTTCACGTGATGAGATCTGCGATCTAATTTCCTTCGACAAACGGAATGTTGTGAGCCTTGTGTTTGTTTAGTTTACAGTGGCTTGCCACGAATCTCGCAGTTTTAAAAACAACCAAAAGAATTTGTGGGGGTGGGGGTGGGGGTGGGGGGTGGGAGGAGAAAGGAAGAAAAACAAAGTGGTGAAAGTAGAGGAATGCATAGAGAGAGTCTAATGAGAACTGATTTAAGGTTTCTGTTTGCCCTCAACTCCTAGGTTTAGACTAGGTTCAGTCTTGCAAACCTTTTGGTTATTAAAACTATCACATTTTGTAATCACGCGATAGACTGTCACATTTCCAGTCATGTGACAGAGACTGCCACACTTTACAGTCACACGATAAAGAGATTGTCACGTTTTCCTCATCACATGAGAAAGGACTTTCACATTTTCAGCCACGTGATAGATTGTCACACTTTCTAGTCACGTAATAAAGAGACTGTCACATATCTCGCTTGTCCGCCATATTAACAGCACAAGCACACGCGTTTTCTTTGACTGGAAATAATGAACGACCAGTAATGCATTTCTTTGAGGAGTTTATATGCTACAGACCAACAGTGTTGTACCTCTTGTCTTTTATCTAGAATATCTAGAATATTAGAAACAGAAAAATATATTCATTTTTAAAACAACAAGCAAAACAAAAAGACAAATCTTCAAATATGAATAAGGAAAATACACTGACCCATGTTATCGTTTCAACAATTAAGCAACTTTGGTAAGGAATGCAATCGAAATAAATGCTCTATAAATAGCCAACAAAACCACAAAGTTGCAAACGGCCGCTAAAGTGGCGGATGTGTGTGTTGTCAGGTATAATCGGAAGTTGATGACGTCATCAGACTGAGAGGTCCTGTACGCATCATCGTGCAGTTGTGCGTCATAGCGAAACTAGCACGCGCATGTCTGTGCAACACGTGCGTATTTAGGAACGAAGGTCATTCACTCACGTCTGTACATCTCGTGTGCGTATCAGCACGAGACTTGCACGTGTGTGGTCTTAGTTGCAACACGTGTATTTGTGTGTGTGTGTGTGTGTGTGTGTGTGTCGTTTTGACACTTAGACGAAGTGTATGTCGGCTAGGAAATTGTCCATATTTTTGCAAACAGTTATTTTTTAAAAGGACAAAAGACAAACAAGAGCCAAAGATAGTCACTGCTAAGTTTTAGTTCCGGATCTACTTTTTCTCAAGACAAGAATTAATATGTTCATAGATTTGCAAAATTATCGGTTAGCTGCAGTGTAGGCGAATGTCGATTTTTACCCTTCAGCAATCGATTGAAAGCTCTACTTTATATTTTTATTACTTTTTATAGTGTACTCAAGTATGCTGACGCGTGTACGTATGTGTTTTGGTTTGAATTTGCTCGCTCTTGCGCAAGATGCATAATTCGATTTTAAAGAAAACCGTTTTGCTTGAATGACTGGAAGCATGAATGATTAGAAACATACAGTGAAAAAAAGTGATATCGACATGTGGATTGATGGAAGGAATTACATCGATTTAAAAATAAAAACAGATAAATTGATAAATCGATTGGTAAGGATAGGCACACATACAGAACAATTCAATTTATAATAAGAAATTGGCATACATGAATAGACACACATACAAAACATACAATTTATAAGTAAATAAGAAATTGGCATAAATGAATAGACACACATACAAAACATACAGTTTGTAAGTAAATAAGAAATTGGCATACCTGAATAGACACACATACAAAACATACAATTTATAAGTAAATAAGAAATTGGCATAAATGAATAGACACACATACAAAACATACAGTTTGTAAGTAAATAAGAAATTGGCATAAATGAATAGACACACATATGCAGAACATAACTGGGCATACTACTACTGCTAATATAATTTATGGGGAGGGGGGGCGCTTCATCGCCGATTTCGTTCTGGTAGAAGGAGATATGAGGCGGGGGGGGGGGGAGGTTTGTTTATTAAAGATTAATCTCTCTTATTCCTATTTATATATTTTAGTTTGGTGCTTGGGTATCTTTAATAATTTATTTGTCTACCTTTTACTTCTGTGATGTAATAAATTTGCTCATCCCTATTTCTAGACTTAATTGTTATATAAATTGTTAAATTGTCGAAGTGACCCGACCTTGGGCACACCTTATGAATGGTGTTTTTATAAATGTCAGAGTTGGAGTAAACAACTCGAGTTGAAAATATGCTAGAAATTGCTGACGTAATGCAAACCAGTTCCAACTGGATGAGTAGTTTTATTATCCAATGATCAAGATTTATGAGAATGAGACCAGCCAATGGGCTGAGATCAAAAGTTAACATGCTGTAGAGAACTCTGTTGTCTAATCACTTGAATTTGGTGTGGCAAGAAGTCCGGTCATGAAAGTCAGTCGTTAGCTTAATGGTGAGTTAACTGATTGAGAGAGAATGAACTTTGAAATATTTCATGCATTTTTGCTACTGTCGTGTTATACTTGCGTTGTACGTAGAGGTGCATTATGTGAATAGACTATTATTTCTACAAATTGTGAACTATAATGCTTATATGTCGTATGCTAAACATTTGTTGAACCTGCTCATAAAATTGACTTGCTGTATTTATTATGCTATATGCGTGTATCGGGCTAATAAATACTGTTGAAGGAAACTGTAAGTTGAGACTTGGATGTGAGAAAGAATGGAGTTAAAAATGGAATAAACTGGAAACTTAGTGTTTGTTAACTGATTATATTTTTACAGGGACAAAGCAGTCTTTCCTTGTTTTATCTGAATCTTCTGGTTTACTGGTTATAAACCACCATAACCATGATAGACGCAGTGTTAAGTGTAAAGAATACAAAGTGTAAAGAATGCAAAGTGTAAAGAATACAAAGTGTAAAGAATACAAAGTGTAAAGAATGCAAAGTGTAAAGAATACAAAGTGTAAAGAATGCAAAGTGTAAAGAATGCAAAGTGTAAAGAATACAAAGTGTAAAGAATGCAAAGTGTAAAGAATGCAAAGTGTAAAGAATGCAAAGTGTAAAGAATACACTGCACTCTGTTGATGTATGGGGGCAAGGTTTGCTGACTACATTGATTGACGCAGTGTTAAGTGTAAAGAATACACTGCACTCTGTTGATGTATGGTGGCAAGGATTGCTGACTACATGAACAATTTCTGGTACAAGGAAGTTACTGAAAATTGCTACAATTGTTGTTCTGCTTCAGGGAGCTAAATATAGCAAATTAGTTCCCAAGTTAGCTTCAAGAGAATAACAGTGAATCAGTGATCTGCAGCGTGAGGAAAGAATCATAAGGAATTGACAGTAATAACTGAACAACAATCTTGTGACTTTGTTACAAAAAATAAAAAAGCTTGCAAAAAAAGATAATTGTGGCCTCATCTATACGAGGTTATGTAGAAGCTATTATCGTTTATCTGTAATAACTCCATTTCTGTTCTCTGATAAAACCTATCTTGTGATTTGTATTCACACTACTGTTGAATTGTATTTTAATATATAAGCATTGTACAACGATTAAAATATGCATACTAGCACAACATCACACATCACAACATCACAACATCACACATCAAAACATCACAACATCACAACATCACACATCACAACATCACACATTAGCATTGACAAATTCACTCAATGACGTGCCGTGCAATTTCAACAGCCAGCAGCCGTGACCTAATTTGCAGCCAACCATTGTCCTACTTATAAAACAAAATAAGTAACGTGCATATGTACACACACTTTCCACATAAAGATGAGTTTCTTGAATACTCCTAAGTGTTCTTTATGCATTGGAGTATTGTTGTTGAATTGGATGTTATTTTCAATAAGGCTATTTTTGGCTAGTGCATCTGCTTTTTCATTGCCTGGTATTCCTATATGTGTAGAAACCCACAATAATTTGCTTTCTATATTTAGCTGTTTCAGTTTTTGTTTATTTTTTATGTTGCATATATGAGCCAGAGGTCCGGTCTGGAGCCACTGTTCTTTTGGATGGCTTAAGTGCTGAGAGCGAGTCTATGATATTTTTGGTTCCAGATTTTCTCATGTGCGTTTAAGGTTATTGTGATTGGCATGAGTTCCGCAGAGAATATTAATGTGTTGTCAGGGAGTTGGATGCTAATATGGTTTTTTTTGGTATGTGTATTCATATTTCTGATATAGGGTTATGTGACCAATCTGTGTACATGACGTCCCAGTTGAGGTAGTAATAGTGAAGTGTGTATTGTAGCTTTGCTTTAGCTAGGCAAGGAGTGTCTAGTTTGTTTATCGTAAATGGGTGTGTATTGTAGCTTTGCTTTGGCTAGGCAAGGAGTGTCTAGTTTGTTTATCGTAAATGGGTGTGTATTGTAGCTTTGCTTTGGCTAGGCAAGGAGTGTCTAGTTTGTTTATCGTAAATGGGTGTTTATTTGTTTGTGTTGTATGGAGTTTACTGATAGGTTTGTTTGGAATTTCAGTGATTTAAAAAAAAAATGAATTGGTGATTTTAGGTTGGTACTTACTCATGGAATCTACTTTGTATGTGTGAGGGGTAAGAGTTAATGCTTATTTTTGCAAGAGAGGTTGTCTGGCAGCGTTTGAAACTTGAAGTAGAATGCTATAGATTTAGTCGTAATTATATGTTGTTGTTTTATTTACATACATCCACTCTACTATTGTGTTTATATTTGAGGTATTTATTGGAACTCCAGATGCTACTTGTAGGGCTCTGGCTTGTGATCAGTCTTGTCCTTAATTTTGGGTTTAGGTTAATTAGGAGTGGTGCTGCATGTACATCATGAAGGTACGACATAAATTTAACATAGATCTTAACAGTGACTCCCCATTTGTTATTTCTAACTACTTTCATTAGTTTATGAGTTTATGCATTCTTCCAGGCACTTATCGCATTTTGTTGTTACATGGAATGGTAACTCATAGCAATTCAACTTGCTGTTTGTATTCAATCTGTGTGTGTTCTACTCATTGTTGTATATTCTGTGCTGTTTGTATTCAATCTGTGTGTGTTCTACTCATTGTTGTATATTCTGTGCTGTTTGTGTTCAATCTGTGTGTTCTACTCATTGTTGTATATTCTGTGCTGTTTGTGTTCAATCTGTGTGTTCTACTCATTGTTGTATATTCTGTGCTGTTTGTATTCAATCTGTGTGTTCTACTCATTGTTGTATATTCTGTGCTGTTTGTGTTCAATCTGTGTGTTCTACTCATTGTTGTATATTCTGTGCTGTTTGTGTTCAATCTGTGTGTTCTACTCATTGTTGTATATTCTGTGCTGTTTGTGTTCAATCTGTGTGTTCTACTCATTGTTGTATATTCTGTGCTGTTTGTGTTCAATCTGTGTGTTCTACTCATTGTTGTATATTCTGTACTTTGGGAAGGTGATGGCCTGAATCTTGGCTGCTGTTATGTTAAATCCATTTTCCAAGAACCATTTTGTCATTGAGTGAAGGTTATTTGGGCGTTCCTGGATGCGTTTGGTTTATTTTTTCTTTTGACTTTACTCCTTAGTAATGTGTCATCGGCAAATTGTCCCAGTGTTGTGTCCTTAGAAATAAATGGACACAGGAAATTATTCTCTACAATACCATCCCCTTAGATCGACAACAGCTAAGAAGCACAGTACCCCTATATCCTACTCCATATCCCCTTCTATCTTCTCAGTGATGTCAAAACCAGGCTTGCTGTCAAAATTTTAATCTTTCAATCAGCGCCATGCTTAGAACTCATTCCCCTACCCCCTTCGTGGACTTCTTTATCCAGTCAGGAACCTCAGTAGACCTTTCATCCGTAGATGTTCTCAGACTTCGATGGTTCCTGCGAGGATCTGCCTTTCCTCACTGTTCTGGAGAGGGTAGGTGGTCTGGTGAAGTATGGGTGGAGGTAGATAGCCCAGTATCGTCCCGGGTTGGTAGAGTGGTCAGCTTTTGCTTTCTGCATGTTTTTATTTTTGCTTTTTGTATCAGTTTTTTTCCTTTGTGTATATTTTTTGTCAGCATTTGCCTTGTATATGTTTTTGCTTTTTGTAGTCAGCTTTTTCTTTGTATATGATTTTTTTTAACTTTTTTGTTGGGTTTGAACTCATGGGACCGCATACAGCATAGTTGAAATTGTAAACATACAAGATAGGACTTAGATAAATGAATGAATTAATCAAAGTACTCCAGAGTTTTGATGGACTATTATTGCAGTAAGAAATTTAGCGCCTATTTATTAAAATAAGTGAAAATAACTTTTAAAAGATCATCGTGGGGCCTCAAGTTTCGTATAGCCTCATCCGACCGCACACGCCTAAGGATGGTCGTACTTTGCTGCCAGCCATCAACAGAAACAGAGCAGCGACTCCTGGCGGCACAAATCTGACACTTTAAAGAAGAAGCATGGTTACGTTTCGCTGCTCTGAGCAGTCACTCCGCGCCCCAACAACGGACTAAAATGCATTCTGCTTCTGGTTCTGGTTCCCCCTTCTTCAGGACCCTAAGTGGCTGCCGCACGCTATTCTGTTTGAACTAGGTGACCGAGGTACACCGAACACGCTCCATCGAGCTGTGCCAACAAACAGCACGTGCGGATCCGTAAATTGCAGAGTTGCTTACCGTTACTACCAGCTAAGAAGGTAGGGTTACAGGCGTTGGTCGCGCGCGCTCTTATCTGCACGTCCCTATCGAGAGTTTGTCAGCTCAGGTTTCCTGTCCAATAGCCCCTCGATTATGATGATCTCACGAAGACTCGCGCACAGACAAACTGGAGTGCACGTTGGCTGTAAGTGGCCAGAAGGAGATGTGCGTAATGGGGTGGGGACTGGGTATTAAGGACGAGAAGGCGATGTGCGTAATGGGGTGGGGACTGGGTATTAAGGACGAGAAGAGAATAGGGAGAACGTAGCTATCTGCACGCTTGAATATGTTTTGTAGTGTGACTCTGTGTGTGTGTGTGTGTGTGTGTGTGTGTGTGTGTATTTGGTTAATGGGTCCCCGCAGAGAGACATACAAAATAAAAGACGGCTGGCATTAGGTAATCTGAGGAAACTGACAGGCTGAAAAACAAACAGATTTAGAGGCGTATAGATGGATAGATAACGTAGGTATAGAGATAGCCCGACAGGGAGAGAGAGAATTGGGTGAAGGGTGAGAAAGTTAATGTTTGACTGACTGACGAGCAAAGAAACAGACAGATAGATAGATAGATAGATAAATTAGGTAGGTATAGAGATAGCCCGACAGGGAGAGAGAGAATTGGGTGAAGGGTGGGGAAGTTAATGTTTGACTGACTGACGAGCAAAGAAACAGACATAGATAGATAGATAGATAGATAGAGATTTTTCAGTAGATATATGCTAAAATAAAGAATTTCAGTTGTTTTGTTTCAGCAAGATACTCACCACTCAATCTTGTTGAATGATTAAAAAGTCTGCCCCACCATCGGGATTTAACTATACTGTATGACAAACTGTAACTATTTTCATTCTTATAATAGTGTTTTCAGTATGCATTTCTCATATGAGTGGGTCATTAACATTAAGTTTCACTTTCATTTCCCTGATGACGGTACAGACTAACATCCTGGTTTGCTTTGCTGGTTACCATAGCAACATTTCAATGCTTCCTCGGAGAGAGTAAAGATATTCAATCAAATGCGTTGATTCAGGAATGGAGTCAATCCACTCTTTGATCGCCCTTAAATATTGGAGCAATCGATTATTATTTATTGGAGCAAATCAGCCATCGATTATTATTTATTGGACTTTCCATCATGGAGGTCTATCATTTGTCTTTCGCTGTGCAAAATCCACAGCAGTAAACAATGACATTTTGTTACATACAAATTACAACATGCGATTTCTGGATTGTTGTAATGTGTTGTATATGTGCTTAATCTATATATAGCGATAAAATTAAATTGCCCCCCCCCCCATATTTGCACCTTCTCAAATTTCTTCTCTCTCCTCTTCCCGGGCTTTTGCATTTTTCGCTGTGGTTTTGCGAAGTACGGCTAATGTTGACAAGATGCTTACAATTACCTACAAGAGATGAGTGACTAGTGGCAAAAAAGAAGCAGCTTACAATTAGTAAACTTAGACTCTGGCAAAAAGAGGCTCACAATTAGTGACAGGAAATTTATGACCAAGAGGACAAGGAGAACCTCAAATAGGGAACACGCTTAGTTCGCTGAGCGTTGACACCCTATCTTAACGAGGGCCGACACTGATTGCATAGCAGCTCGACCCGTCAGGCAGTATAATATAGTAATTGGCCTAGAAGAGTCACTGGCCTTCAGATTACATGTAGTGAAAAAAGTGCTCTCCCCACATTCTGGATGTCACGGTTCTCCTGCTTACATTCATCATTGAAGAAGGCGAAGGAAAGAGATAATAAAATGCGTGTTTTTGTATTTTTTTTTAGATTTCACTTTTGTTGTTGTTTGTAACAAATTAAAATCCGCTAAGACGGAAAATGGAACTGAAATTCCTGCGCCATGTTTGATCAAGTTTAATGGGAATTCAGATGCAGTTGAAAACTGCAATTTCTGCTCTACGTTGTGGAACGAATCAATATCTGGTGTGAAAGAAACGCATTTGTACTGGCGTGATGTCTTCAACACGTGTCCTCGCATGTGTTATTAAAATCGTAATTGCACGGCTGTCCATATCTAATTGCATTCTAAGTATTTCATTTATTCTATTTAGTCATATGTTTGTTTGCGTGTTTGTCTATGCGGTGAGAAATATTATCATGTAACTGTAATATCATTTGTTTCAATGGGTCATTTGCATTTGACATTATTATGCATAAACTTCACATACACACACGTACACATAACACGCGTGCATGTGCGCGAGCGCGCGGATGGTACAAGTATTACGCCTATTATACCTGTACTCTAGGCATTTCATGTTTGAATTTAATTATTTTCAGCCCACTGATTCGGGCCAGACAGTGAATTTAGGGTTTGTTGACAGATTGGATATAAACGTTTAATTATACCACTTAATTAAATTTTTATTTTTTATAGGAGCGAGGATCACAATACTTTTTTTTTATGTAGGTCACATTTGGCCCGCGGGACTGCAGTTGGGCCATGCTGACGTAAATTGTTAATTCATGTACAATGAATGCTTTGTCACTTTATTATTATATACTGCTTGATACACTTTCTGGTTGTATTAGGAGTTTATATGTTTAGGAATTGGATAGTTTACGTTTTCAGTTCAGGTATTTGATATGATGTTTTAGTATTTGTGTATTTTATGATTTATGTGTGCGAATGCTTTTCCTATACAACAGTGGTCCCCAACCTTTTCCTCGCTGCGGACCGGTCAACGTTTGATAATTTTACCGCGGCCCGGTGATGTGGGGGGGGGGGAAGTTGATTGTTTATAGTTTAGATTGTTTTGATTTAATAATTAATTTAATTGTATTTAAACGTGCCTTCAAATTAAAATACAGTTACACCAAAGAATGAATATAAAGTGATTTAACATTTTAACTCACTAGAACGCTAAATCAATGAGAACCCTGAGCTTGTTTCTTTGCAACGAGACGGTTCCATCTGGGGGTAATAAGAGACAATTGCACCCGAAGTGTGTTGCTTATGTCCAGTTTATTCCGTTGTTTTGTTTTGGTTGCTGTCACTGCAGAAAACCCCGCTTCACACAGATAGGATGTCGGAAATGGCAATAGGGATTTAAGTGCTGTGGTGGCCGTTGTTGTATTGGCGGGTGAGGGGGTTTACAGAGCCCAGGCTAATACCACATCGTCTGTACTTAGTGTGTATATGCGCCCAGGATGTTCACCAGTGTTGTTGTTGTTGTTGTCATTGGCACTGTTGTTGATGTCCCCGGTATCCGTTGGGCTGTATGTAGGTGGGTGTTGGCGGCCAGTATAGGTGGTCAAGCATTAGTTGAATTAGATCCACAAATATCCCCACTGCATGTGATGTTGCTCCCTGTGCTGCCACAGTTGTTGTTGTCGCAGCGCTGCCGTTGTTGTTGTGGCTGTAGTAGATGATACTGTTGTCGTCGTCTGATGTGTTGTGGCGGGCGCCTTCTTTTTGATTTGGGGCTCCGTTCTGTAGTTTTTCATTGTGTGTCTGTTGTGGTTGTCTTTGTTGCAGTCACTGGTGGTGACTCTGGCTGTGGATTGGTAGCAGTTGGTTTAGTCGTTGTTGTTGTTTCTTGTGGTGTAGTTGGAGGGTTGTCGACTTCTGTTTCGGTCTGTGCGTCAGTTGTCTTCACTTCTTTTTCTGTTTGTATTTTTCTTTCTTGCGTCTTGATATGTACCATTTGTGTGCTAGAGATTTTTTGGCGTTTCTTCTTATTTTCGGTGGTAGTTGTTTTAATTTCTTTTTCTTTGCTGATAGAGCTTGTAGTCTGAGTTTCCTTATTATCTGTTGTGGGTTTTGGCGTTTGCGAGAATGCCTGTCTGATTTCTTGTTTTGCTGTTTGAGTTGAATTCATTTTGGCCGTATGTGGAATTTTCCAGATGATGTTGGTGTTTATTCCACTTTCTCTTGTAGTGGCTAGTAGAGTTTGGGTGGAAACGTGGCTTTTTCCTTCAAAGACTGTTTGAGTTGTGCCGTCTTCTTTTGTGGGTTTTCGCGTTGTTTCCTCCTTTTCCGTTTGTGAAGAGCGTGTTTTTGTTGTCGGCGTTATTTTCCAGATGATGTCTGTGTTTCACAGTCTGTTGATGTAGTTTTTTTTTCCGGTTGTCTTGTCAGGTGCTTGTTTAAAATCTTGTGTAGACTAATTGCGGTTAAAATGGCTTGTTGTCTAGTGTAAGTTCATCTTCCGTTTTTGTGTGGAAGAGGGTCAACAGCAAATTAGTGATCGCATTTTTTAGTTCAACGTTTTTAGTTTCTAGTGTGAAGGTGAAGGGGGTAACTTTTCGTATGTCCCCATTTTCGGTTGGTTTGCTGATTTCAAAGCAGTATTTTGTCCAGTCTTCTCCTTTGTACTTCTTAATGTTTGCACCTCTTCAAGCCTCTTTTGCCGTATCTGTCTCAGCTGGGCTATGCGCTCGTTTGTGAAACAGAAAGGGCCGTCCGCATCTTCTGTGACGGACTCAGAATCGCGTAAAATGTCACTTGGTGGAGTGGGCAGTAGTGGCGTTTTTGCCACCCCTGAAAAGGGCTGAGGCTTGGTGCTGGCTTGTCTGGTGTGGCGCTTTGACATGACTCTCCTACCGGCGGTCCGATGGATGGAGTGCGTTCGTCGGTGATCCGAAGCGAAGTGTGTTGGTGTGGTTGGGAGTAGCGCTCGAATTCTTTAAAAGCAAAGACAGATGATCGTGCACCAACTGGGAGAATGAATGCTCAGACTCAATCTCGTCCATGGAAAGTCGCACAAACCCGAGAGAAATACACCACAGTAAATAAAATTGGGCGGTCCGGTACCATTTGGTCTTGGTCCACGGACCGGTACCATTTGGTCCACGGACCGGTACCGGTCCGCGGACCTGGGGTTGGGGACCACTGCTATACAACACACATTTTATTTTAGATTTAATACTTCTCATCATGTGTTAGTTATGAGTTGTGTTTGAAAGCATAATTATTGTAGTTTCGTTATATAATTTAATCATTACATAACTCTTCGGCGTTTAGCTCTAATTGATATTTGAAAGCAAGTAAGGAAACACAGAACAACTGGGTGACGTGAATTTTAGTGAGTTCTGAACTCACGGGCTTTCATCGATAGCCACAATTTCAGGACCTAATTAGCGCGTTACACTCTCTAGAGAAACACACCAAAGTCTTTCTCAACGTACTCCTCTCACTACAAGTGAACTACGTTAACGCCAAGACAACAAGAGAGGAAGCAAAGCAGATTATGAAACGAGAGCATCAGATTACCCAAATTACTTCTCAGAAAATACATCACAAGTCGAGAGCGTCATACTACCCAAATTACTTCTCAGAAAATACATCACAAGACGACTGAAAGAATGCAGAAGCAGGCAACCGTGACCATTACGAACTACACGGCCATAAAGATACCGCAACAAACACAGCAACCACATCACTGCCTGCAATGACTTCCACTACACAAATTACGGAGCCGACACCTACACATGAATACGCAGCACATGAAATAAGATTACAGGGACACAGTCCACAACAATAAAAAGGAACAGTGCCACACTGACAGGAAACTGCGACAGAAAACAAGCAGATACTCAGACACTAATAATCAAGACAAAACCAGACCTACAAACACATCGGACCAGCACACAGACACTAATAATCAAGACAAAATCAGACTTCTACAAACACATCGGACCAGCACACAGACACTAATAATCAAGACAAAACCAGACTTCTACAAACACATCAGACCAGCACACAGACACTAATAATCAAGACAAAATCAGACTTCTACAAACACATCGGACCAGCACAAAGACACTAATAATCAAGACAAATCCAGACTTCTACAAACACATCAGACCAGCACACAGACACTAATAATCAAGACAAAATCAGACTTCTACAAACACATCGGACCAGCACACAGACACTAATAATCAAGACAAAACCAGACTTCTACAAACACATCGGACCAGCACACAGACATTAGCCCATGCACGTCACCATGGCCGACACGCAAGCTACCCACGAAACAGAAGAAAAGACTCATCAGACCTATCAAACGCCTACAGATGATAGCTGCGGAGACAACACAGAGAAGAATGAACATCAAAACCAACAATTCAAGTCGCAACTTCGCAAACAGAAAAAAAAAGAAAGAATATAAGGCAAAGACCACCAAAAAAGAAAAAAAAGAAAGAATATAAGGCAAAGACCAAAATAGATCAGGGAACAAGAACACTCACAAACACCAACTTTTAATTCAAACCATCACACCGCGGATTACAACAACCACTACAGAGAGGATCGGTACTCTCTGAATGTTTATTGTGGCAATTTAAATGCATTCAGCTAGTTCTACAACCCTCCATATTAACAACAACAACCCGACAGTACGGATACCGCTGGTGGCAAAAACACCAACCAACAGTCTTACCACAGAAACCAATGGAGATACTCACAAACTATTTTTTTCTTTTCAGAGAACATTGCCTTTCACTACAATTGAACTAAATCTTTTTCAACACTGCCTTTCACTACAATTGAACTAAATCTTTTTCAACACTGCCTTTCACTACAATTGAACTAAATCTTTTTCAACACTGTCTCTCACTACAGTGGAAGTAAATCTTTCTCAACATTGCAACTTACTATAATGGAAGGAAATCTTTCTCAACCTTGCCTCTCACTACAGTGAAGTAAATCTATCTCAATATTGCATCTCATTATAAGGGAAGTAAATCTTTCTCAACATTGCATCTCATTATAAGGGAAGTAAATCTTTCTCAACATTGCATCTCATTATAAGGGAAGTAAATCTTTCTCAACATTGCATCTCATTATAAGGGAAGTAAATCTTTCTCAAAATTGCATCTCACTATAAGAGAAGTGAATATTTCTCAACATTGCCTCTCCGGGAAAAGTTCCAAAGGAACCTGAAACTCTGCGGGAAATTACTCGTAGCTCTGCAACTGTCCGAAACGATTTTTTTAAAAAATGGTACTGGACAAACCCATGGGGACTGAGAGGAGTGACTTTGACAAGAGCCGGATTTTTATTTCGTCCCGCGAGCAGTCAAAACCAGACACCATGCACCTCAGGGAAATAAAAAAGAAGTGACGACACCACAACTGGCTATAGGGCGATGGCAACCTTCCGCCCCTCCAGAGACCAGTGAATGGAGGCGTGTCCCACAAGAATACTGTAGGACTGATGACGTCCAAAGAGGAAGTGTCCAACGAACGCTCTACTGGTGATGATAAATCGAAAGTGTAACCACCATCACTACCATCTAGAGATGACGTCAGAACAAGAGATGAAAATGACAAGCATAGGATAGTTCGTCTTGGGAAAGCCTAGGACTCCTGGGCCTTGAACAGATTGAACAATATACAAGTCAGCTGTAACAATATACAAGTCAGCTGTAACAATATACAAGTCAGCTGTAACAATATACAAGTCAGCTGTACCTCTTTGAGTCAGCTGTACCTCTTGCGTTGTAATATTTTACTTATTCTTGTATATTGTTCAGATTGATATACCTTTAATGAAATTGCGTCCCTTGAGTTGTAATATTTTACTTATTCTTGTATATTGTTCAGATTGATATACCTTTAATGAAATTGCGTCCCTTGAGTTGTAATATTTTACTTATTCTTGTATATTGTTCAGATTGATATACCTTTAATGAAATTGCGTCCCTTGAGTTGTAATATTTTACTTATTCTTGTATATTGTTCAGATTGATATACCTTTAATGAAATTGCGTCCCTTGAGTTGTAATATTTTGCTTAGCAAGTGAGTTTTCTTTTACTGCTCTGAATTATTTTTTTGTCGTATTTTCATAATTCACTGTTGTATTCTTTAATTTTTTAATTTTTATTTTTAAACAAAATTTGACCTCTCTTTAAGGAATAGGATTTGGCTTTTTAAAAAACCCAAACAAATAACAAAAGTATATAGCATAGAGATATTTCACAACACATAAATAATATACAGCTTGTCTTAGGATTGGACTAGAAAAACAAACTGATAAAGACGCTAATACCAGTAGTTCCTGTCGGTTTCTAAACAAATGTGTCAGCAAGCTTCTAAACAAATGTGTCAGCAAGTTTCTAAACAAATGTGTCAGCAAGTTTCTAAACAAATGTGTCAGCAAGTTTCTAATGCATAAACACATGCTGGATTTTGTGCGCTGGAGTTCGATTTACCAAAGGTAAACTGTGTCTATTTTTAGAACACATTTTATTCTGACAGGAAAGATTGGCACACCGAAGGAAAACTGTGTCTATTTTTAGAACACATTTTATTCTGACAGGAAAGATTGGCACACCAAAGGTAAACTGTGTCTACTTTTAGAACACATTTTATTCTGACAGGAAAGATTGGCACACCAAAGGAAAGCTGTGTCTACTTTTTTAAAACACATTTTTTTTACTGAGACAGAAAAGATTGGCTGCCGTTTGTGTACTACGTCACAGAACGCAAATGCAGGAGGCCGATTTGTTCATTCTGTTTTATTCGAGGTTTAATATTTTTCATAATAGAACACACACAAAGAGACCTTTCTTTTTAAATCGCTAAGTTCTCTCCCTTTCTTTTCAGATTCGCCGTGTCCAGGGAAACTGTAGCCGCCAATTTGTAATGCACAACAAGGCGCCATTGTGGAACGAGAACAGTCAAGTGTACCAGTTGGACTTTGGCGGCCGAGTCACACAAGAATCGGCTAAAAATTTCCAGATTGAACTTCACGGCAAACAGGTTCGGAACAAGCGATGAATAAATAACTAAAACAAATATCACGTGCATGTGCAAACAGAAAAAAAAAACAAACAAGAAAAGTACACCCCATAGATTTTCATGATATTTGTTTTA
Organism: Sinotaia quadrata; assembly: GCA_028829895.1. NCBI lineage: Eukaryota > Metazoa > Mollusca > Gastropoda > Architaenioglossa > Viviparidae > Sinotaia > Sinotaia quadrata. The sequence goes on along the minus strand of CM054181.1, from coordinate 4,851,322 downwards.
TATTTGCTTGTTATCTTGTAGGCTTGTGGTTTTTGAAAACTAATACTTGTGCGATATTATCAAAAGCAGAAAACGGTGTTTTATTTTTTTCCCTCGTAGGGCTTAATACGCCGAATAGCTCCTAGTTTAAATCTCGTTCGATTTGGTTTATTTTCAAGAGGTTTATTTTGACATTGCTTTGAGTGATGGAACACGGCAACCATTTGACTTCATTGTAGATAGAGGCTGTTTTGTTTCCGCCCTCGCATCGGGTCCACATTGTTGTTTTTATAATCAACTCTTTTAAAAAAATATATAGAGAGAGAGGAGCTGCTATTAATTATCTAAGAAAATCTAGCAATCATAATATCGTTAAGTTAGTACACTTTTTAATTACCTAAGAGACTCCTGATAATCCAATTACAATGGAGAATTTTGATAAGCCAGTTACAATAGAGAATTTTGATAAGCCAATTACAATAGAGAATTTTGATAAGCCAGTTACAATAGAGAATCTTGTTAAGCCAGTTACAATAGAGAATTTTGATAAGCCAATTACAATAGAGAATTTTGATAAGCCAGTTACAATAGAGAATTTTGATATGCCAGTTACAATAGAGAATTTTGATAAGCCAGTTACAATAGAGAATCTTGTTAACCTAGAGGTAAAACGCAAACATCTATGTGAATGTCACAATTAACAATATACAAAGCACAGCTAATACATATTATGAATTTCAGAAAATCCATTCGTGAGTTTTCTCTCACTTCGCCTTCGTTTTAGTTTAAATGTTTTTATAACTACTGTTGTCTTTGCTTCCATCGTGAAAGAAATAACAGGCACGACGTAGTGGCACATTTTTGGTAAAGTGATGGGACTCGTAAACTTTTGGCAGGAAAGAAAATTGATCTGATTACTGGGACTGCCTATCACTGCCTCTGTTTAATTTTCAGCCACTGATCTAGGCCAGGAAAATATAATCCAAACTTTCTTGGCAAAGAAAAACAGGTTTCCTCATTTTCAGGAACAAGTAATCAGCTCTGGACATTCTTTGAGCCGAGTGCTAAATATTATTAACGCATTATATATAATTATATATTATAATTTTATCTGGACTTAAATAAGGAAGTGTGTTACTATTTAATAATTCATATTATATATACACGTATGTGTGTAATGAACAGTTCCTATATTAAAAATATAGATTGCTGTTTGTATCTAAATCCTTGTGTTGATGTTTAAGTTAACTAGTGTAAACTAATACAGTATTAATGGGTCTCGTAAGGGTATCATGTTTGTTGAAACTAGATTTAAATCATTGTGTTGATATTTAAGATAGCTAGTGTAAATAATACAGTGTTAATGGGTCTACTATGGGTATCATGTTTGTTGAAACTAGATCTAATTATAATTATTAGAAAGGCTGCACTGATTTTGATATTTATTATAGGCGTATTGATTTTGATATTTATTATTATTACATAGTAATCTCTACATAAACACAAGTATAACATATCAGTCAACAGTAAAAATGCATGAAATGTTCCTAAGTCCATTCTCTCTCAATCAGTCAACTTAACTCACCATTAAGCTAACGACTGCCTTTCAAAGCTTGACTTTCTCCTTTGTCACTCAAATTCAAAGTGATCAGAGAACAGAATTTTCTACAGCAAGTAACTTTTTAATCTCAGCCCATTGGCTGGTCTCGTGCTCGTAAATAACAATCATCTGACAATAGAAAATCACTCACTCAGTTTGCATTACGTCAGCAATATAGAATATTCTTGCCTCGAGCTGTTTACTTCAACTCAAACACTTTCAAAAATAACACCATTAGGAGTGCCCAGGGTCGGGTTACTCTGACAATTTAATTTAAATTTAAAAATAAGGAGAGGCAAATTTACTCTTTCTCAATATATAACCATGAAGTTCGAAATGTTTAAGATAATTTCTTAATAGTCACTTCACGTTTTATATATTTCTTTGTCTTCTTAAGTCTTTTCATTAAGAAAACAAATACTATTCCTTGTGCAGATAATACAGTTTGGTCACGTTTTATATATTTCTTTGTCTTCTTAAGTCTTTTCATTAAGAAAATAAATACTGTTCCTTGTGCAGGTAATGCAGTTTGGTCGAATTGACAGCAACGCATACACGTTGGACTTTCAGTATCCCTTTACTGCTCTGCAAGCCTTTGCTGTTGCACTGGCGAACGTCACGCAACGCCTGAAGTGAACATGGGGACTCATGGTTGCAGCAAGAACATTAAGACATACTATCCGGCCTTGCAGTGAACATGGAGACACATGGTTGTATGTATGAAGTAAGATATGTCACCCAGCATTGGGTGAACCTGAAGGTACGTGGTTCTATGTAAGAAGTAAGATGTGTCACCCTAGCCTCGAAGTGGGCATGGAGACACATGGTTGCAGCGTAAACCCTAAGAAGTGCCAGCCTCTCAGTGAACGTGGAGACATATGGCTGTGCTTGAGCACTAGGATGTCATTCAGCGACATAAGTGCACATGAAGACACAATTGTAGAATGAATACTATAACTTCTCTCAGCGAACATGTTTGTGGCGTGAACATCCCTCAGCAACATAAGTGAACATAGAGACAAATGTTTGTAGCATGACCACTATGGTGATCGGAGAGGTACATTTCTGAACACTAAACGTGAAACCGAGCATCTGTATGAGAGAAGATATCTGGCGTGGTTTATAGCAAACCACTCTTGTAAGAATTAACACAGGGGCTGGCTATCTCATTGAACATGGACATCACTGTCTGCTCAAAGATACAGTTCCGGGTGACACATTGCTTCTTCAAGAAGACACTCGTCAATGTCATGGACGTCAAGACACGTCACTCTCGGTTTAGTGTAACATTAAGAAGAGTAATTGCATTTAGCATAAATGCTAGTTGGTATCTCACCAGGTCTCAAACGAGACTGCTATACTGCTGTAGCACAAACACTATTTCATCCAGCAAGTCAAGTGAGCCTGAAGTTACATGAATGTAATTTGAACATGTGGAAATGTTACCTAGCTCTCCAATGACAGCGGACACCTGCAGCTAGGTACCACCCAACGTCGTAGCTAGCATGATGACATTTAGGACTGGCTTTCAACTGAACATGGAAACATTTACCCTACGTGTCACCCACCATTCTGAGTGAGCAAGAAAACAGAAAGATATAGCTTAAGTGTTAGCTTAATTCTATCGAACAGTTAGTGAACACGGTAAAGCATTGGGTTGGATGAACCCTATTAAGCATCACTCATTGCTTCCAGCGAGCATGGTGACACACATCTGTAGCATGACTATTAGCACGTGTTACTCAATGTTTGAAATGACCTTGATGACACACATCTGTAGCATGACTATTAGCACGTGTTACTCAATGTTTGAAATGACCTTGATGACACATATCTGTAGCATGGCTATTAGCATGTGTTACTCGGTGTTTGAAATGAGCATGGTGACACAGCCGTTACATGGATGCTTTGTCAGTCTCAAATCTCAAGTGCGAATGGCAGTTTAAAAGTTGTAGCATAACCAGTAAGCATGTCAGTATCATTCAGTATTTCACGTGAGCGTGGAGACATGGCATGCAGTTGAACGCCAGTATGAGTATCCAGTATTACTAGTGAACATAGATATGCATGGAGAAAAGTGCGTACACACTAACAAACAACTTTTATGAATTCTTGATGCTAGCAGTAATATGGTTCATGTCCACATCGAGGCTCTTCATCGAAGATGGATACCATTTAATACACATGCCGAATGCAGGGTAGCCATTTACGATCTTCACGGTCTAGCTGAGGTGTCGAAAACAACAGAGGAAAACACGGGAATTGAAAGGGACCATTATGCCCAGTGTCGTGATTAGGATTAAGACAGATTTTGGTGACAGAAACAGCCAAACAACAGAGGAAAACACGGGAATTGAAAGGGACCATTATGCCCAGTGTCGTGATTAGGATTAAGACAGATTTTGGTGACAGAAACAGCCAAAGCAACAGCAAACGCAGGAGTCTTAGAATCTGAATGTTTTGTCGAGTACGCTGCTCGGTTTTCGTTTGTATAATTATCTCCCTTAAAAGCTAACACCACACAAAAACTTAAAACACTTTATGATCATATAAAATAAAAACAACTACAAGCGTGATATTTAAAGCCATCACCAGGCCAGTACACTTATTAACAGCAATGAGTAAGGCGTACTGAAGTACAGAAAACGTACCAGAATAGGCGGCGTTGCGTAACACCAACCTGGTCTTTGCACGATTCTGCCACAAGGACGAATCGCATATTCAGTCTGTCGCACAGCGAGTGGCGATGTTGCGTTCTAAACTCATTATCTGTGATGATGGCATTCCATAACATTGATAGATGACGTCATTCCATAATATTGATAGATGACGTCATTCCATAACATTGATAGATGACGTCATTCCATAACGGTGGGAGATGATGGCATTCCATAACATTGATAGATGACGTCATTCCATAACGGTGGGAGGTCATGGCAATATTGAGAGATGATGACATTCCATAACATTGAGAGATGATGGCATTCCATAACAATGAGAGATGATGGTATAATCAGGGACTACTAATTGTGCCCACCCACGTTTTACAGCTCATTCATATTTTTGAACTTACATGAGTACAATGCATGCACTTAGCTGGAAACAGTGAAGATTGGCTGTACTGTTATAATTAGGTGATCACTTAAAGGAACATTGACACAGGCATCTTTTAAAGGAAGAAGACCAATGCATTATTGAAGGGAACATTGGCTCATGCAATATTTAAAAGAACATTGACATTGCATTATTGAAGGGACCCTTGACACAAGCAATAGTTTAAAGAATATTGACGTTGCATTATTGAAGTGATCATGCAGTATTGAAGAGAAGATTGACACATGCATTAATAAAGTGAACAGTGTTCGTGTAGTATTGAAGTGAACATTGGTAATGCAGTATTGAATTGAATGGTGATCATGCAGTATTAAAGTGAACAGTGATCATGCGTCATTGAAATGAACAGTGATCATGCAGTATTGAAGTGAACAGTGATCATGCGTCATTGAAATGAACAGTGATCATGCAGTATTGAAGGGAACATTGACACATGCTTCATGGCTTTGATCAGTCAGTCGTAACCATTCTTTCATCTTTTGTTTCATCAGAAGACAGCAATCTTTTTGATTTTATCTTGCCAGGGTGTTAAAATGTGGTCATGTGTGAACGTGAAGAGAGAATTAAGTAGGCTGAATTCGTGGCAGCCTTTGCCGTTTGTAAGAGGGGTGTAGAGATGCTTGGAATGAACGTAGAGCGAGCAGATTGTTTGATTTGAAGACAGCATTGCTCAGTGTTCGTAAATATTTGTGTTTGGGAGATCAGTGAGCGTGAGCTGTGTTTGGGAGATCAGTGAGAGGTGATCAGGTGTTCTTAGAGTTATGTTTAAAATGTGTATAGTTTGATGCCACGTCTTCACTTCGTGTTATAAATATTTCATTGAACAATCAATAACTCAATTTCTCTCACACACATCATGGATTAATTATAATTCAAATGGATGGATTTTAATTGAAATGATTTGATCTTGTCTAGATAGTCACCACTCCTATAGTCACGAGTTTTACAACAGAGAACACGTCACTGAAAAGGATTATTTCGACCTGACTTTAATGACACATTTATTTAAATCCACATCCCTGTCAGATTCCTTTTCATACTAAGTGAATACGAAAGTATAAACATTAATAATAACAGTATTCATTAACCGCTGAAAGGCTATACAAATGACGTGATACAGTTAACATATCAGAAGAAAATTACACAATATTCTAGTACAAAATGTTATCACTTCCCTCCTGTGAGGTAACTATAGCATTCTTTCAAATCATAACGTTCTTAAGAGAAAATGTAGATTGACAGGAAAACTATTTAACGTTTACAATACGAAGAAGCAAAACTTTGTGTAGTGGTGTTCAATGGGTTCTGCTTCACTGATCGCAGCCACGGTCCAGTTATGTCCCCACAATTTTTGTACCAAGCACACTGTTTACAGTTTTATCATTGACGACAAACTCCATCGAAAGGAATCTTCTTTTCTGGTTCTTAGAGTCTTAGAGTCTTAGATTCACGATATATTCTGTTATCTTGTAAATTTCTAAAAGTTTGGTTTCCTAAAGGCGCACTTACCCAGCCCCTCGCATCTGTGTCCAACTTCCGACTTAGTGTTGTGGCCCGTCTCTGTCCAACTTCCGACTTAGTGTTAAGTGGCCCGTCTGTGTCCAACTTCTGTGTTAAGTGGACCGTCTTGTCCAACTTCCGACTTAGTGTTGAGTGGCCCGTCTGTGTCCAACTTCCGACTTAGTGTTGAGTGGCCCGTCTGTGTCCAACTTCCGACTTAGTGTTAAGTGGACCGTCTCTCGGTATTCCTTCCTCCTCCGGACTGCAAGGTAATCTATTGTCACTAGTGGCTAAGCTTCCGGGATTTGTCTATTGTCACTAGTGGCTGAGCTTCCGGGATTTGTCTATTGTCACTAGTGGCTGAGCTTCCGGGATTTGTCTATTGTCATTAGTGGCTGAGCTTCCGGGATTTGTCTATTGTCATTAGTGGCTGAGCTTCCAGAATTTGTCTATTGTCACTAGTGGCTGAGCTTCCGGGATTTGTCTGTTGTCACTAGTGGCTGAGTTTCCAGGATTTGTCTATTGAAATCCTGGAAGTGAACCGACCTCACGCTGCGTAACCACTCACTTACGGGTATCTGTGACTGGTGATGAAGTGGTTCTGCATCAGCACTTTCTGTCAGAGTACTTAAACGCGAAAGCGGCGGAAGCCGAAAGCGCCCCTACATTACAACAACAGTACTTAACCGCTTACCTTAACAAATTATCAACACAAATTCTGAAACTTAGACTGTAGTGTAGGTCATTGACACGACCAAATAATTTCACATAGGTCATCCTGACATACGATTTAAAGTCATACCAAAATTAATCTGTCTGTCTGTCTGTCTATCTATCTATCTATCTATCTATCTGTCTGTCTATCTATCTATCTGTCTGTCTGTCTGTCTGTCTGTCTAGCTATTTATCTGTGTGTCTGACTGTCTGTGCATATGTCGAGAGAGAGAATTCATATAATCGCACATAAGCTTGAAGAGAATGTTAAAATGCTTGTGTGGATATGTGGTGCACACACTGGATTGTGACAATCTTAGATTTTGTGAAAACATATTCTTGGTGTATCTAAAAGGTCTAGAGTAAAACATATGCTCGGTGTATCTCCCTGGTCTAGAGTAAAACATATGCTCGGTGTATCTCCCTGGTCTAGAGTAAAACATATGCTCGGTGTATCTCCCTGGTCTAGAGTAAAAGAAATGGTCGGTGTGTCTAAAAGGTCTAGTAGAGTAAAAGAAATGGTCGATGTGTCTAAAAGGTCTAGTAGAGGAAAAGAAATGGTCGGTGTGTCTAAAAGGTCTAAAATGGTCGGCGTGTCTAAAAGGTCTAAAATGGTCGGTGTGTCTAAAAGGTCTAAAATGGTCGGCGTGTCTAAAAGGTCTAAAATGGTCGGTGTGTCTAAAAGGTCTAAAATGGTGATCTGGAAAGAAGAAAGAACGAGTTCGATCGGTTTTTAGATTTTAAGAAATCTTTTTTTAGATTTTAGATATCTTTGTTGACACGTTGGTATTGAAAATGAGTGTTTAAATGGTGTGATTGAAATGACAGCCTTTCTGCTTAGTGTAGTTTTTAATATAAAATAATTGTTTATCAAAAATGCTAGACTGAAATTAGGGGGCTTTTGATCTTTTAAGAAAACATATGTCCAGTGTTTGGGCAGGAATGAAAAATGGAATTGGAAAAAAAATAAAATGCGTTCTGTTGACTTGATGCTAGATCAGCATTTGCTCAGTGATAGTTAAAAATAGATTGCTGAAATTGCTGGAACTGCTTTTGGAGCTGATTGTCAATTTTCGATTTGAAGAAAACGTTTTCCTAGTGTCTGTTAGAACTTTTCAGTTTAAATTGGTATAAATAAATAGTGCAGTCGGTTGTAGTACAATATTTCTTCTGTATTAATTTTAAAAAATAAATAGTGCAGTCGGTTGTAGTACAATATGTCCTCTACTATTAATTTAAAAAAATAAATTGTGCTAGAATGATGATGGAAGTAATGGGGGATAATTCTGTGATTTGCTTATACTTTTGCCTCTATTCTAAGACGCCATGTCCCACTCCTGTTGCCAGGAAGTTCTTACCATGCTGACTAGTTCTACTAGTTGTGCTGGTACTACATTTCCCAATGACAAGTTAATCCTATACTCATTTGTGCAGGTTGTATTTCTAATGATTAGCTGTATTAACTTGTGTAGTCTTTTCTAAGGACTTGTTATTCTAGCATACAGCTTTTCAAAATGACTTACTTTACTCATCTAGAAAATGTTTTCTAATGATTAGGCATTTTAATTTGTACAACCTTTTTTTTAATGACCTGCTATACAAGTATTAATTGACTTGATATTCTATTTGTACAAGTTTTCCTAATGACTTGCAATACTGATTGGTACAGATTCTCCTAATGAATTGCTATAATGACTGGTACAGCCTTTCCTAATGACTTACTATAATGGCTTGTACAGCTTTTCCTAATGACTTGTTACAATGATTTGTATACGTTTTCTCTAATGACTTATTAAACAGATTGTAAGACATTTCCGAACGAATTGCTTTAAAGAATTGTGCAGATTTTCCTATTGACTTGCTTTGCTGACTTGTACAGCTTTTTCCTAATGACTTGCTCTCTGACTTGTACAGCTTTTCCTAATAACTTGTTACAATGATTTGTACATATTTTTAAATAACTTGTTACACAGATTGTACATTTCCGAATGAATATCTTTGCTGATTTGTACAAGTTTTTTTTTCTAATGACTTGTTACACTGATTGTACATTTCCCAATGACTTGCTTTACTGACTTTTACAGCTTTTCCCAATGCTTGCTCTACTGACTTTTACAATGTTTCCCAATGACTTGTTTCTCTGACTTGTACAGCTTTACCTGATGACTTTGCTTTACAAGTCCTTTTGCCCACATGACTTGCCATTCAACTCATCATACTTTATTTTAGCGGTGACCTACACACGCATCACACCGACTTACCTCAAGTAAACACACCTGTCATCAAACCGACTTACCTCAAGTAAACATACCTGTCATCACACAGCAGTCGTAAGATATCTTTTAATTAAAAAAAAAACTACGGTAACCATCATGTGTGTCGGAAAAGATTACTTGTAACTTCAAAACGTGTGTGCGGACTGCTTGACCTTTCTTCAGTGGTAGCTATCATCGACAGTCTTCTTACTATCCTTTCTTTGCTTTACATCTAATCTTTACATCTAATCTTTACATCTAATCTGCTTCCCGTGCTGCTGGCTGTTATTGTCTGTGTGCTGTACTGTTATTTCCTCGGTTCTAGTTCTAATCAGCGGCCATCGCTATTGGCTGTTATTAACTGGGTACATTACTGTTATTTCCTTGGTTCTAGTTCTAATCAGCGGCCATCGCTATTGACTGTTATTAACTGTGTACATTACTGTTATTTCCTTGGTTCTAGTTCTAATCAGCGGCCATCGCTATTGACTGTTATTAACTGTGTACATTACTGTTATTTCCTTGGTTCTAGTTCTAATCAGCGGCCATCTCTATTGACTGTTATTAACTGTGTACATTACTGTTATTTCCTTGGTTCTAGTTCTAATCAGCGGCCATCTCTATTGACTGTTATTAACTGTGTACATTACTGTTATTTCCTTGGTTCTAGTTCTAATCAGCGGCCATCGCTATTCTGTTATTAACTGTGTAACTTACTGTTATTTCCTTGGTTCTAGTTCTAATCAGCGGCCATCGCTATTGACTGTTAATGTGCACACTGATCCCATCGTGACCTGTGCCGTAAAACATGTCATAAAGTTTACAATATATAACCGCACAGTCAAACATGCCCTATACTTTAGCCTTTATAACGCAGTAATCCATGCCCTATACTTTAGCCTTTATAACGCAGTTATCCATGCCATATAGTTTACCATATATAACGCAGTTATCCATGCCATATAGTTTACCATATATAACGCAGTAATCCATGCCATATAGTTTACCATTTAACGCAGTAATCCATGCCATATAGTTTACCATATATATAACGCAGTAATCCATGCCATATTTTACCATTTAACGCAGTAATCCATGCCATATAGTTTACCATATATATAACGCAGTAATCCATGCCATATTTTACCATTTAACGCAGTAATCCATGCCATATAGTTTACCATTTAACGCAGTAGATAGAATTAGTATCAAAGAGACTACGGTTGGACCCAACGTATATATACATAAATAATTAAGTCTAGGAATCTAGGAATGATATTTCTGAAACAATACTGATGGTCACTAAAACCGGGCCATATTAATTAAATCGTGCAGTTTGACTATTAGTAGTATTTAACGCTTGCAGTTTGATCAAACATGTGAATTAATGGCTTACAGTTTGAGCAAGCGTGTTAATTAATGCATTCATATAGCTTCAAAAGGCGTATTAATAAATATTTTTGTGAGTAGGCTTATTAATGAGTAGTATATACAATCTGAGCAGGCGTATTAATGAGTACATACAGTTTGAGCAAGCGTAGTATTAAATACATAATCTGAGCAGATCTATTACTGAATATATACAGTTTGGGTAGACTTAGTGAATACTATCAGTCTGAGCACCTATTAATGAATACATTCACTTTCAGCAGACCTGTTAATGAATACATTCACTTTCAGCAGACCTGTTAATGAATACATTCATTTTCAGCAGACCTGTTAATGAATACATTCACTTTCAGCAGACCTGTTAATGAATACATTCACTTTCAGCAGACCTGTTAATGAATACATTCACTTTCAGCAGACCTGTTAATGAATACATTCACTTTCAGCAGACCTGTTAATGAATACATTCACTTTCAGCAGACCTGTTAATGAATACATTCACCTTCAGCAGACCTATTAATGAATACATTCACTTTCAGCAGACCTGTTAATGAATACATTCACTTTCAGCAGACCTGTTAATGAATACATTCACTTTCAGCAGACCTGTTAATGAATAGGGGAACCTGGGGTAAAATGAGATAGTGGGGTAAAACGAGAAACGCGAATTATTGAAACACAGAGAGAGAAAGCTCTTCAGCAAGGAGTCTAATAAAGAGATCACGTGGTACTGCCTTGCCGGCAATGTCCGATTTGTTTGTTTGAGCTTCGTGCATCGGCGAGAGGTAAATATTTCAATTTTATCTTTTTTGATCTATTTTTATGGTTATGCTGCAATCGTGTTCATTAGGAAAAAAGGTACAGATTTGTCAGACAAGAATTAACATTCTGAGAGATATTTATATGGGCAACGGTAATATATTTATCAGTTTGACCTACTTAAGCATGGCAGTGTGTAGTTTGGAGGCTTTGTGAAAAAGCATAAGTGGGGTAAAACGGGACAAAACAATGGGGCAAAATGAGACGCTGTCTCGTTTTACCCCTAATGGTCACAAGGTCATTAAATGTGTATGATTGCATGTTTTTTAAATGAAAAAAAAATTATCAGAATTATTTCTTATAAAATATTCTCTTTTTTTCAGCCCTTGGATCAATTGCAACTGTCTTTACAAAAGAGGAAGAAGAGGAGCTTGTCAGCTATGTCCAGCAGATGGAGAAAATGCTCTTTGGTCTTTCTTCATACGAATTTCGTAAACTTGCCTATGAGCTTGCAGAAAGAAACGGAAAGGCCAACAAGTTCAATGATGAAAAAGGAGTCGCTGGCTACGACTGGTACAGGGGGTTTATGGCCCGGCATTCAGACAAGCTGTCACTTCGAAAACCTGAAGCAACTTCATACAGCTCGAGCTTGTTTCAGTATCATGTACTTTATAGAAGCACATAAAAATATACACTTGTCTTGAAGTCGTCATCAAAGAGTTTGGTCATAAAGCATGATTTGTATGCACGCCTGTCTTTGTATGTATATATATATACATGGTGATGGTGTACGCTTTTCAATTAAACAAGATTCTATTCATAAATTTTACACTTTCCAAACAAAATAATTGCAAACAAATTTTAAAATTCAGCAGAAAAGAGGACATCAAACAGTCGTGCACGAATCTGTTCCAATAATTTAGCTTGAGATAGATCTAGACTAGAGGATCGAGACAGTCAAAACACACTTCCTGAATCTTGGCTACGATCGGGAGGCTTGAAGGAAAATCAGTCGGTAACACAGAACATGATCGAGACAGTCAAAACACACTCCCTGAATCTTGGCTACGTTCGGAAGGCTGAATGTGAAAGTCAGTAACACAGAACACGCCAGCACTGTGCAGAGGTTTGGTGACGCACAATTTTCTTTGACTCTTGATTCTAACCAAAGAGATGGGCTTCATTTTGCTTTTCACAGTCTATCCTTCTGGGTTTGCTCGTCACAGGCACACAGAGACACACACATTTTCCCCTATCGAGAGTTTTATTTCGAGGCGCTGTGACGGGGCGGGAAAAGATGGTCCTGTTATGGTGTGCTGACCTTTTGAGTATTGATTGCTCAGCGTCCTGTAATAAAAATTTATTCATGGTCGTGTATTTCGTAATAAAAAAATTGTTCGGTCATTTAATTTGTTTAATTTAAATTTTTCATCTATACTATAAATATGGGGATAATATCCGGTCAAAATAATTTTCAGTTTGAAACTTTATAGTTGTGAAAACAATATATTGTATTTTAACAAAAGATGTTATGCAATTAAAACAAAAACTTTACCTTAGAATCAGATCTTTTTCAGTCGACATCCAATTGTGAGATACTTGCCTTCAATAATTTGTGGATTTAATTCGGTATTTTGATCATTATCATGTATAATTTTTGTTTGTTTGTTTGAAAACGAATATGTATATTGTATATGACATTTGAAAGACCGTTGAGGACTCTTTCTTTCTTGTCGCCATTAAAATCGTTAGCTGTTACTGTGAATAGTTTCATGGACAATCAAAACTTTTCTTCAGTTACAAGTTGATGGCGTGTCTGTTGAATCAAATTAAACACAAGTGATTGTTTTCTGCAGTATAATTTATATGTAGTCTTGTGAAATAGCTGGGATTATAGTGATTGTTTTCTGGAATAGAGTTTATATTATATTATATGGAATAATCATGACTGTAAACTTAAGTGATTTTTGTGTGTTTTCTTTAGTAGGGATTGATTGTGGTAGTTTTTGGAATAATCATGACTGTAAACTTAAGTGATTTTTGTGTGTTTTCTTTATTAGGGATTGATTGTGGTAGTTTTTGGAATAATCATGACTGTAAACTTAAGTGATTTTGTGTGTTTTCTTTATTAGGGAATAATTGTAGGATTTGGGAGGCAATCTATGCTGTAATGAATGTTTCCTTATTAGAGGACGATTCTAAGGGCTTGTGGAACATTTGTCTCTGTAGTGATTATTATTATTTTTAATTAATTTTTATAACTGAATGATTGAAGTTTGTGAAGGAATTATATTTGTAGTGTTTGCTATTCTTTTATATAGTTTATTTGTTTTTAGAAGTGAATGTTTTACGTGGTGAGTTAATTATTCTGGACTATAGTGATCATTTTTTTTCATGTCAATGAGTGACAATAATGGTTCTGTGATGTAATTCAGAAAACATTTATGATACTCCTGAGTGATGTTGCATTTGAAACTGTGATTATTAATTTTTCAATGTTTTGATTAAAACATAGTTTGTTTTCTTTATTTGAACATTTAAAAACATGTGCTATTATTTGTTTGAAACAATCAGCAAAACATTTAACATTTTTGTTTGCATGTTTTCATATTCAAGTGTTAATGAATGCAGATGCCATTTGCACATTAATGTTCAAACAATTATTGCTATTGTCAGGCATACAGACTGCTTCCACGTGATGCCCATCATTGTTCTAGTCCATCTGAGAATGTGAGCCATATTATTTTTAAAATAGTGGTGATCTGTAAGGATTGGCATCATTGTTCTAGTCTATCTGAGAATGTGAGCCATATTATTTGTAAAATAGTGATGATCTGTAAGGGTTGGCATCATTATTCTACATAATTAATGATTTCTCTTTTTAATGGTGACAAGAAATATTGAGAAGAAATTGATTGCAGACCATACATTTGGAAGATTTCACTAGAACTGGCATCAGTGGATTGTTTTCCTCTTTGCATCTGTCAATCTTCTTGATTCCTTTAAAATTGGCATATTATTGGACTCATTTTAGAACTACAAGTTTTAACGAAAACAGGCATGCAATCATTCACCTAAACTATACACTGCCATTTTAAAATCAAAATTATGTTCATGATTTGTGGTAAACTGGCATTTGATGGACAAACAAACAAATCATAACAGTCTCAGTAAGTTTATAAATGAAAGAATGGAAAGAAAATAAAGAAAAGAAAAAAAAATATTTCCATTAACAATTGCTAGCATCAATCAGTCTGCACATGCACATGATACACTGGTGAAAAAACAGTAATTTGTTCTTGCAGGCACAGGGCAAAATTACTAGATCTCTTTTCTGGATGGATTTATCGATGACATTTGGAACACAATTGCTGAAATTAATCATACATGAAGATTTCATTTCCACACACACATGCACAGACTGGATAATAAACAAAGGCAGCAAAAATATTCACACAAAATAAAATATTTTGTTAAAGCATATTTTGTGGGTTTGACACATGCAGCAAATACACTAGTATAGTTTGCCAAGGGCTCATCTTTTTATTGGCTTGCCAATACAGCTTTCAAAATATATATATTGTGACAACAAGGATGCCTCCTTAATTAAGAAAAAAAATAGCATTACATTTTTCTTGTACTGACACTGACAAACTTTTCTATGAACTAAGCTCACCTTAAGAGACAGGCTCTTGGCACTGAAGTAGATTCAAACTTGAAGACCTAATAAAAATTGGCCTTAATTACATGTTAACAAACATGTTCTGTATGAAAAAACACAGAGAGCATTCATTAGTGATTCTGCATATCAGATCAGAACTCTCACAGTTTCATTCAATCAGGTTTTTGTTGTTTTGCTCTTTAGCATCTTGAAGGTCTTAAATTTTAGTTACTGTCATCCCTGCTCTCTTTCCATTTTCAAGCATGTACATTTATCTGCAGTGTTATACAAATTCAAAATCAATGTGCTATATAATGTTGACTTGTGAATAAACTGCTGTCTGTGAGATCTGTACTAAAGCTTACCTTGTAACTGAATAATATAATGCTGAACTAAAACAGCTGAATGTATTCATATTAAAAATGTCAATTAATTTTCCTCATTGAATGATTGTTTTTTGTTTAGTATAGTGATCATACCCAATAACTGTTTTCTTATAAAATTCAGCCCAGTCAATATCATGTCAGTCACAGTATATTGATATAGTCCATCTATTTGATTTCTTTAAAAGTTAAGATAAAAAGATATTGCCAGCAACAGTATTCTGATCATGTTTATATTTCTTTTGCATTTTAAATCAAATCAAAATCAATCAGCAACAGTGTACAGGCACACTGTTCATATCTATATATTTGATTTTTTTCTTTTAAATTTTGTTAAAATTAGTGTTAGCAACAGTATTTCAATCAGGCCAATATTTTTAATATTTCATTATAAACATCATACCTATCAAAATCAGTAAACAGTATACTAATCATGTCCATATATTTAATTCCTTTTGAAGGTCAAAATCAATGTCAACAACAGTATTCTGGTTATGGCCTTATATTTGTTTTCTTTAAAAATTCAGATTATTCAAGCAATCAAAATCAATATCAAAAGCCTTGAACCATGTTTAGACGTGGAGGTTTTCTAGTGTCGCCTATTCTTTTTGAATGGGTTTTTAAGACTCATTTTGTTTATAAAAAAATAAAGACATCAGGCTTTTTTATTTTATTTCTTCTCTTTTAAACTTATTTCTATGCATTTTTACCTAACTGTATTGTCAGATATATTGCAAAAAGTTGATATTCTCTTAGACTGATACTCATGAACCTGTTTTAACTTTAAACATTTTATAATCATACGCTTTTGCAAAAACAACAAATACATATGAACGATACATCATTTTACTGATTGATATCCTTAAATTTACAGACTCCACAATCTTTTAGTTTAAAATAAACTGTGTCTTAGTCTAAAATCTCATTGTACCATAACTATAATCATATTTGTACATGTGCTGTCATTGTGCTTTCCATTTTAAAGTAGTTACTGTAGTTTGTAGCCATAAAATAAACATTTCCATTTTAAGTAGTTAGTTTGTAGCTGTACAATTAACATTTCCATTTTAAGTAATTAGTTTGTAGCTGTAAAATAAACATTTCCATTTCAAGTAAATTTGTACATTAAACATTTTTAGTTGATTGATAGAATTTCAAAATAAATTGCACAATACTTTGCATAGACCATCTGTTTATTTACTCCCATTTGATAGACTGACCTAATTCTGTCATCCGTTTATTTACTCCTGTCTATTTGATAGACTGACCTAATTCTATCTGTCATCCATCTGGTTTATGTATACCTATGTGTATGTGTGTCATCTATCAGTCTATGCATTTGCCTATCTATGTCATCCATTCTAGAATATACAAATGTGTAATATTTATGGTTGAAGGCAGTCATATCCACATATTTAATCAACAATGTTTGTCTTTATCTGCAAGTACTGAATACAGTTAACAACTTTTTTTTTGTTTTTCTGTGTGTATACAATATGAAATTACACAAGCATAAATTGGGATAAATGGATGGCTCTGACAATGTTTCATTCTTGGTGCCAAATCAATCTGTTCCAAAATGCTGGCACACAAGTTCCCCATTGTGAATATTACTTGAAATAAAGAATGATATATATATATATATATATATTGTAAAATGTATAATGCCTTTTAAAAATATTTTTTTAGTTCTCTCCATTTTTGCGTTGTGTATGATGTATGAATACATTTTTCTTTTTGGGATCTACCCATCCACCCACTTAAAATGTAATTTGTAAGTTTCAAAGTATGTGTGTGTGTGGGGTGTGTATATGATTTATTAAAGCAACCCTCTAATGAACATGCACACTGTACCAACCATCTGTGAAATCAAATGAACACTAAAGTGGGATTTTTCAGAATACATACATTCATGTCTTTCTTTAAAAAAAAAATCATTTTCAGTAGATGTGCAAACCCACATTTTATTTAATAATATTTTTTTAAAAAATGTTTCGCATAACAGAAAGAGCAATTAATGGCAGCCAATTAAGGACAAGAAATACAAAAAAATTATAATTTGAAAGAAAGATAACTAGTAAGTTTCACACAAAAATGAGCAACTGACAAATGAAGACAGTGAAAGCACATGAACAGCAAGGTGAATAAAAAACACCTGAACACTAAGTTCATGGCACAGGACAAAACAGCTAGACTTAACATACTCAAGGGTGGCCTCTTGTAATACCCACCCACTGACATTCTTGCTTTGTGCGTGTCCATAGTAACCAGTTAATGCATTCATCAAATTTAATACCCATAGTCAGCCAGTTATTCAAGGCACTAGAGTTATTCATTCATTAGAGTTATCTGTCAAGAATGATAGAAAAGACCTGAAAAGCACTGAACAGAGTAAAATGAAGACATTTATTTATTTTAAAAGCTCTTTACAGCTAGATTCTACGTTTGTCGTTGAGAATTTTCCTATGGCATAGACTTGTGAAAGGTTTCAGCGGTTATCTGAATTGCGATACTTTGTGCTGCCATTGCATTCAGTCTAATGCTGTAATTTTGATAAAAATCCTTTGTCATTTGAATTAAAATCTCCAAGAGAACATCAATAAAAGAATGATTACAAATTATTTACTGAGTTTTGGGAGCACTGGTTAATCAGCAATTACTCTGAAAATTAGGCAAGCAAGCAACCAATGCTGCCCTTTAGTTAAAAGAACCAATAACTGGTTACAAACAAAACACTTTTGTGACTATCCAGTAGGCCTATCTCTGTAAGAACAGCAGAAAGACTTCTAACAAAAACTGAGCACTGATGTGATAATCAATTTGATTTATTTTTTTGTACAGTGTTGTCACATTAAATATTTCAGAAACTTTTAAAGTAATAATGAGATTTTAAAAAAAGGAAATCTGGAGTGAAGTTAAAAAAGCACCAAATACTGTGAAATTAAGATGATTTTAAACAAATTCCATAAAATCTATTGAAAATGAATTTTTTTGTTTGTTTTTTATAAACAGGTCCATTAATATATTTATTTCTGCTGTTGGCTGGGCTTTGTCAGAGAAAGCGTGGTAAACTGAATTCTCCTTGGCTGCTTTGATGCACTGGCATTCTGTTGTTGGAGGGCTGTCTGTTTTAATATATCAGATTTCTGTTCTTGATTGGTCAGCTGATTTAATGCCTCAGAATTCTGTTCCTTGTTGGTCAGCTGATTTAACGCACCAGAATTCTGTTCCTGGTTAGTTGGCCGATTTATTGCACCAGAATTTTGTTCCTGGCTGGCCAGCTGTGACATAATTCTGCTGCTATCATTTGTGTTCTGAATGGATGAGGACGCAACCTGCTCAAGTGACACATTTTTTACTTCATTTTCGAGCTGCACATCAGCTGCTGAGCTCAAAAAGTTTGCTGACTGTAAAGATTTTTCACAGACACTATTATTTTGCACAGATTTCTGGGGAGGTGAAGTCTTTGTGTTGGAAATACATGTAATATCACCACATTCAGACGGTTGAGGATTGCAAAGGCTGATGTTGCGTTCATCGCTGCATGCATCTCCAGAACCCTGTTTAAATAAGAATAAAGAAAAGAAACATAACTGGGCTCCAAACTGATTAAAAAACTGAACACTATATTGAGGAAAATAAACACTTAACATGATAGAAAGAAATAAAGTGCAATTCTTCTGCAAATAAGCCTACAGTTAGCAAATGAAAGAGATGCTGAATGTTTTCTATTTTAAACTGTTAAGCTGAAGGCAATGAAGCTTGAGTGTGTAAGTCAAAGCACTGCCAGCTGTCTACCTCCCAACCAGAAATCAATGTAATAATAATTAGTATAATAACCCAGTTATTGAAAACAGTATAATGATAGTAAATATATAGCTCTGCCATTTCAGTGAAGAATATGGCAACAGAAAGTTGCTAATATACAGGGAATTTATTCCAGAATAACTTGTCGCACCACCAAACTCGCTTACTGCAAGTCATGTTTTACCAAATGAATAATGTTGGAAGTAGAGAAGCAACAATAATGCATGTGTAATGTGATTTTATCAATAAATATAAAACATTTCATTGCTTTAAGAAAATAATTAGTAATCAAGTAAATTGAAACATGTGATTGCATACCAGTGCAATGATGTTAAACATTAGCAGAAGAGTGTGAACCAAAGCACCGTACTATCCTTATCAAGTAAATTGAAACATGTGACTGCATACCAGTGCAATGATGTTAAACATTAGCAGAAGAGTGTGAACCAAAGCACCGTACTATCCTTATCAAGTAAAACAAGTGAAAAGAAAATTACATTCAACATTTAGCTTTCCTAAAACATCCTGTTGACAGAATGCAAACATCTTTGAAAGAGTTCATACTCTGCCAACAAAATAAATTTTTAAAATAAAAAATCAGAGCAGCTGACCTGAACAAAATGGAATGCACACAAATATAATGGTGGGGAGCAAAAGAGGTTGCATGATTGAATTAAAAGTATATTACTTATTACAAATAAAGCTAATTACCATTTTTTTGGTGATATTACATAGTCCTGTGAACCTTGGGCATGAATCAAATGTCAATTAAATCTACACATACAGGTTAATTTAATACTGCATGAACAAATGTCAATTAGATTTACACATATAGTTGAATTTAATACTGATAAGAGTACTAAATTCTCATAACTTCATGAGAAAAAATATTTGCAAGTATTTTAAATAAATTATATGAAATGACACTACATTATTTAAAGCTATGAATGGACGAGCCAGAAGAAACATATTTCTTAAAATCTTTTGAGATTATGTTACTGGCATTATTTAAATGTCCTGCAAGATTATATATTTTCTGAGAAAATAAAATGCATTTTTTATGCTAATAAAGTTATATTTTGAACCAAATTACATTGACAAAATTATTTCCTAAGCTGAAAATTGCCAAAATGCATTCGTTTCTTCCATGACTGCTGCTATTACTTGCATCAAACAGAGGAAAAAAGACCTAGAAACATTATTGCTGCCTATCCATAACTGTTAAAATCAGACATTTAAAAATTTTTTAAATCTTAACATTCTTTTTTAGCCTGTTTTTTGAGAAACCATGGCCACGACTTAATCAGATTGTATGCTAAATGTTCAAAAGGCTCAATATGATTAGCTTTGAAAAAAACCCAGTCAGTTACCAAGAATACATATAGGTCTCTTTCAAGCACTTTCAAGAAATTTATTTCATCAGTTGCAGTTAAATGTACTGGACAAAACACAATTTCACTTGTGAAGTAAGTGCTTTCTCTTTACACTTATTGTGGTTAGATGTCAAAGTTCTCTTGGATAATCCTAATTCTGTGCAGAACATTTGTAGTGGCTTTTGACTGCCTGGCAAAGTTCAAATTTACAAAATAGCCTCATACAGTGATATGAGTGTCAGCCTCGCAAACTGCAAGATATTTCTCTTAATAAATCGATATCCTCAAATGTCAATATGCAATATTTTTCTTGAATTACCAGTCCAAATTATACTTTTCTGGCAAATTATACTGCAATATAAGAAAAAGATTGGCCTCTTGAAATAACCGTACGTATTAAAAAATATTTAAAGCAATTCAAATACTTATTTTTATGCAAACCACACACACACACAAACCAGCTTTAGCCATAGCTAATTACAAGTGAAGACTAATTCATGCTGGAAACAAAATGTGGTTTTGGAAACTAAATATTCCGCCAGATCCCATTGCAGTGACTCAAAAAAAAAAAAGGAAATCTGGCAAAGTTTTTCGGGAAAATGGATCAAAAGCAGAGTAATTCTATATAATATTAAGATTTCAACTATGCATTACCTGAAAATCTGTTATGGTATAGAGGGATTAATATGACCATCAGTAGTGACTACATTACCTAAAAGTCGGTTATAACAGTTAAAATATGACCCTCTATAGTGACTGCATTACCTGAAAATCTGTTATAACAGGTAGAGAGGGATTAATATGTCCCTCTGTAGTGTCTGCAGTCTGTGCAGGTTTGGGCAGGTAAGGTATTCCCAACTCTCCGTCATCAAATGTCACCACAGAGCAGTAGCCATCAGTGGACCCCACGACCAATATACGACCATCACTAGACCTATATTACATAATAAATGCAAAGAACAACATTTGTAAAGTTCAGAATGCATTCTTTAAGATAATAAATAATAAAATATTAATTTACAATAATGATTGTTGTAAATGGTAAAAAAGTTAAATAATAGTTGTAGTTGTTGCAAACGTAAAATAAGGAAAAGCAGCACTCATTTTCTTTTCTTTCGTTTTCAAATTATTTCCCTTTCATTCTTTCCAGCCATAATAAAACTAACAACTTTGAAAGATTAAAATTAAGAAAATATTTAAGTAATTCAATGCAAAAAGAGTATTTCGAAAGTGTTGTACATACCAAGAGAACAGAATCAAAACTCCTACATACCAAGAAAGGTCACTGAGTTGATGATAGTGAATGTTCGACAGATATGCAAATGGAAGCGTTTGCTGTGAGTCATACATCACCACTGAGTCTTCAGTGGCAACAGCAAATATTACGCGGTACGGCAAGCTAATAACAGAATTTCCAACATTTAAATGCCAATGATGAATGAATAATACATCTCATACAAGGTCAAAGAATACAAAACAACCAAACAAAACTTTTTAAAGAGAAAAATAAATCTTGAGAAGATAACTATTGTCCAACATGACTTTTCACACTACTTTCTTTTCTAGAACACTTTTAGTTTACTCAGCACATGAGATAAATGATCATTTTTACATTTTAGGTGATAGCTTACCACAATTTAATGTGACAGCTAGCACTATGACAGTTCATTGCTATTAAGCATAATGTCTGTGGTAATTCATCACTATTATACATATCTATGGGAATTTATTACTGTTAAACATATCATCTGTGACCATTCATCATTATTAAACATATCATCTAAATAGTAATTCATCACTGTTACCAAAAAACCTACGACAATTCATCACTATTAAACACACCTATGACAATTCATCACTATTAACACACCTATAGCAATGTGTCACTATTAAACACACCTAAGGCAATTTGTCACTATTAAACACACCTATGACAATTCATCACTACTAAACACACCTATGGCAATTTGTCACTATTAAACACACCTATGGCAATTTGTCACTATTAAACACACCTATGGCAATTCGTCAGCTTTGTGCAAAATAGCAGATCTCTCCCCTATCCACTAGTAAGTAGCTTTAGGGTGTAATTTAATAAACCATACCAGCTTACATATGACAATATATTCAACAAACAAAACAATATATTCAATATTCTTCAGAAATTTTGCTCGTCAATGTTTGCCAAGGATCTCATTGGCTGCTTGGGTCACTGCGGTGCTAAATATGCCAATCAATTTGTCTGTGTCTGTTTTCTGCACTAAGAAGTAGCAGTGGTGCAAATTTTCCTCCTATCATGGCTAACACCTCAGAGTGGACAGGACCGAAGCTGAGCAATACAGTAAGATTATCAGAGAACAGAATGGAATGGAGGAAGCTGGTTGTCAGGTCATCAGTTGTATCCCAGTGGTTGGCAAGACTAAGGGATAGGTAGAATGATACAAAGGGCAACTTATATTCCAAATTTGAAGGCTGTAAGTTGATAAATAGGCTTTTTCCTCTTTTTGGCATGTAGTAGTGTGGCCTTAATTAGAGAGCAAACAGCTTTATAAGTCCTTTAAACAATTTAAAAAACAACTTTCAGATCACTATACACACACATTGTTAGAATGACACTTCAAAATCTGTTGTTATTATTTAAAATACTCTGGTACTTTTAAATCCCTTATGACAGCTAACAATTTTGTTGTTGATTCAAAGACAAACACGCACAAGAACACATATGTATTTACCAGAAAACTGTGGAATACTTCTCCCACAACTTGGTATTCTCTGGGTTAATCTCTGTGAATGCAATAAGAAAATATGAAAATGGTCAATATATGCAAATTCGATAAAAGCAACATTCAATTTTCAACTTTACCAAGGAATTATGAAACAAAAATATAAACCAGATAAATTCCAACAATGTAAAGTTCTCAGGATAAAATAGTTTAATTTAAAAAAAAACTAATCACCAGTATCAATAATTCAGTTGACTATTTTGCAGCTCAAAAGGCAAAGACATGCCCTTACAATTAAATTAAAAATCTACACACTACTGTGATTATTTCTGAAAACCTTCTTGTAGCTAAAAAAAAAAAAGTGAAAGTACACATCCTCATAATTAAATAAAAACTAACCACCATTTTCATTATTTCTGTTGACCTTTTGCAGCTAAAAAAAAAAAAAGAACATCCTCATAATTAAATCAAAACTAATCACCATTTTCATTATTTCTGTTGACCTTTCGCAACTCAAAAAGGCAAGGACACACCCGTACCACTAATGTTGCTTTCTGGGGGCTAGGTAGATAACAAGATGGCCTGAAACATAAATTGGCAAGTTAAAATTTATCTTGTTAAGAACTCACTTTAGTAGCAATGACTCAAACACCATAGAGCAATATCAATTTCTGGGTCTAAAAGTGGCTAAACTACTACCTAGCAAAAAGAAAATTATGGTAATTTGCCAAAACTTAGTTTCTCCTACTGTGTTATAACCATTTGGGAACATAAAAACCCTTCCCGTTTGCTCTTAAACAGCAAGCAAAATTTAGGGATATTTGCACAAGATAAATCATGAGTCCGTTTGCGTCAAAAATAATAATAATCTGCTATAGAAAGCAAAATAGATGTTTTCTTATATTTTCACTAAATACTCTTGATAATAATTTGCATTCAATTAGCCAGAGCTATAACAATGTGAGTGGTATTCTAAATATTACACATTTTAGGTACAGTTACTTCCCTTCTCTTCAGTTTGGCATCATCTGGCAAGCCCCCAGTTTTATTCCCCTTATGCATCATAACAAAGTTACTTCCCTTCCCTGCAGTCTTACATCATTTAGCGAGCCCACGGTTTTGTTTCCTTTACGTACCATAACAAATTTCTGACAGATCTGAGGTGTAAAGAAAGAAAATGTATTTATAATGAACGTTATTGGATTAGTTTTGCTGTGGTTCGCATTTATTCCTGATAGATAATTGTCGCTGTATGGAAGGAAAATGTATATATAATGAAATAGTTGCCCAAAATAAAAAAATATTCTAAACATTTTTACATGGAAAAGAGAACTGGTACTTTAGTAATAAATTTTGTAATATAATTGTCAATTCCCAAATACTGAAATGATGGATGAAAACAAAATTCAAGTATCACAGACTGTCACATAAACACAGATAATTAAAACTACCCATAGGACTTTAAAATATTTGTTTATTTTTTAGGTAAGATATGATCTTTCAAAACCAATGAAAATGAAAATAAATAAATAAATAAATGCATTTAGTCTCTTATGTTTTCAACAAAAATAAATGTAATTAAAAAAGCAAATTTTGTCAAAACTAGATAATATAAACAGTTTATACTGCATATCTAAATTCCTAAGCCACTACTCTAAGTATATACACTCACACTTCTGCCAGGCAAACAGACCACAGCAGTATATGACACTCACTTGCTGAATTGACCACGAGTGAACATGAAAGTTGCATTCACCATCTTGTCACCATCCTCCATGCATCCTGCTGGCGTTATCAGTAACTGACCATCTGGTGAAAAGGCCAACCGTCTAAAGAATGAACGCAAAGTGTCGTCATGAAATATGCGGATGGATTTGGACTTTGTTTCCCCACTTTCAACAACAGCATGTGGAGGGTTCATTTTTGACACGTTGTGGAGGCAGTTTTTGTTGGCTAAGCTGTAGATCCTGCAAGATCTGTGTAGTTTTAAAAAATAAAGAAAAAAGATGCTTATAATGAACAGTAATTCAGTCTTCAACCCTTGTGATGATAGTCAGGTTCAACAGCAGTCACTACTGGGTGTTACTAGTATCAGAGTGATAATTTTGGCATAAGGATTCTATAAAGTAACCTGAAAGTTACTGCTGCAATGACTTTTTACTGATTTATATGTCTCAAATATGGCGGCTTGCTTTTTTTGTGTCACGAAGATCAAGAAATATTAATAAATTTTTTTTCTCTCCCTCTAAGTAACTTCTAACTTTAAACTATGAACGAAACCGCTAAGTTAATTAAAAGAGGGACAGGGTGAAAATGACCATTTGTCAACAACGGGAAAAACCAAGTCGGAAACATTAGCTTTAAGTTCGTGTTGGGGAATGGAAAAGATATAATTAGCTTGCAAGAGAATGCTGGCTTGACCCTCTGCGGTCAGGACACCACGCTCATAAATATATGTCAGCGTAGGGCCAGCGACGGAATTCGTGAGCGAGCACTGGGACGCCAATTATGTCCGTGACGGAGGCAGACTAAGTTTTTGGAAATGTAAACATCATTGTAAGAATCACCACTATAAATGTTTGGTAGTTTAAGTTGATATTGCTATTGTGTAATTACTATTGTTTTGTGAAAGTACTTAGTGAAATAGAAGTTGAGTTATTGGAAAGTTAATCATTGTATGCTAAGTTAAAAAGGTTGGTCTGTGTGTACAACCATGTGAGTGATGTATAGCTTGCCAGGTGGCCATGAGCTGCCAGTAACTATAGTTTTTAAAATAAAATAGGAGTAGGACAGCTTGCTCTGAGATTTTAGTGTGTGCTCTGAGAGTTAGCTAGAGGTTAAATGGATACGTAAATCACAGGTGCCAACTGGGAACTTGATACTTTGGCACTGATAGAACTGGACGCCAGAGGTGGCCAGGATGGGCAGAGAATATTCCTAAGCACGTACAGTGCTGGTTGTAAATGGGCAGTGTTGGATGGGGGATAGTGTCTGTGCTGGAAGGAGGGGTGTGTTCGAGTCATCACATAGAAAGTGACGTACAAGAGTTTGTGTATAAAAGGGGATACAGAGAAAGAAGCAAATGAGAAACGTGGAAGAGCGACGTGGAAAATGTAGCGTGTTGTACAGGGGTGAAGGTCACCTCTGAGTTTCTCCCTGCTTTTATGGATCAAGAAAACTCTACGATTCTGTGATGGCAAAGCAGAAGGAGGATTCTTGACCACTGTAACAGTGTGCCAGAAAGTCTACCTGGCTGCGTATGAGGCGCGTCGTAAAGACCGCTGCAGTTTTTAGATGGGCCAAATCAAATCAGATAGCCATCTCAGGTTTTCAAAGACTCTGTCAAAGACCGCGGGTGATCGATTATTTTCCAGGCAGAAGGCAAATTCCTGGTGGAAGTTTAATGTCACGGCGCTGGGAGATGTTACAGAACGAGATGTTACATAGTGGTAGTAACTATCGTTGGAAGCAGTAGCGGTCATGCATGAGGCATACCGCCGAGAACGACAAAGGTTGGCCGTTGTGAAGAAGAGAAGAGAAGATGAGAAACGAAGTTAAGAGAAGAGAAGATGAGAAACGAAGTTGTGAGGAAGAGAAGAGATGAGAAACGAAGTTAAGAGAAGAGAAGATGAGCAACGAAGTTGTGAGGAAGAGAAGAGATGAGAAACGAAGTTAAGAGAAGAGATGAAATGAGCAGAAACTGAAGAGAAGAAGAGAGAAGAGAGAACGCAATGAGAGCTGAGAAATTAGGCCTAACAAGAGAAGCAGAGAAGCGCACGAGAGCGTGTAGCAGCCGTCGTAACAGTGAAGGCGGCCAGGTCGAGACGTCGACGATGTTTTGTTGTATCATCAGAACCCCCCCCCCAGCACAAGAAGAAAGTGTGAGCCCAGCACCAGAAGTGTGATTATATGAGCAGAGAACAAGAAGAACGTGACAATATCTATGTGAGTAAAAGAAAATTCTAACTAATTAGGGAAATCTCAGAGCACATAAACATAAGTATAAACTAGAACCTAAAACTAAAACTAGAATCTTAATTAAGCATTAAAACCTAAAATTAGAAGTAAACCTTGAAGTAAAAAGATATTGATGGAACCATTGAAAAGACTTGCAAGTTAAATGACATTTGTTTTGAACTTTGTGTATTATTATTGAACATTGATATAAGTAGTGGCGCCAGAACTCTGAAATAATGACTATTCTATTATGTTGTAAAATGCCTAAGCAATGTTAGAAGTAGTACTGCATGAAGAAATTGAGTTTTGTATTTCTTTGATTTTAATTCATCATTTATCATTTTTCTTTCTTCTTTCTTCCCCCTTTCCCATGGGTGTGAGTGTGGATGGCTGACTGACTAACCAACGTGTGAGAGGAAACCTATAGACCAATAAATTTGAACTCGTACTCTGATATTGCGGCTTTCTCCTGTCTATGGTTTCGAAAGAGTGGTTGCTGTCGTTGTTATACGTTGTGTCGTCTGTGCCGTCTACACTTCACCCCTACCCGTATGCAAGCACACATGCAAACATGTCGGCAATACGTAACCTACACGCAGAATTAAATTCGAGCCAAACAAACATCTTGGTATTCTGTGTGTGGATTTGTCATTCTCTTTATGCAAGTCCTACGTGGAGCTGGCAAGCCACCATCCCTCTCCCCTCCTGTCGGAGAAGGGAGGGTGGGTGTCGACATTTTGTAATAAGCTATTGTTTGCAAATGTGTATGTACAGGGTTCATAGATGATCTTAGGAAAAAAAATCAAGAGCCTAAAAATATAAAATTCAAGTACTACTAGTGTATGCAATAATGTTCGAAAAAAAGAATTTGTTATAATAACCATTTGACATTTATTTCTGTTGCAAACAATTTATGACAGCATAAGCAAATTTAATATCAAAACGTAAAATTATGTATTAAATACTGTGATTATAATTTTACATAAATCTTACTATTCAAAGTTCTCTTCTATGAGAGTGACAGGTCATCATAAAATCATGACAGTACATGCATATGAATCTGATCCAATAAATAGGTAGCCTCACCAAAAAATTAAATATTTTCAGATCTAAACGAAATTGGTTTTAAATTAAAGATAATGATGCAAAATGAAAAACTGCCAAATTTCATATAGATATCTTAATTAGTTTAAAAGATATTGCAATTCAAAGTTACATAAAGAGAGCACATCTGTGCAAAACGTTCATGATAGCAGGACTATGTGGGTTTCTTTTACTTTTTTTTTACATTGACTTTTACCTATAGAATAAGAAAATTGCAAAATATAAACAATAAAACCAACAACATTTTGACTATCTAAAAGACAAATATCAGAAATATTTAAAGAAAATATTTAATGAATATGTCAAGTTTGGACAGCTGTATTTCGGAGCCATGATAAAGGGAACACCCATCCATTAATTTTTTACATTTGGTTTGGTCCATAGCATTAGCTACTTTTTTCCAGTTGGAAATTATAAGTTTTTAGAAAGTGTACTTCAAAAAGCTGAAAATTTGATTTTGTAAGTGCAATATTTCTATAATGCTAGTTTTAATTTTCAGGCAAAATTTGTATCTTTGCCTCTATTTGTCCTAAAAAAAGTATCACACATCAAAATGTTGGATTTTATCTGTTCTGATCAAAGCAACCATTTTTAAAAGGTCTTATTAATTAGATTTATTTTATATAAAAAACAGAAGCATACACACAACAATAAAGCCACACACACACAAGTAATAATAATAATATTAAATGAAAAGTTCAAAGTGCTCCCCGCATGTATTCTGGTATCCAACTATGGTGAGAGGTTCATAAAATAAATAAATTCATCAATTTGTTAGAAAACAAAACAGTACAAAATTTACAAGCATGTATTGGTAATGCTGAACAAAAGATTCTGAAAGAATAGTAAACTGGCAACTGTCCATATGTGGTAGACACCCTCCACCACCAAGCAATATTTGCCTTCTTTAAAATATAAAAATAGTTCAAGGAAAAAAACCCACATCAAGTTAGAATAAGGAAAACCATACAAGAAAGAATAAAGAAGTAAGCTCTCAACCTGTCAGCACCAAGGGTGGCCACATACTCTCCCAGAGGATCCCATGCCACACCTTGGACATAACTCTTGTGGTCGTTAAAAAGTGCCACCTTCTGGTCTAATGAGAAGAAAAATCAAAATAAGTTAAACATAATTTAACCTTTAACATGCTGTGGGCAGAATGTTTGATACTATATAAGCATTATTAAGTTCCCAACTGAGGCACTAAGAACTCGTGATATAAGTAACTTAAGACCTCATTAAAAACCCTAAAATAAACTGTCTGGCAGTCATGTGATTCTGAAATTATTAGTGGATTATATTTATCAGATGATTAAGGAATATTTATTATATACAAATAATTAAAGAAATATAAAGCCAAGTGGTAAGAAATTACCCACGTTTTAATAAAAGTTATGATAGTGGAAAGAATATTTTCTAATCAAGGAGTTTCTGACCTCTAAATTACCCATGTTTTAATAAAAGTTATGGTAGTGGAAAGAATATTTTCTAATCAAGGAGTGTTACAGATCAATCAACAGATGCCATGCCTGGATCTGATGACGTTGATTCTAGGTCATTTTCACCACATTAGATGGAATTAGGTCAGCTTGGTGCATTTTCTATTAAAGTTTCATTAATAAATTTTAACTTTAAAATTGTCATTTTTACCACATTAGATGGAATTAGGCCCAGCTTGGTGCATTTTCTATTAAAGTTTAAATAAATTTTAACTTTTAAATTTCTAATCATATTTCAATCAGTAGAAAATAATTTTTAAAAATCGTTTTTAAATATAGGTTTGTTTTTCAACTTTTATTTACATAAATACTGAGTTGCAAAAATAACACAACAAGCTGTTGAATCTGAAAGAATGGAGGGCTATCAAGTGTGCAACTGCCTTAAGGTCAACCCTGATCAGCTGTTCTTATCTGATTCTCAATAAGGTGTCTTTAAACATGATATGAAAAGTCATGGAAAAGTAATCAGAATGTGTGATTGTAGAATGAAATTCAACAGATGATACAGGTGGTACAGGTGATAATACTTTAGAAGTGATAGCAAAAGAATCTGACACAATCAAAGAACTTAATTGTCTAACCACAAGTGCAATGTTACTTCATACAACAAAATGTCTGGCACTATGTTAGGAGCTTCTGTCACCAAGTGGTGCCATGTCTGCTGGGATGAATGATTATCTAGGACACTCAATCCATTACCAATGATGACGTACATTTTTTTTCCTTTCTGACATATCTGTTTCCTCATGGCTACCAATAGGCATTATATGCCCATTTCAGACCCAGACTTATATAAATGCAGGCAGCAACAATGGGCTATCCAAAAGTTTATATCTTATTCCATTCTCATGTGTTTAAGATCTGCTGCAATATGAGATTCTTATGCCATTGGTGTTTTGTTATGTATCTAACCATCCTCATGCGTTTAAGATCTGCTGCAATATGAGATTCTTATGCCATTGGTGTTTTGTTATGTATCTAACCATTCTCATACGTTTAAGATCTGCTGCAATATGAGATTCTTATGCCATTGGTGTTTTGTTATGTATCTAACCATTCTCATACGTTTAAGATCTGCTGCAATATGAGATTCTTATGCCAGTGGTGTTTTGTTTTGTTATGTATCTAACCATCAGCATATAGTGTCTGTACACCCCTCCCATAAGTCATTTCTCAATGGAAAATAAAAATAAAAAAAACCCTTGTAAAAGTATGTTACTTCAGTTGCTGTATTAAAGAGTTCATATGCAAAAAAAAATTTCAAGGGCTTTTCAAGGATTTTTTAAAGAATTGAGTATTATGATATTCAAGGGCCACCAGTATGCACACTAAGTTTGAAAATACGACATTTGTTACAATAATACCTATGATCTTACAAAGTAAAATAGTAGAAGCAAATTTAAAATCAATACACAATGCTTTGCATTAACCTTTAGCACACTGAATTTTTGTTTGTAGTGCTAGACTGTGCAACAAATAACCAACACGAATACCAATTTTCAAAATGAAATAACCTTTTAAAAGTTGACATAAATTCATACAACTTTTCCCCTTTCAACATGTTTCGGCTCATGAAGTGCTCCAAACAAATATTAACTTTAATCAGAAATAACATAATAAAATATTATCCCATCTTATATTAAATGAAATCAAATCTGAAGGCTATGATGGTTTCAAAACATTGAAATCCAATTACGTGATCTTCAGAGATCATCAACTACCTCCTGTATTCTGATAAATTCAGGAGTTCCAAAACCACCATTATCTTGACCATGTGCTGATTCCTCACCATTTGGCTGTCTGTTTTTCCATTTATTTGCTCTAATAATTCTTTATTTGGTTTAATAATATGTGAATAATTTCCTTATAAGATGATGGCAGCCATTTTTGTTTTTTTGTTGTTCATCTACCACCACCCCGAAATAAATCAAAATCTACAAGAAAAATCTCTTTCTGAACCAATTGAACAACAAAATTCAAAATGGCTATTATTCTTGAAAAGAAGTGCTATTCTGGAATTGAAAAAATGTTGTAAATTAGTTATTTAGTTTGTGCTATTTAACTCTATGTGCAAGGAGAGGAAGACAGAGGAAAAGATGGGAGAATAACATCATAGAGTGGACAGGACTGAAGCTAGTTGTCAGGTCACGTGGTGCCCCAATGTACGGCAAGACTAAAGGATAGATAGATTGAGAGATTTAACTAGTTATTTAATTAGTTAGTGCACCAATTTGGAATTCTCAGTTTCCTATCTCAGACTTTTAAATGACACACCAGAAACAACTGAAGTGAACGCTCAAGTCTCAAAAACTCAGTAATGACTTGCAAATGTTTTCACAGCATTTTATTTAAAATAAATATGTTTATACAAACTGGTAGAAAAGAAAAAGGAGTGAAATATTTCTTTAAAAAATAAAAAAATCAAGGACTTCTCAACTAATTCAAGGGTTTGTAGGCAAATTCAAGTGTTTTTCAAGGACAAAATAAAATTCAAGTACTTTTCAAGATAGGCCTAATTTTTCAAGGACTTTGGAAGATTGCTACGAAACCTGTATTACAATAGCATTTGGGATTAAACAGTAAAAAAATTGTTATATGCTAACTCATTTAAAAAAACCAAACACTCCCCTTCCCTCTTCTACTTATTTTGTATTTTATCAAATACCTTTAGTGATGTCCCATACTATAGCACTGTTGTCAATGGATCCTGACACTAGGTACTTGCCATCTGGTGACCAGCACAAGTCATAAATATCACCTAGGTGACCTCTGCAATAAAAAAAAATTCATAATGAAAACAAACAAAATTACTACACTTTTATGATTAATTCACCTTAGATATGCTAAAGAAGTGAGTGCCCAGAAACATGAGCACAAACATAAATCAAATTTATTGAGGCAAATGTGAAGATAGATTGGAAACAAATAAACAACAACAAAAAAGTTAGTATCATCACTGAAAAAACGTTTTGCAGGTAGAAAAGATGTGTTCAAAAAGTGCTATTGAATGATAGGGTTTGAGAAAGTATGAGTTTAACTCTTAAGGCCACACTACTACACGCCAAGAAGGAAAAAAACTATTTATCAATCTACAGGCTGTTAGTCGTTTAGCTCTTAGCAACATAGAATTAAATATTCTGCTCTTTACATCCATACAAATAATGGCAGTAATTGGGAGTCAAGTTTTTGCGTATTTGGCGATTTTTGGCTTAGGAAATAAATTTTTCACCAGAGGTGGGTTCATAAAACGTCTTTATTAACATTAATAATGAACTTTGTACAGTAAGAAAATATAAAATCCTGAAAGAGAAGACAGTGAGCAATGCAAATATATAATAATCTCAAAAGTAAAAAAAATAAGAAATTTTTTTTCTTCCACTGGCTCGTGCCGCGTGTGACCTTAATGTCTCATAAGATATTTAGGTAAAACTCGCTGTCATGGAAGGTTTTAGACAAAATGGTCTAAAATCATGCCTTAATGGTGCTTGTATTATAACTTTTTTGTTGAAGGGAGATCAAATTCAAATTTTTTTAGTTGTTGCAATATGGATGCCTTTTATAAAAAATATTTTTTGGCTAAATCTGTTTGGTAATTAAAACATATTTTAATTAGAACTGAATGATAATTTATTTGAAAACAAATATTTTTAGAAAAATAATTGTGGATAAAAGAAACTCAAGTAAACACAGATTTGAAGAAATAAATATATTTAGCAGTCATTCAATGCATATATATAAACTGTGGTATGTCATTATTATGATTAGTATGAAATGTCAAAAATGCAGCATAAATGTCAGCAATTGAATATAAAATAATTATTTGAATGATGATGGATTCTTTTCAAAGTTTCTACACAAGTCATACTGTGGTTGCCCTTTATGAAAAATTTAATTTTTGTTTGTACATGTTGCCTTATAAAATAAATGCTAATTACAAGAGAACTCCTTTTGTCACTCGCTCAGAACTCCAAGGTGCATCTTGGTTGACAATTTCTGGCTCAGTTTCAGTCATTTTCTGAAGAAGATGATGAAGAAAAATGGTCTGAGCTAGAAAACGAATTTTCACTTTGGTTGTCTTCACAAAAAGTAGCTTCACAATCAAATAAATTATAGTCAAATATTTGTGTCGACTCAGTATCAAAATCCGTCACAAACAAAAATGCCGACGTCATTTGAAAAATGTTGAAAAATTTTTGAAGCAAGAAAATATTTGGAAAAAATATACAGAGCGAAAATACACATGGGGGAAAATAGAAAGCCAGCCAGCCAGGAAGTAACTTAACCAATTGCAAAGCATTGTGGGAGCTTGGTTCAAATAGGGAAAGCCAAAACAAGTTTCTCCCGTAGCAACATACAGTGCATTCAGTAAGGACCGCTAGGGGATGACCATGACTGAATCAGTGCTGATGCATGGGCTGCTATGGAACGATTGAGATGTTAAGAGTTAAGAGACTAGTTCATCCCAGTTAGGAATGCTGGCCATATGCCTTAGTTTTTGCAAAGAAAACATCTTGCAAGCAATGTTAGAAAAGCACAAATGTAGATATGGTATATAAAGACTTTTGGCCAAAGTATAAAATCTGAAAGGTAATAATTACTCCTCATCTTCAATGGTCCCCTTATAAAATGCATGCATGCACTGATAATATAGGCACTTGCATTACTGACCTCAAAGTCTTGCTCACAACCCAGGTCTCTTTGTTGTCAGCATCTTCTTCTTGAAAAATGTTGTTGACAGGGGTTGGTACATCACTTAATTTCCACAAGAGAATCATGGCATCTGAAAGAAACTCATTCAGATCAAAGGAGGTAAAAAAAACCAAACATGTAACCATTTTGAGAATATAGTAAATGATAACAGATATTTATTTTTAAGAACCTACCTGTATAAATCATATCTATCTAAATAAATGATCTAAATAAAACTGTATCTGTTGAAAAATAAATAAAAAATTTTCAAGTGAGATGTTTTTAATCTTAAACAAATCAATGTATGTCCTCTTACTTCATGATAAATATTCTATAACTGCACAATATATATATTTTTAACTATGTTCATTCTTACAGTCATGCACAGTGAAGGAACATCAACTGTGCAAATAGTAGCATTTAAATCTGTTGCACTGAACTTTTATTAACAAAGTTGAGTAGGAAAACCTGCCCACTAAGAAATTACATAAGAATTAAGATTTAAAACATAAACATACCATCACCAGCTGACGCTAAATGTTTACCTGAAAGGAAATAGAATTAACAAAGTTATGAAACTGAATGGAAATTACATACACCAAATGTCATTTATAAATAAAAGTGAAATTTAATAAAATAAGAAAAATGTTAAAACCTCCATATGAAATACACCCACCTACAAACTAACTTCAACTTAGATTTAGCAGGTAATATTTATAGTCCTCAAACTAAGACTAGTAAGAGCTATTTTTGTTGAAAAAGGCAAAAGAAAAGAAATATAACCTCTTTTATTATTAAATTATGGAATAATGGAATGGATCTAATTTATTTAAGAAACAAAGCAACAAATTAATAAAAACTAAATCTAAGTAGACAGAGAAATCAACAAATATACCAATCTGCTCATTTTCAGCATTAAAAATCAAGGATAAGAAAATATGTTTTATATTACAACATTTTACGAGTTACATAAGCAATACTAAATCCACACAAAAATAAAAAGTTTAGAAAGTGACAATGGAAAAAGTGTACTGATAACTGTTGCTTTAAAATGAGCAAGTTTCAAATTAAAAAAAATAATCTGACTCACTAACATTCCTTTAAATTCTTTGTAATATCAAATCTAAATACTCAATGTCATATGTTTTATTTAATTCATTAGAAGAAACAATCATTTAACTAAAGGGTGTTTCAGTTCAACTTACCATCAGGGGAAAATCGACATGCATTTACAGTAGCACTATGGCGACGCAAATTTGACAAAAAGTCAACATCTGACTTGCTGTCTGTGTAAGTTTTAATCTGCCACACCTGTTTAATTAAATAAAATAGACATAAAAATGATTTTAGAAAAAAAAGAATATTTATGCACTTTTTTTTGATATATGAAAAAAGCTTCTAATAATTTCCTTATATTTTATTGATATTTTTATGACAATTTTCATAAAAGAAAATGGCATAATTAGGTTTATTGAATTATTCATAATGAAAGAAATCAGACATTAACAGGTAAAAACTAATTAAACACAGTAGAGATCTATCACTAATACAGTAAATAACTTACATTCATTTATTGTAAAACATAATTTTCTAATAATGCAAGAGCATAAATATTCCCATTTTATATTGCTGTGCATAAAGAAAAGTTGTTACAAATTAAATGCTAGTTTATTAATATTATATATATATATATATATATAATCACAGATTTTTAGACTTCACACTAAATTTATTGGTAATATTAGTTTAATACTGAACTAAGTACACAACTATTTCATACCCTCACAACTCTATCAACACCACATGAAGCAAGACGTCGCAGTGTACAACTGCCCTGACAAGTAGAGCCAGGCTGCACATCTACACTGTAGATTGGTTCTCGCTCATGCCAAGATATTTCTGGTGTTACAACCTTCATTGTCTAGAAACAGAAAATTAAAAACTACTCTCACTTCACGAGGACGCTTTACTAACTATAATCAAGACCAAACCAGGCAAATACGATACTCGATAGGCATAATTTGCAAAAAGAAGTAGCAATTTTGGGCACCGTGGAAAAAATGTTAAGGTCTAGAAGAAGTAAAAAATACAACATGAGTGGTGAACAAGGCTATTATTTTATTATTATTTAGGCTACTTATTTAAACATTCACTAGTAGTAGTACATTATGTACATCTGTTACTGTGTTAGTGTTGGTACAAGTTGGAAATGATATAACAAATGATATAATAAGTTAATAACAATATCGATGGGATATAGCGATTTCAATGACAGGTCAGACAGAATGGATCTACTTTATCTCAGTAAATAATGTTGAAAAGATTCAAAAATGAAAAATAAACCACACAAAACAAACATCTAATATTATTCTCTGGTAAAGTGGTTATTTAATATTGTAGAAAAAAATGGTTATAACATGCAATACGACCGAGATTCAGCTTATAAATCTATTAAGTATTACTTTTTGTTGTTGTTGTTGTTTGAATACTTATTGAAAAGTTACAGTTGCACTATGACGACGTAAAAAGTTACAAAAGAAAAATGGTGAGGCAACTATGTGATTTTAATTAGGCCCTACTTTCAATGCACTAATAATAGCAATCAGAATTTTTCACTTGGAATTATTTTACGATTAATTATAATATGTATAAACAAGAAAATAATTTAGAACTAATCGGGATTAATCCAGATAAAATATGTACTATGACTTACTCAAAATCAGGATGATTAAGTTAAAAGGTTGTTTTCGTCTGCATTTGGCGCGCTGTTGATTGGGATCAATTCAAGGGAAATCACCCCAAAATAACAACCTTATATATATTTTTCTAAATGCACAAATGAAGTGTAGTAAATAGAAATTAAAAATTTCTGAAAGAACAAGTGGAGGGGGGTACCCGAAAATTGTTTTGTTTTGTCCTGTGTTTTTTATTTTGAAAAAATATTAGGCTAAGAATCTACCTTGGTGCTCATGCGTGGTATCCAGCAGCAGCAAAAACTTCCGTAAACATTAAAATGTCGGCTGCTCTTGTCACAAGCGAAAACCCAGATTCGGATTTTGTTTTACGTGGACAGTCTCCATATTATATGTAAGAATTTGAATAACACTCATAGGAACCGCAATGTATGGAAAATATGGTTAAATGATAATTTTCAAAACTGATATGTGTTTATTTATTTTGCAGCATCATATTAAACACAATTATACTGACACGTCAGATCATGCTTTTCCTTATTCGGTTCAGCCGAGTGTTTCTGATTGAGTTGAATCTCACTAGAAAGAGAGCGGCATTAAACAATAAACATATTATTACCTAATAGTTAGTTTCAGCACATATTATTTTCATTAAACAAAAATGCCAATGTAAGAAAATTAAAACTTGTTTTGGGGGCGTTTGGCCCATTTGGGCGCTTCTTTAGCCCTGATTTAAACTGTGACGTTTTTAAACTTGTAGTCATTAGTACAAATTTAACCGACATTTACATAATTGAAATTAACATAACTTTTGATCTATCTATCTATCTATCTATCAATGAACCAGTACACTCTCTTTCTCTCTACAAGAAGACACACATTTAAAATATATGTATTAAATATGTATGGCATGTGTGTGTGTGTGTGTGTGTGCGCTTGTGCGTGAGAGAGAGAGAGAGAGATTGTTGTTAATGCATGCATGCTAGTATTAGAAACAAGATCGGTGTTGATATAGGTGAAAGAATATTTAGGTTTGCAAAGAAATAATCAGTTTACAAAGCAAATTTAATAATTTCTTTTTATTCAGAGAAAGAACATCATTCTATCCTACAAAGTCTGACACTACATCCACAACCAGAAATCTGTCTCAGCATGCTTACCGAGCTGATGTTTACAAGGATGTTCTTGAAAATGACCAATCACTCCATAGTTCTTTGCGATCTGCATCACGCTCACTGCGCCAAGTCAGCAATAACATAACAAAATGTTTGTTAGAGGAAAGTACCGCCAAGGGTAATTATTCTAAGGTACAAGCAAATGGATTAACAAAGGATGTCCCTGTGTATGATAGAGAATGGTTGTCTGGAGTCAACTGGCAGACATCTTCAGGTCATCAGGTTTCATTTTATCAGAGTTTTCCTCCCACAACGGGGCATCATCCAAACCGATCACATTCATCTTTGGACTTCGTAAATGAGATGCAGGATAACCAACAGGAGGCAGAAGAATTGCGGAGGATTGTCAACACAGAAATGCACCTTGCTGA
The DNA here is from genome assembly GCA_028829895.1 of Sinotaia quadrata. Taxonomy (NCBI): domain Eukaryota; kingdom Metazoa; phylum Mollusca; class Gastropoda; order Architaenioglossa; family Viviparidae; genus Sinotaia; species Sinotaia quadrata. The sequence continues at coordinate 4,812,577 of CM054181.1, read as the reverse complement.
TGTGCCAGCAACCCGATTTACTCGTAAAGATCTTTTGGCAGCAGAATATTTTCCTGTTACGATGAGTGAAAGTGATTTTGATGTATCATCAACAAGGCGATCTAGATCTCGTACTCGAAAAAGTAACCAAGTTAAAGCTTCATCATTGCTGAAGGCACCAATAACTGACAATTATCAAGCCATGAAACACCTTGAAAAGTTATATTTTGTTGCTTCTGAAGCACCAGGAACTGGTGAGTGTTTTGAATTCCTTTTTAGGTCTCAAGTGAGTTTTTGGAATTGTTTTTTAGGTCTCAAGTGAGTGTTTGAATTGTTTATATTTCTAGTGAGTGATTGTATTTTTTTACATCTCTGCTTAGTGCTTATATTTTTTTGTCTCTGATGAGTGATTAAATTTTTTCTATGCAACTTGCAAGTGCTTACATTTTTTTCTTTGATGAGTGCTTTGGATTTGTGTTCTCAGGATTATGGTTCTTATTGAATAAAGTTGAATTTGGCAAAATTTCCTGCATTGTTCAGAATTGAGCTATATAAGAAGCAGTATATTGATTTTGAGTATTTAAAATAGTTAATACTATATTAGATTCACGCACTCATTATTACTCTCCTTTAAATCTATTTTGCAGAATATAATGTGATTATTGCCTACACCTTTTTTGCTATTATATCCATATATTGAATCTCAAAAGTAATCTGCAAACATTATTATCATAGATAAATTACTGTTTCTACGACAGCCATTGCAGAATGTATTTAGTATGATCATCTTTCATTTTTGATATAATTTCTGCATGAAAAAAAGCTTTGAAACTTAAAAAGGATATATTTTATGTACATATCATGTGTGTATGTGTATTTGTGTATACACATTACACACACACACTATTGCTGAACATTCTACTTTTATATCAAGCCTTTTGAAATTGCACAGAATTTATCACATACATTATAATAATCAATTGAAGTCCATTTACTGTGAATAACAAACACTGCTAGACTTTAACTGGTTGCATCCCTTAGATGCAGATTTAGAGGCCTCAAACATGAGCATATAACTGCAATAAATAAAGTAACCTTTTGGGAAGTGATTTTTCATTGGTTGTTAGCTTTCTTCTTCCCCAGAGCTTGTAGGGATTTTTGTCTTAGGGACATTCTTGGCCTCAGATAGTTCTGGAGGGACTTGGTTCTCCTCACTACATTCTGGGATCCTGACCATACCAGGTGGATTGTTTTAATATATTTAATATTGTCTCATAAGGGCATTTATGATATTTTTGCTTTTTGAAAAATCCACCAAATGCTAATGCATGTTGAATACAACTGAGAGACATCCAGTGTTAGGTATTAAGATTCTAAAATAAATTATTGAATTAATATTTTAAATGGATTACATCTTTAAATCAAAGAAGCTAATAAGATTTCTCTTTTATCTCCTTATTTATTTTAACATATACTCTTTGTATTTTTCAAATGTCTCTTTTCTTCTTTAGATTGCATTTATTATTATTTTTTCTTTTATGTCCACTTATTGTCTCTTTTGTTTTACACTATAATTGTGTTATATATGTTTATCTTGTAACATTTGTAATGATTTATGTCCGCTTATAGTCTTTTTTGTTTTACACTGTAATTGTGTTATATATGTTTATCTTGTAAGTTGTAACATTTGTAATAACTTTTCTAATGTCTTTTAATTTTTATTACATATTATTGTGACCTTTTAAATTATTCATACCTTATTTTTTGTTTTAATTTTATGAAAGAGTTTTTCTTTTACACTTATCTCTCAAGAGAATAAGTACTGACATTTTAAAAGTGACTTATTGCAAAGTTAATAACAGTTTGGTTTTGTTTAAAAATAATTTGTTGCTGCCTTTGGTGATTTCTTACTACTGCCAATGGAAGTTTAATTTATTCCAAGAAACAAAAACAATTAGGAATTTCACATGAACATTACTTTTGTTCATGCTAAAACAATAATTTACTTTTATTTTCTTAGATCTAAAGAAAAAAATGTAGTGGTGAGTATGAGCTTCTTGATTCTACATAATTTGTATTCAGTCAGACTATACTGATTTCACATTTTGCAATTTAAATCTCTTCATTTAATATCAAATGCCCTTCATTTCACTTTGGATATAAAAGATTATTAACATGTCTACCTTTTCACAACATAATACAATTTAAGGTTTCTTCTTTTTGTCTGGACTGTCTGGACCCAACTCTAAATATCTGTCTGATGTAAAACAGAATACACTTCTGCTAAAACTTTCATTCATCATGAAACACATGAATTTCAAAATTTTGAAAGCACTTATGTGCCCAATGGTCAGTGTTTATTTGCTTTTCAGTTTCCATTAAACCTAGAATATGCTAATTTTTTAGTTTGAGATATACACAAATAGTTAATTCTCTGGACACATATTTTGTTTACCAGCAAAAATGTCTGTTCTCTCTCAGTTGTTATTAATATTTGATCATGAATTTTATGGAGTAAAAAAAAAAAAATGCCAAATATGCATGATACGCTCACTGTGGTAGCATCTTTTGTGAAGAATTTGTTCAAAGGAAATACATGCAATATTCTTTTACGTTTTGGCTTATTAGATAATTTTGTGAAGAATTTGTTCATAGAAAAGGAAATACATGCAATATTCTTTTACGTTTTGGCTTATTAGATAATTTTGCAAAGCAGTGTTTAAAGCCTATTAGTACGTTAATTCGGCACTGGTTATAAGATCAGATAATTGTTTTTTTTTAAAATTTGTTCAAACCTACTAAAAGTTTTCTGCATTTTACTTTTGCAGCTGCAGCAACGATCGCAATAATGTCCCCTTATCAAGAAGAAATGGGGCGCTTGCGGCTAGAACGGCTTCGATTGGAGGAGGAACACTTGAAAGAACTTCGTCGTCTGTCAGAATTGGAGAGATCTAGAGGACCCAAACCAAAATGGTAACGCGCGCGCGCGCGCACACACACGCACGCACACGCACGCACACACACATTATTAACCCATTCAAATCTATCTATCTGTCTGTCTGTCTGCCTGACTATCTATCTATCTATCTATCTATCTATCTATCTATCTATCTATCTATCTATCTATCTATCTATCTATCTATCTATCTATCTATCTATCTGTCTGTCTGTCTTTCTATCAGTCTTATGTATTTATATATATGTTCATGTGTTTATTGTGTATTCAGCTTTGAAATTTGCTGCATTCGGCTCAAAAAACCAAGGCCATTCTGACGGCAGTCTTTCAGCTGACTATTCTGACTATATTCTGATGGCAGTCTTTCAGCTGACTATTCTGACTATATCCTGATGGCAGTCTCTTTCAGCTGACTATTCTGACTATATCCTGATGGCAGTCTCTTTCAGCTGACTACTTGAAAGCATTTGGACTTTCACACAGTAAAACTAAGAAAAGTTCATTAGATCCAATATGAATTTTATATAAATAAAAATGCATTTGTGTAACTTACAATTTTATTCCAAACCTTTATTTACTTATGGTTGCGTATTTGAATGTCAGATGTACATAATAATAATCTTTGTACTAAATGCTAAAAAAACTGAGGTGGTGTTTTAAGTTCATTCCCAGCCTTAATACTGTTTTGTGATAGCCTCACTATAATAACGTGTCAGGCTAACTAGCATTTTAAGTTTCCTACACATCACTCATGAATTATATTTTTAGTTGCCTCATAAACATCCAGTTATAAACTGAAGACTTTGAAGTTTATTTTCTTGTTAACTAAACAGAATGGATGCCAATAAGCTTGTGTATGTGTATAGGAGAATGGCTGGGATCCCTTATCCAAACACTGATTTCTTTGGCCCAAGTAGTGATAGTCTCCCTTGGCACTGCGTGACTTGTCACGTTTCTTGCATCAGGGAACTCATTCCCACTCTGCAAACTGTCTGGTGTTGGTAAGGCACGTGACTGCAGGCTCAGCCCCACTCTGCAAACTGTCTGGTGTTGGTAAGGCACGTGACTGCAGGCTCAGCCCCACTCTGCAAACTGTCTGGTGTTGGTAAGGCACGTGACTGCAGGCTCAGCCCCACTCTGCAAACTGTCTGGTGTTGGTAAGGCACGTGACTGCAGGCTCAGCCCCACTCTGCAAACTGGTCTCTTGTTCGAAAGGCACGTGACTGCAGGCTCATTCGTAACTTTTCAGCAGTGAGAGCTTGAATAATTAAAAATTATTTATGATCTAGAGCCATTACATTTTTGAGGTCTGTTATTCTTTTAATGATCTAATGCTATTGGTTTGTTGAGGTCTTTCTATGATCTGATGTCATTGGTTTGTTGAGGTCTTTCTATGATCTAGTGTCATTGGTTTGCTGAGATCCTTTTATGATCTAATATGACTGGTTTGCTGAGGTCTTTTTTTATGATCTAATGTCATTGGTTTGCTGAGGTCTTTTTATGATCTAATGTCATTAGCTTGCTGAGGTCTGTTAATATTTTATGGTCTAAAGTTATTGGTTTGCTGAGGTCTGTTATTATTTTATTATATAAAGTCATTGGCTTGTTGGGGTAATAATTTTATGATCTAAAGTCATTGGTTCGCTAAGGTCTGTTATTTTTTTTACGATCTAAAGTCATTCGTTTGCTGGGGTATGTTAAATTTTTTTACGATCTAAAGTTATTAGTTTGCTGGGGTATGTTGATCTTTTTATGATCTAAATTCATTGGTTTGGTATGTTAATCTTTTTATGATCTAAAGTCATTGGTTTGCTGGGGTATGTTAATCTTTTTATGATCTAAAGTCATTGGTTTGCTGGGGTATGTTAATCTTTTTATGATCTAAATTCATTGGTTTGGTATGTTAATCTTTTTATGATCTAAAGTCATTGGTTTGCTGGGGTATGTTAATCTTTTTATGATCTAAAGTCATTGGTTTGCTGGGTTATTTAATCATTTGCCTCGTTTGACATATAAATGGGTAAGAGAATCAAGGACAAAGGAATATGTGTGCTGTGATGTTGAAATGACGTGATTTAAGTTCATGAGAGAGTAATAGAAACAGAAAACCATTGTCAGGTTTAATCGCTATCTGGTCTAATGTATGGCTAATGGCTATCTGGTCTGATGTATGGCTAATGGCCTTGTCTGTAAACTGGAATGCTGACACACTGTTATAACTTTAAAATATAAAGAGATTCTAAGAGCTTCCACACACGAGTCTTTGGGATAGTCATAGTGAAAGTCTTCGAGAAACTGCCACTGATGGCATTAGGAAGTGAAGAGACCAGACATTTGTAATAGAAACAGAATCAGTTTATTTTTCACGACTGGGGAGATAGGTAGAAGAGAAGAAAACTGCTTTACCTACTTTCAAACGTTAGGGTTTACTTTATTAGTTCAAAACCAATATGGTCGAAATTGATGACAGATGTGAATTGAAGGAAGGGAATTCTTATATACTTGTCATGGTGAGAGCAACCATAACCCTCATCTCCCCTGTAGAATGGCAGATGTTTTTCTCTCATAACCACAGTGTTACAAATCTGTACATTTTCCTTTCCTCTGACCATCGAGCCAGTTCTTAATGTCAGTATTAAAGTTGCAGATATCGGTTTGTTTCCCCCTCGTTACAGACTACGTATTGCACTGAAAGATGCGATTATTAAACATTGGGTGATTTAGAGGTACACATAGATGATGCACTATTTATATTTTTTTCATATTCTTGGTGTTAACAGAAAGTGAGTTCGGGCCTTTGCAAAAGCTGATGCTGGGTAGGGGAAATAGCTATAATTCTTTTTCCTGTTCTGTTTCCTTTTTGTCCCATATTGTCGAATGTTTTTATGACAGGCACATATTATTGATGAAGTTAATGCGTGTCATCCATTATATATAAAACATTGGCTTGTTACTAACTTTCTCTTCTGTGAGTGAATTGATCAGGAAGTAACGCAGCCATGTTCACACAGTATAATTATAGCTAGTGGACGTTCGAACATCAACTAAAAACATTATTCCACCTGTGCACCCTTGCTCCATCTCCAAACATGAGGTACATCTTACCAAAGGCGCAGTCGTGTTGCCATTTCCTCTAGTTTCATCTTAGCCTGTATAATTATGCTCAGTTGTCTACTCCAGACTTGAAATGCACACCATATAGGTGTCTAAAAAAAACTGACGTTGATCGACAACTAAAGTGCATGTGACACTGGAATATGTGCGTGTGACAGTGGAAAATGTGCGTGTGACAGTGGAAAATGTGCGTGCTTGCAATGGTAAGAAATACTTCACTGAGTTATCTTCCCTCTCTTAGATGCAAAACAATGCTTCGGCTGAAATCAATAAAATCTTAGCCGAATCATTGAACGAAAAGTTATGGAAATCGATAGCCAATGCGGATCCTTCCGCCCTTTTCTTTTAGTGAGGTTGGGATAAAATTACGATTTCTGCTCCAGAGTATTTCCAGTCCGTATTTTGTATCACCCCGTCTCCATATGCACATTTCTTTCAATAATTTTCTGTAAAATAAAAATACAAAAAAATAACTGTAGGTTTGTTTACGATAGTTTGAAACATTTCTTTCAATAATTTTCTGTAAAATAAAAATACAAACAAAAATAACTGTAGGTTTGTTTACGATAGTTTGAAACGTTTTCATGGAATAAAATATAAAACCAACAGTTTCATTAACGTTAGGGAAGAAATGACCATTGAAATAAAAACCGACGTATCAGGGGCAAGTAATAAAATGCGGTAGACATATGTTGATTTTTTTAAGGGTTATGTATTGCCTTCATTACACTGTGGTTGTTTTTGCAGGTACGAACTGAAAGGACCCCAGTTCCATTTCGAAGCCCAGAAAAATAACGACATTCTGCGCAGCCAGGAAAGGTGGAAAGACATCGCGAGAAAAGAAGACGTCTTAGCAAGAACGTCACAGGAGTTCCAGAGGAGCTTGATGCGAGCGGTTTCCTTTTAAGAAATTTCTTTCCGGAACCCACAAGCCAGCGGAACTTGATAAGCAAGGGAGAGGAGGTCACCGACCTGCGCGCAAAGAGTGTTTTCTGATCCACAGCAATTTACGACTTGTATTTTTAATTCATTAAAAGTGCAGAGTTAATAGCTATAGCTAACTCACTCTTAGTCGAAAATATTGTAATACTTCAGATTCCCCACCCCAACCCGCGAACACGTTAATGATCTTATGTATTTGTTTTTGTTGTTACAGTTGCAACGAAAAATTTGTAATTATAGCTGCAGAGAAAACTTTTCTAATTATAATAATTAATATTTTAAAAAATTAATAATTGAGTAAATAAGTACTATATTGAGTACATGAGCCAATAGACTTGTATTTATTTTGTATTTTCAAACAAACATATCCATTTTTATCGACACTGCTTGCAAATATTGAAACAGTAGCACTACCAGTGTAAACATTGGAACAATAGCGCTTTTCACAATTTTAAATAAGACATAGTTACTTGAACAGCATTGACAAATGACTAATTAGAAACTCAGTTATCAATTGAAAACCTTTGTCAAGGCAAAATACGATTATTTTTAGATTGGCGTTTTCCTTCGATATAAACGACGTTATTGACATTTTCGGTGACGTGGCATCTGGAATTAATTTTTGGCATTGACTTATTTTCCGGTTTCTCTTATTCTTGCAAAACGCAAACTCTGTACGTTCTGCTTATGAATTTGTTTCAGAACTAAATCTATTTCATATACTCTTAATTGTTGCTGTTATCGTCATTTGTAAGTAGATCTACTTGCTCTGCTTATTACTTCCCTTTGAAAATTCTTCATGTTAGTTTGTACTCCTTTAGTTATATATGTTCAGGTCTTCTTTCTTTCTTTTTTTTTCTCTTTTGTAAAGGACACTTGGCGTATTGTCTGTGCAGTACTGCGTCGCTGTCTCAGGAGTTTAAACAAATATTCGTATATATTAAAAAAACAAAACAAAAAACCAAATAAAGATGGGTTAATAGAAGACTCGTGTAACGCAAATCTATTTAAGTGTGCTTTTGCATTCATCGTTACAGAGCGAGTTTGATTTCGTACGTGAAAATCGTAAACACAGAGTTTGTTTGTTTGTGTGTGTGACTTCTAACTGCTAATTTCTTAAACACTTAATAATGTAATACAAATAATACATTTAGTAAAAATAGTTCACACTGAATTGTTGAGTTTCTAATTTGTACAAAAATCAAATAATTCTAAAAACAAGAGTTTCAAACCAACGGAGTTCCTTTTATCAAACACCATCAATAACATCAAAACTGAAAAATCACCTTCTATTGTTGTTGTTCATGGGCTGTGTGTGTGTGTGTGTGTATGTGTGTGTGTGTGTGTGTGTGTGTGTGTGTGTGTGTGTGTGTGTGTGTGTGTGACTTCAGGCTTTTGCGGCAAAGCACTTTCTAAATGGGGAGGGGGTATCTATAGCAGTTTTACGTCACCACTTGAGCTTGTATTGATTATTTCATCACCAAATGTTCTCTGATCTGGAGTGCCCCAGTGGGACCCCACAGCTTCACACTTATGGTGGAGGTGGAGGGCAGGAGGGACCTTCTAAAAGGGCGCGTTGCACAAATTTGGTGCACATCCTCAACCACTCTCCATCAGTGGGTTTCATTGTAAAAGTGGGGGGATTGATAGCAGTTTTACGTCACCACTGGAGCTTGTGTTGATCATTTTATCATCAGACATTCTCTGATCTGGAGTGCCCCAGTGGGACCCCACAGCCTTGCATCTGTGTAGGAGGTGCAGGTCGGGAGGCTGGTGGAAGGGGGTGAAAAAAGGTTGTACCACTTTGGTGCACATCTTCAATGGTCCTCAGTTGGTTGGTTGCCATTCTAAAGGGAGGAGGGGATCCTAGCAGTTTAACGTCACCACTGGAACTTGTGTTTAATCATAAGATGTTATCTGATCTGGAGTGTTCCAATGGGACCCCACAGCTTCACATTGCGTTCCGAGGTGGAGGGCTGGCGGAAAGGGTCGCACCAGTTTGGCGCACACCCTCAACCACCCTATGTTGGTGGGTAGCTATTCTAGAAAGTGTGTTGGGGGGGGGGGGAATCGAGAGCAGTTTACCATCACCACTAGAGCTTGCGTTGATCATTTCGTCATAAGACATTGTCTGATCTGGTGTACTCCAGTGGGACCATACAGCCTCGCATTGCGTTCCGAGGTGGAGGGCGGGAGGGCTGGCAAAGGGGGGTGAAAAAGGTCGCACCGGTATGGCGCACACTATCTGTCCTCCGTCGGTGGGTTCCCATTCTAAAATGATGATGATGATGATGATGATTATGCTCTCTCTCACCCCAGTAGCCGCAATAAACCTTTCATCTTCACGATTGTTCTCAGCCTTGGGCTGCCTCTGGTGGAGCCCCACAGCCTCGCAGTGCGTCTGAGGTGGAGAGCAGGAGGGCTGGCAAAAAGGGGTGAAACAGATCGCACCTAGTTTGGCGCATACCCTCAACCGCCCTCCGTTGGTGGGCGGGGGGGGGGAGGAGGAGGAGCGAAACCTCTTTATTCTAAAATGTTAGTGTTTCAAAATGTATTGAAATGAATAATATAGCCATTAGCATTACAGTATAAACATATTTAATAAAATTGTTAATAAAACCTTCAATCCAGCAGTAAATACAAAGGAATATATAATAACCGTATTATATTCTCAAAATAAGCGTTCAGAAAGACCTCAGCTCTCTAATCATGATTGACATGACACTAATGTGTAAATTACACGATCTCAAGAGAGACCGCAATTATCAAAACAGAAAAAAAAAACACTCGACAAAAGTAAAATAACAAAATTAAAAAACATATTCTAGAGAGTATGAAGCCAGATTTTTTTGTGTCAAGAGGATAAATCAAATTGCAAGTCCTTTAAAATTACATTAATTAGTTAGCTTCGACATAACACAAAATAATCAACAACTTTCAGAACCTACACTAATTTTTCCAATTATTTTTTTTAATTTTTCTCCTTATGGCTTGCTTAAAAAGCGTAATTAATTATATTTATGCATTCGCCATCTCAATTTGAAAATAGGCCAGTGCCGGGTCCTGCAAGCAACTACCATCGTCTGACATTAGAGATATCAGTGAAGGAAATTGTATCAATTATTGTTTTTATCCTTTGAACGAGAGCTCTGATGAAAAAACTTTTATCTGCACCACATTTGCAATCCAAATCAGAATCTTTCAATAATTATATTTTAGTACCTTTACAGTCCAAATCAGAATCTTTCAATAATTATATTTTAGTACCTTTACAGTCCAAATCAGAATCTTTCAATAATTATATTTTAGTACCTTTACAGTCCAAATCAGAATCTTTCAATAATTATATTTTAGTACCTTTACAGTCCAAATCAGAATCTTTCAATAATTATATTTTAGTACCTTTACAGTCCAAATCAGAATCTTTCAATAATTATATTTTAGTACCTTTACAGTCCAAATCAGAATCTTTCAATAATTATATTTTAGTACCTTTACAGTCCAAATCAGAATCTTTCAATAATTATATTTTAGTACCTTTACAGACGTACGAATGCTTGACGTAGCTACGCTGACGAAGACTAAAAGACATCAAAGGAGTTAATAGTATAGTTATGACTATATATACACTAAAGTTTGTGTTTGTGTTTGTGTGAAGATTCTAAATTATTTGTTATAACTGTAGTACACTTAACAAAAATACTATGACATACTTTAGTTTTAAATATGACCTTAAAATTGTAAGGTATTTAACAATTTTTCTAATAAAAATACTAACACAAGATCAGATAAATAAAAACAAATATCTTTACTTTGATCTTTAAACAGTATTTTTCTTTTATAGATGAAAGGAAATTAACTGCAGAAGGAATAATTATGCTCCATGATTATTTTGGAATTAGGTACATCTGAGCTGAAAAACCTGGCCATTTTAAAGTTGCCCTCTTCCTCACCCCGCATCAACTCATCCGTGACCTGATCAACCTGAGGTTTTGGTTTTGGCACTGTGAGTGTACGTTTATTTGTAGTTAGAAGTACACTTGCACTTAGAGGGAACACATCTACTTAAAAGCATTCCACAGTGCACTTAAATGGAGTGCACATTGAAGATGGCACAGAGAGAATGGGTGTTTTAATGAATGGAGTCAGGCAATACGTCTGTCTGGAAAGAACCACTTTATTCATAAATTGTAATAGTATTGGATTTTGTAATTAATTCTGTAGCACACACTAAGCGGAAACCAGTAGTGAAAGGAAATAAAAAGGTGCACGTGCAACTTGGTCAGTACTAGACCACAAATAATGAAGGATCAGACCGCTTGTTTTATGGAGCAATGTATTTTGTGATGTGGAGACTTATTTTCCATTGACCTCATTCTTACTGGAGTTAGCAATTTAACGGGCGAGAGTCGTCCGTGTATTACGGCAAACAAAATAGTAGTAGTAATAAATATTAATTATTATAACAACTCAAACAAGACTGTTAGTGATATATTCGTCACCAGTGTAACTCATGTCACAGCTCAATTCCTCTTTCGGTCATGTCACGGCTCTACGTATTATTTTGCACTCCGACCTTGGCTGTGGGAACTGCCTTCAAATGGCTCTTTGAAGTGGTCTCCCTTAATGAGTCACAAAATCTACATTGTTATGTGGCGAACTGCATCAACGTCTGATAATGAGTTGTTTTAAAGCATGCACACAGACAATCCAACAGACACGCACGATTGTGTTGACTGCTTTAAATAGGAATAAATTACTTCTCCTATGACATCCTGTGACGTATATAACGCGTTTTATCGAGGATAATTGCTTCCATTGTCCTGGAATGGATGAGAAGAAAATAAAACTGCAGTATATCATGTGTCACACATTTTGTAGGCATAATAAGTTAAGAATGATAGCTCTCCCGGAGAACCCGCAAGGAATGAATTTACATGGAGGCACACATTTTAGTAGAAAGCCATTTCCTTACACAAATAATGCATTATTTTCAACGAGTTTAATATTGAACAAAAGCAACGCTTGAGAAATGATAATAATTTCTTTAGATGCATTTCGTTATGGATTTTTATTTATTGACATAATTATTCAGTGACTCATCGCACGCTAGGTTAATTCTAGGCCTTGTATCGCCAGCTTCCAAAGCTTGGCTGATGAGTAGATTGTCAGACATACACTTCGATTTCAAATACAGGCCCTTTATATCTGATGCGACCTCGTCCCTTCTTTGAACGGGGTGGGGGTGGCGGACTTTCGATTGAAATTAGATATTTTACGCTTGGTAAAGTGAATCGGCTCTGCCACGGGATTGTCCTAGTATTGCTCTACTTCTAGGATCGATTTATACAAATCTTGATCTTGTGTCTTCTCGAAGACAGTCAATCCTGAGGGAAGAGGCCAATATTGATGGTAACACGCACATATGAAGAATGAAATACTTGATTAGTGTGATGCCAAGCATACGGCACACAAGAAGAAGTATGGTTGTATTTCAAGTTATTATCAAATATTTCTCTTTCTTCAACGTCCCTTCATTCTGCTGAGTTCCACTGACTGACTCCTGTATGTAGCTTCTTCTTGACGTCACCCACGTTCACACGTCATTTCAATATCTGTTCCCTTCTTCTTGACGTCACACACGTTCACTCCTCATTTCGATATCTGTTCCCTTCTTCTGACACTCTGTCCTTAGTGTACCCAGCATGCTCTTCTTCTTACACTGTCTTGATTGTCCACATCATGTTCATGCAATTTCGTTATTGATATATAATACTCATATTTTATGTAGAGATATACTATGTTAGTTTAACTTTATTTCTACAAGTATTTAAACAAGACTGCTCACATGTAGTTTGCTAGACACTTGACATTGTTTTGATATGATGTCTTTATTATTTTGTGTGCATGTATTGGGTAATAAATACCATTGCAGGAAACTTTAAATTGAGACTGGAATGTAAGTAAGAATGGAGTTATAAAGCAATAAACTGGAAGCTTAGCATTTGTTCTCTGATTATATTTTGCAGAGACAAGTAGCTTTTTATGTTTTCATTTTAACATTTGATTTGAACCTTCTGGTTTACTGTTTGTAAACCACTACAATGACCAGGGTAGATGCAGGAAATCATCTGCTACAGTGTGTGTGTAATTTAAAGAAATACACTATACTTCTTTGATGTATGGCAGCAAAAGTATGCTGGCTATGTGAGAAATTTCTGGTACAGTGAAGTTACTAGAAATGGTTTCTATTGTTTTTCTGCTTGAGGGAGCAAACTCCTCAAGAGAATCACAGTGAAACAGTGTTTTTCAATGTGGAGCTGACATAATAATAGCTGACAATGACTTTTGTCTTTGTTGCAATAGCACGTGGAGTTGATATAATAACAGCTGACAATAACTTTTGTCTTTGTTGCAAAAGCACGTGGAGTTGATATAATAACAGCTGACAATAACTTTTGTCTTTGTTGCAATAGCACGTGGAGCTGACATAATAATAGCTGACAATAACTTTTGTCTTTGTTGCAAAAGCACGTGGAGTTGATATAATAACAGCTGACAATAACTTTTGTCTTTGTTGCAAAAGCACGTGGAGCTGACATAATAGCAACTGACAATAACTCTTGTCTTTGTTGCAAAAGCACATGGAGCTGGCATAATAACAGCTGACAATAACTTTTGTCTTTGTTGCAATAGCATATGGAGCTGACTTAATAACAGCTGACAATAACTTTTGTCTTTGTTGCAAAAGCACATGGAGCTGAGTAATAACAGCTGACAATACCTTTTGTCTTTGTTGCAAAAGCACGTGGAGCTGGCAAAATAACAGCTGACAATACCTTTTGTCTTTGTTGCAAAAGCACAGGAAGGACTTTTGAGACAGCAGATGAACACGGTCACTAAAATCTATTATTGCTTATCTCTCATCACTTCATTTCTGCTCTCTGATAAAACTATCCTATGATTTGTATTGACATTATTGCTTAATTGTATTTTAAGATATATACTGTATAAACATAAAGTTATTAAAACTTGGTTCCATGGAAATATTGATGTCAAGTAATCTATTTAATTGTATTTGTAATAAGTATATTTTATTGTTGATTTAATAAATTTATTGTTTAATTTATTGACCTTCTTACGCATATTGAAAACCTTATGTTGGAGAAGAAAGTGGGTGGATGGGGGCTCGCTAAATATAGATTAAAGACAGATTTGTCTTCTCCTTTAGTAAAACGTTTTCCACCTATGGAATATTGTGTGAGAGTAAAAGTTTGTCTTTAAATGTTAAGGAAGAGAGAAAACATTTACGGCGCCCATATATCCGCCAAGTGAGAGAGACGAATGGTGTCTGCTGGAGGATCATTAATAAAATAAAGTAAGCTTCTCAGTACTTGTAATTAGTTTTGCATGATTAATTAATTAATAATAATTATATCCATTAACTAATTAGTTTTGGATGATTAATTAATAATAATAATTATATCCATTAACTAAGGGGCGTTGGAATCACACAAGTTGAAAAAACACATACCACCACCACCACCAACGACAACAACAATGGCAACACAGAAAGCAGCAGTGTCCACAATGGGGAGTTTTTAATTGCGGAAGTGATCCAGCTAATGCTGTACCAGTTTTACTGGCCGTAAGCACCGACTATGGCCGTAAGCACCGACTATGGCCGTAAGCACCGACTATGCCTATCCTAACGGACACAGGGGACAGCGAAGACAACAACAAAGAGGATAGGGGGTTGAACATCCTGGGCGTGTTTAAGCACTAAGTACAGTCTTGATGTACTACTAGCCCGGGCTCTGTAAGACCCCCGCCCTCACCCCTACAACATCGGGGTTTACATCAACAACAACCACTATGATATTAGCTCACGGACTACCGGGCTAATGTATGCCTCTGTCAGCCAGACATGAGCGCCCTGACGAACGGGCTAATTGTATGCCTCTGCCAACCAGACATGAGCGCCCTGACGAACGGGCTAATGTATGCTTCTGTCAGCCAGATATGAGTGCCTGGACAAACAGACTAATGTATGCCTCTACCAGCCCAGAAATGAATACCACGGACGAACGGGCTGCGAAAATACAATTTGATATCTTTAAAAAAACAATAACTTCAACTTTAAAAAAAATCCTACTGCAATTTGTCCATTAGCCTCCCCCTCCCTCCCCTTCTCCAGCGCGAAATCATCCAAGGTCAGTAGCGGGTCTGAAAGAGCAGTGCTTTACATGAGCTGAATAAAGAATAGGAAAGGCTGCCATAAGTGTTCCTGAAAGAGCAGTGCTTTACATGAGCTGAATAAAAGAATAGGAAAGGCTGCCATAAGTGTTCCTGTGTCTACTGTCGCTGTTGTTGCCCATTGATGTGCAAAATTCGAACCTACCCCCATCGCAATATGTATTGCAAAGCCACAGTAAATGCGCATTTCAGACAGTATGTAGGTTAGAGTCATGTAACCATCAACTGTTTTGTGGCCATTCTATGTAGGTTAGAGTCATGTAACCATCAACTGTTTTGTGGCCATTCTATGTAGGTTAGAGTCATGTAACCATCAACTGTTTTGTGGCCATTCTATGTAGGTTAGAGTCATGTAACCATCAACTGTTTTGTGGCCATCCTATGTAGGTTAGAGTCATGTAACCATAAACTGTTTTGTGGCCATTCTGTGTAGGTTAGAGTCATGTAACCATCAACTGTTTTGTGGCCATTCTATGTAGGTTAGAGTCATGTAACCATCAACTCTTTTGTGGCTATTCTATGTAGGTTAGAGTCATGTAACCATCAACTGTTTTGTGGCCATTCTATGTAGGTTAGAGTCATGTAACCATCAACTGTTTTGTGGCCATCCTATGTAGGTTAGAGTCATGTAACCATCAACTGTTTTGTGGCCATCCTATGTAGGGTATAGCCACGTTAAATACACTTTACCAAGAAGCAGATACTAAGGTAATTTAATCATGAGCTATGTGTTCTCTCTTTTGGTGAGCTTTAAAGTCGGGTGTGTTCTCTCTTTTAGTGAGCTGTAAAGTCGGGTGAGTTCTCTCTTTTGGTGAGCTTTAAAGTCGAGTGTGTTCTCTCGTTTGGCGAGCTTTAAAGTCGGGTGTGTTCTCTCTTTAGTGAGCTGTAAAGTCGGGTGTGTTCTCTCGTTTGGCGAGCTTTAAAGTCGGGTGTCGGGTGTGTTCGCTAGCTCGTTAACACATAAGCAGAAAGGCTGAAAATGCTGTAAGCATGAAAGAGTATCCAGCGTCATAACAAATAACTAAAGAAAATATAATTTAATGTGTTGCTTTTTCATTAGTACTTCATGTTAACAAAATTCTCTATGTACTTTATGCTTATGGTGTAGGTATTTTATCTTACAATCATAAGATAACTATGTATAATTATGGTCTAGGTATTTTATCTTACAATCATAGTCTATGTATAATTGTGGTCTAGGTTTTTCACAGTCATAGTCTATGCATTTTACAATCATGTTCTTTATACTTTACCATCATGGACTATGTAGTTTACAACCATGATCTATGTATTATACATTCGTGATCTGTTACTTTACAACCATGGTCTATGTATTTTACAATAGGGCACAACAACTTCTCAATCTCGAGTCAGGGAGTGGATGTGGGGGGTTTGAAAGGACTCGAACCACTGTTTAGTCGGTGAGGATGGGCTCGAACAACCTTCAGACAATGCGAGCCCCCCGCTCTTCATGTAATGTGTTTAAGTCAAGTAAGTTATCAAATTGCAAACCTTCATGTAACCTATGTGCTGCTGTGCTGACACAATGTAGGTTGGAAGGTGCGAGAAAGTCATGGATTTAGATTGGATTGGATTGTTGGTTACCTGTAATTTAATGGATAATTCGAACAAGAGGTCAACCACTTTCAGTGGCTCGTACAAGTCCCCCCCCCCCCTTGAGGACAAAGACAAAGGACAGGTACAATGACTACAAATGATGAATTTCACACGAAGTGAAGATGATAAGGAATAACGCAAGATGGGTGAAAAATTAAAATGATAAACACAGCATAAGACCCATCTCATGACGTAAACACAGCACAAGACATATCTCGTGACGTAAACACAGCATAAGACCAATCTCGTGACGTAAACACAGCATAAGACCCATCTCGTGACGTAAACACAGCATAAGACCCATCTCGTGACGTAAACACAGCACAAGACCTATCTCGTGACGTAAACACAGCATAAGACCCATCTCGTGTCGTAAGGACAAAAAAGAAGAAACGTATGTATATGTTAAAGGATGTATGTAAAGTGGATACTGTTTTCTCAATTAGCGCACTTTTTCGTAATTTTTTTGTTGTAAACGCGCTTTCTCAAAAGTGAATTAAAGAACAATGCACACTGAAGGCCTTGTCAGAACGCAACATATGGCATTGGTAAAAGCCTATTTTTGTTGAACTGTTGCACTAATTCATACATTTTGTCAAGACACATGGAAGTTTCTCACAGGCGAGTGATGCTCACCCTCTAGCAGAAAAAATAAATAGTGTATGCAGACGAGTGATGCTCACCATCTAGCAGAAAAAATAAATAGTGTATTCAGACGAGTGATGCTCACCATCTAGCAGAAAAAATAAATAGTGTATGCAGACAAGTGATGCTCACCATCTAGCAGAAAAAATAAATAGTGTATTCAGACGAGTGATGCTCACCATCTAGCAAAAAAAATAAATAGTGTATGCAGACGAGTGATGCTCACCATCTAGCAGAAAAAATAAATAGTGTATGCAGCCAAGAAACAGAATCGTAAGTGCAGCAAGTGTTTGTATAATTTTCCTTGTTTGTTGGAGCACGACAACACCGGACAATGCACATTTACAACGTAATAAAAGTTGCTGCTTTTTTTAACTTCACTAATTGCTCACGTAGCTTCAGTGTTGTTAAATTAAAAAATCCTCCGATTCTGTATTAAATAAATGTATTGGTAAATACAGGCTCTTGAAAAAATGCAAGTTTTCCCCTCATGGCTATTACTAGACCGTGGGCGGCTGACGACATTTGCAATAGTCAAAAGAGTAATTGCATTCAACAATAAAATGTCAGGCACATTGCAGCGTGTATTCAATTTAAATGTGGAGTTATACCGTGGTTTTTGGTTTCGGGCCTTTTCAGTTAATACAGTCTTGCTGCCCATTAGTTACAGGCTGCAGGATTTTTTTATTTGTAATTTCTTAATATTTCTGTTGTTAAGCCACCGCTTTCTTTACTGATATTGGTTGTTTAGTTTTGGTTTCTTTTGAATTTATCTATATCAGTTAAGTATTGTTTTATTGCTCTGAGTATTATTGTTTCATGTGTGTTGGAAGGTATGTGTGTGCTTGTGTTTGTGTGTGTGTGTGTGTGTGTGTGTATGTGTGTGTGTGTGTGTGTGTGTGTGTGTGTGAGAGAGAGAGAGAGAGAGAGAGAGAGAGAGAGAAAGAGAGAGAGAAATGGCTGGTCTGTTTGAGCTAGTTTGTTGTTTTTGAGTGTTAAACGTTATGTTTTTTGTGATTAGGTAAATCGTTGCCACGTCATTTTTTTGGCAGTACTGTATATGCTTATATTTGTTGTAGAGGAGAGGTAGTTTAGTTTTGTCTTAGTCTGTTGGTAGTGGTGTAGTGTTTTCTGGATTTTATTACTGGGTGTCTTGGGGTATCACTTTCGAACGTAATTAGTATTTTTTGTATTTCTTTTCGTAGGTATTTATTCAGATAGAATGTGGAGTTTTATCGTGAGTGTTTGTATGTTTGTATGTTCTATAAATATATGTTTACAGAAGCGTACTAACGGGTGAGGTGGGGTGGGGGCGAGGGAGTGATGGTGGGTTGCATCGGGCACAAAGGTCGGGCCGCCTAAACAGTTGATAATTTTGTAATTTATTTCTAGAAAAAGACCGACATTGTGTTTGTACATATTTTTTCTTGAGCACCGACCTTTCAGCAAATTAAATAACAGGAGAACTCAAGATCGTACCAAGAGACCTCAAGGCATAACACAATATCTCGAGACATAACAAGAGACCTGGTGACATAACAAGAGACCTGGAGGCATAACAATATACCTCGAGACTAACAAGAAACCTCGAGACATAACAAGAGACCTCGAGACGTAACAGGAGACACTGTTACTTATCTTGTGAACTCTAATTTCTATCTCTTGGTTATCTTATCAACTCTAATTTCTACCTCTTAGTTAACTTGTCAACTCTAATTTCCAACTGTTGGTTTACTTGTCAACTATAATTTCTACCTCTTGATTAACTTGTCAACTCTAATTTCCAACTGTTGTTAACTTGTCAACTCTAATTTCCAACTGTTTTCAACTTGTCAACTCTAATTTCCAACTGTTGTTAACTTGTCAACTCTAATTTCTGCCTCTTGGTTAACTTGTCAACTCTAGTTTCGGTTAACTTGTCAACTCTAATTTCGGCCTCTTGATTAACTTGTCAACTTTAATTTCAGTTAATTTGTCAACTCTAATGTCTATCTGCAAGCTAACTTGTCAAATTTAATGTCTCTTCATTCAATTTCTTTCTCGACTCATTTTAGGTAACAGGATTCTGTATAACCTAAATGGGAGTATAGAATTAGCAAAATATCTTTATAAAAGTGCATTGGAAATATGTTTTCTGGTTCATTATAACAAATAAACTAAACACAAGCAAAATTTAAACAAATACTAGCAAAGAAATAAACAAAATATAAGTAATCAAATAAAGAAAAACAAGCTTAGAAAACAAATAAACAAATACTAGCAAAGAAATAAACAAAATATAAGTAATCAAATAAAGAAAAACAAACTTAGAAAACAAGTAAATAAATTCGAGCAAAGCAATTGTTGTATAATGGGAAATTCTCCCACAAATTTGAAATATAAATTTTCTAATCTATAATTTTCAAGAAGAGATGTTACTTGTAATTTGTATAATTTGAAAATGTTATGATAAAGTTTATTTCTGATGTGAAAGCCTATGATCGACAGAAGTGGAGAGGAAGATATAGTGTTAGTTGAATGGGTGCACGTTAAGTGCTTAGCAGTGATTGAAATGGTTGTCCACTTTTAGGATGATGTAACTGTAAACTTGTTCGTGTATTCGTAAAATTGATAAATTGAAAGAGTTAATCAAGGTGAGATAGGCATTGTTTCTAGGCCGAAAAATCCTGCTCAGATTCCTCACTCTATGCAAACGGAGTCTCCGGGTGAGGTATTGTGTGTATTGAGTCCCTTCTGTCAAGCACGGACTGTAAAATGAATTTAAACACAGTCCCTTCTGTCCAGCACGGACTGTAAAATGAATTTAAACACAGTCCCTTCTGTCAAGCACGGACTGTAAAAGGAATTTAAACACAGACCCTTCTGTCCAGCACGGATTGTAAAAGGAATTTAAACACAGACCCTTCTGTCCAGCACGGATTGTAAAAGGAATTTAAACACAGACCCTTCTGTCCAGCACGGACTGTAAAAGGAATTTAAACACAGACCCTTCTGTCAAGCACGGACTGTAAAAGGAATTTAAACACAGACCCTTCTGTCCAGCACGGACTGTAAAAGGAATTTAAACAGACCTTTTGTCAAGCACGGACTGTAAAAGGAATTTAAACAGACCTTTTGTCAAGCACGGACTGTAAAAGGAATTTAAACAGACCTTTTGCTGGAAAAGGTATGTATTGCGTGAATGATTAAGATTTTATTTAGGAAACGTTATGCTATTATAAACATGCCTACTTCTACTTTGTTGCAGAGGTATTGGCCTAAGTAAGTATTTATTTATGTAGTAATTTGTAGTGCATTTGGGATCCACAATTATGTGTGTTTCAGTATTTTTAGATCTTTTGCGGACTTGGAGTGCCTATGATGGAACTGTTCTAGACAACAGAGAATAAGACTATCTCGACAATTTACAACAAGCAAAAAGAAATCATGCTACACTAAAAAGTCTATTTCTGAGGGATAGGGGGGCGTGAGTCAAATTGGCCGGCCGCATCAACCTCATTATCGGCATACCAGTTGGTGATATATGTCTATTTATAACCAATAGTCTAGAGACTCTAGACCATGCATCGGCACTTGTAGATGTATTATATCTTCTGCTAGGAAATATTTAGTAGGGTACATAATTTCTAAGTCACCCCAGGGTACCTCACGACAGTAATAAAGAAAAAGAGAGAGAGAGAGAGAGAGAGAGTGAGTGAGAGAGAGTGAGAGAGAGAGAGATGGGAAGAGGGAGAGAGAAATAAATAGGGAGAGAGGAATAGGAACAGAGGAAAAGGGAGAGAAGAAAACAAGTAGAGGAAAAGGAGAGAGGAATAGGGAGAGAGGAACAGGGAGAGAGAGGAATAGGGAGAGAGGAAAAGGAAGAGAGGAACAGGGAGAGAGAAACGGAGAGAGAAACAGGGTGATTGGAATAAGGAGAGAAGAATAGTAGAGAGGAATAGGGGAGAAAGGAATAGAGATAAAGAAATAGGGAGAGAGGAACAAGGAGCCCAGAAAATACTAAGCCAGAGAATTGTAAAGTAAAACCTTCACTCATTGTTCCAACCTAAATGAAACTACAATTTCATATAAGGTCAAATAGCCCACAAAGCATGATTACGGTGCATACTGCAATTGTTTCGCCCATTAAACCCACTTATATCAGAGACCCCACTTATAACTAAGACCCCACTTATCTAGTCCTATAAAAGTATCTCAGCACACTCACAACATTAATTACAACGATCCCTAAGCAGACAGTTGTTCCTGAAATCACCATGTTGGACTAAAACCGATTTCCCGAATGCCTCTGCTCGATTTCATTTCGTTGACTTTGATATTTAATTTACCAGCGCTATGCGTCGGTTTAACTCATGGCAACGGATTTCAACGACCAAACATCGTCCTGATTGTTGCAGATGACCTAGGCTGGGCAGATGTGAGCTGGCGAGATTCTACAGTATACACTCCTGTCTTAGACCGCCTTGCCAAAGAGGGAATGATATTAAACGCGTCTTACGTTCAGGTAAAGTATACATTCTTACGTTCAGGTAAAGTATACATTCTTATGTATAGGTAACGAGAAAGTCTTACGTTCAGGTAAAGTATAAATTCTTACGTTCAGGTAAAGTATAAAGTCTTACGTTCAGGTAAAGTATAAAGTCTTACATTCAGGTAAAGTATAAAGTCTTACGTTCAGGTAAAGTATACATTCTTACGTTCAGGTAAAGTATACATTCTTACGTTCAGGTAAAGTATACATTCTTACGTTCAGGTAAAGTATACATTCTTACGTTCAGGTAAAGTATAAAGTCTTACGTATAGGTAAAGTATAAAGTCTTACGTTCAGGTAAAGTATAAAGTCTTATGTATAGGTAAAGTATAAAGTCTTACGTTCAGGTAAAGTATAAAGTCTTATGTATAGGTAAAGTATAAAGTCTTACGTTCAGGAAAAGTATAAAGTCTTATGTATAGGTAAAGTATAAAGTCTTACGTTCAGGTAAAGTATAAAGTCTTACGTATAGGTAACGAGAAAGTCTTACGTTAAGGTAAAGTATAAAGTCTTACGTTAAGGTAAAGTATAAAGTCTTATGTATAGGTAAAGTATAAAGTCTTACGTTCAGATAAAGTATACATTCTTACGTTAAGGTAAAGTATAAAGTCTTACGTTCAGATAAAGTATAAATTCTTATGTATAGGTAACGTGAAAGTCATAAGTTCGGGTAAAGTCTGAAGTCTTACGTTGAAGTACAATGCTAAATCTTACGTTGAAGTACAATGCTAAGTCTTACGAACAGATAACGACACAGACTCACGTGATAATAAAAATGTTAAGGCATAAGTTCAGGGAATGATACAGTTTCAAGTACAGGTGAAATATAAAATCTTACGTTAAGGTAAAGTTTCAAGTCTTACGGTTAGGTAGAGTTCAAAGTTATACGCCAGGTACAGTTAAAGTCTTACTTTGAGGTAAAATATTAAGTCTAACGTTAACGTAAAGTGTTAAAGTCTTATATTATGGTAAAGTTTAAAGTCTTATGTTCAGGTAAAGTGTTAAAGTCTTATATTTTCGTAAAGTTTAAAGTCTTATGTTCAGGTATTCTTAACTTTAGGAAAAGTATAGTCTTTCGCTCCGGTTAAATATAAAGTCATATCTTTAGGTAAAGTATATAGACTTACGATTAGGTAAGATACAGTACAAACTTTAGGAAAAATAGTAAAAAATAACTTACCTTTATGTTAAATTTTGACATAAAGTCCTACAAACGGATAATGATAACGTCTTAGTTTCAGCTAAATTATAAAATCATATCCAAATATAAAGTCTTATATTCTGGTAAAGTTTAAAGTTCAGGTAAATCATATCCAAATACATAGTCCTATATTCAGGTAAATTTAAAATCATATCCAAATACATAGTCCTATATTCAGATAAATTTAAAATCATATCCAAATACATAGTCTTATATTCAGGTAAATTTAAAATCATATCCAAATACAAAGTTTTATATTCAGGTAAATTATAAAATCATATCTAAATATAAAGTCTTATATTCTTGTAAAGTTAAAATTCAGGTAAATTATAAAACCATATCCAAATATAAATTTAAAGTTCAGGTAAATTATAAAATCATATCCAAATATAAAGTCTTATATTCTTGTAAAGTTTAAAGTTCAGGTAAATTATAAAATCATATCCAAATATAAAGTCTTATATTCTTGTAAAGTTTAAAGTTCAAGTAAATTATAAAATCATATCCAAATATAAAGTCTTATATTCTTGTAAAGTTTAAAGTTCAGGTAAATTATAAAATCATATCCAAATATAAAGTCTTATATTCTTGTAAAGTTTAAAGTTCAGGTAAATTATAAAATCATATCCAAATATAAAGTCTTATAGTCTTGTAAAGTTTAAAGTTCAGGTAAATTATAAAATCATATCCAAATATAAAGTCTTTTGATCAGGCACGATATAGAGTCTAGCCACGATACTTAGACATTTACGTTGCCAAGTGCAAATCAGAGTTAATACCATAGACGTTAATATTTGCCAAGTGCAAATCAGAGTTAATACCATAGACGTTAATATTTGCCAAGTGCAAATCAGAGTTAATACCATAGACGTTAATATTTGCCAAGTGCAAATCAGAGTTAATACCATAGACGTTAATATTTGCCAACTGCAAATCAGAGTTAATACCATAGACGTTAATATTTGCCAAGTGCAAATCAGAGTTAATACAATAGACGTTAATATTTGCCAAGTGCAAATCAGAGTTAATACCACAGACGTTAATATTTGCCAAGTGCAAATCAGAGTTAATACAATAGACGTTAATATTTGCCAAGTGCAAATCAGAGTTAATACCACAGACGTTAATATTTGCCAAGTGCAAATCAGAGTTAATACAATAGACGTTAATATTTGCCAAGTGCAAATCAGAGTTAATACCACAGACGTTAATATTTGCCAAGTGCAAATCAGAGTTAATACCACAGACGTTAATATTTGCCAAGTGCAAATCAGAGTTAATACCACAGACGTTAATATTTGCCAAGTGCAAATCAGAGTTAATACCATAGACGTTAATATTTGCCAAGTGCAAATTAGAGTCTAATTACCATAAATGTTAGTATTTGCCAAGTGCATATCTGAGTGTTATTACCATAGACGTTAATATTTGCCAAATGCAAATCAGAGTATAATTACCGTAGACGTTAATATTTGCTAAGTGCATATCAGAGTGTTATTACCATAGACGTTAATATTTGCCAAATGCAAATCAGAGTATAATTACCGTAGACGTTAATATTTGCTAAGTGCATATCAGAGTGTTATTACCATTGACGTTAATATTTGCCAAGCCCTAATTCTACATGTATTTGCAGATAAGATCAGTTCATGTAGCACTTTAACCAGAGATCTATCAGAGAGACTAGACATACTTACGTCATGAAGTATTGCTTCGTTTGCTATTTCCTCTCGCAAGAGATTAGACATAGTTACGTCATGAAGTAATGGTACGTTTGCTATTTCCTCTCGCAAGAGATTAGACATAGTTACGTCATGAAGTATTGCTTCGTTTGCTATTTCCTCTCGCAAGAGATTAGACATAGTTACGTCATGAAGTATTGCTTCGTTTGCTATTCCCTCTCGCAAGAAAATAATAAACTCCTGCCGGCGACTTAACTGCAAAAAAATGCACGAATGAAACTTCAATCATCCGTAAGTAATCAGTACTAGTTGGGGATAATTATTGCTTTATGTTCGACGTCAACAAGAGGAATAATTCATGTTACACTTTTGGGGCTCCGATGACTAACATTTGTAAATTTAATTTTTAATGATAACAAGATATTTAAAAGAAAATGCTATTAACTGTAAGCACTGTCTCTTGTTTAGAAATAAAATAAACATCATACACATTTGTGGCATAATAATGAATACGACAAAGAGAGATAACAAAGATTCCCTGTAATCTTGAAGACAGTAAAGTAAGCTCGTAATGCTAATGTAAACTCTTTGAGTTTGGTACTGAGCTGTCCATCTGATAGACAGCGCTACCAGAGTACTGTGAGAAGACAACACTACCATAGTACTGTGAGGAGACAACACTACCAGAGTACTGTGAGGAGACAACACTACCCGAGTACTATGAGGAGACAACACTACCCGAGTACTGTGAGGAGACAACACTACCAGAGTACTGTGAGGAGACAACACTACCCGAGTACTGTGAGGAGACAACACTGCCAGAGTACTGTGAGGAGACAACACTACCAGAGTACTGTGAGGAGACAACACTACCAGAGTACTGTGAGAAGTAGACCAGGATGGTTAGCAATGAAGAAAAAACTCTACAAAAACTCCACAAGTGAAGAAATGTTAGCGTAGGTTTTGTTCATCACAAGACAATGAAAGGCACAGAAATATAAGAATATCCATTATGATCCATACATTCAACACAATGAAAGGCACAGAAATATAAGCATATCCATTATGATCCATACATTCAGCATAATGTCAGCATATGAACTTATATTTTGCAGTTCAGTTACTAGTATAGCGTTCCTTGGGTTAAAAATTGCCGCAATTGGCAAAAAAGCCATCAATACATACAAAATACTGATAGCACATTTGGACTGTCGGGCATTGGACTGTTAGGGTTGGACTATTGAACATTAGACTATTGGACATTTGATTGTTAGGACATTAGACTATTGGACATTTGACTGTTAGGATATATGATTAATGGACGTTAGACTAAAGACATTTAACAGTTCGGGCTCTGGATTATATAGTGTTTTTTTTTAAATGCATGACGTCATTGCACGTTTTCAGTCGAGCTGCTCTCCATCCCGCGGTGCCTTAATGACCGGTAAATACCCGTTTCGCCTTGGCCTTCAACACACAACAATCGCCGCTGGCCGTGAGCACTATTTGACAGACAACGTCACCATATTACCACAGTACCTGAAGCAACTCGGGTATGCCACACACATCGTGGGTAAATGGCATCTTGGATTCTGCGATTGGCGATTCACGCCAACATACCGTGGTTTTGATTCCTTCTATGGCTACTACAATGCTGCGGAGGGCTACTACAGTCATACTGGTAACGAACTTTTCTTCTTCCTTCCTGCTTTCTTTCTGTTCAAATGTTGTACTGGAATAAATGAAAAACAAACCACAACAATTAATTTTAAGCATACAAATTCTTCCTTGATTTGTTAACAATTCACTATTGCAGTCGAAAAGCATATAAAAAGCGAATGCAAGTTTAACTACTGGACCTATATCTAGTTTAACAGGTTCATCACTACTACTACCACATTACTACTACCATTATTACTACTTTTACTACCATTGCTACCATTATTATTCCTACTTCTATTTTTGCAAATATTACTATTACTATGACCACTATGACCACACCCATTGATTCACTATCACTTCTACTACCACCGCCATTACTACTACTTCTATTATTATTGCCACCATCACTACTACTACTGCTACTACTACTACTACTACTATTACTGTTATTAATACTGTCATCACCACCCTTCTAACTGATGCTACCACTTAACCATTACAACTTGTATACTACTACTACCACTGCTACTTATTACCATTTTATCTATATCCTCTTGCTGTGGGTTGGCTTTGATAGTAGGAGACCATTGTATCTATATCCTCTTGCTGTGGGTTGGCTTTGATAGTAGGAGACCATTATATCTATATCCTCTTGCTGTGGGTTGGCTTTGATAGTAGGAGACCATTATATCTATATCCTCTTGCTGTGGGTTGGCTTTGATAGTAGGAGACCATTATATCTATATCCTCTTGCTGTGGGTTGGCTTTGATAGTAGGAGACCATTATATCTATATCCTCTTGCTGTGGGTTGGCTTTGATAGTAATAGACAATTATTTTTATTTGTACGTTTGGTTCTTTGGTCCATCTCCTCCGAGGTTTGCATTTCAGTAGCCCGTTTTTTACCTGAACATCCTGAAATATCAGTGACTAACGCAGACTTTGTTAACCCGGACGACGTCTGATACGGTATAGAATCAAATTTTGTTTTCTCCATCATGAATGGGATGGGTGTGGGTGTAGTTTGGAGGGAGATACTTTTCCCTCCCTTGATAGTCCAGAGATAGGATTTGAAGATGTCACCCATCCACGTTGTCGACACAGCACAGGTGGCTTAACTTTCTGGTCATTTTTCTCCTCCACTATCCACTGTACTATCGAGGCACACTATTATTATTATTATTATTATTATTATTATTATTATTATTATTATTATCCAGCCTCTTTCCACGACTTTCTGTTTGACTGTCGGTTGTGATCCAAGGTCTCGGAATCTTACCAATATTCTGGGAGATCCAAAGTTTTACGGAGGATGTGGGGCGAGTATGTGGTTTCCAGGGGAGTTTATTCAGATAGCCTTCCAATTCAGATGTTGTTCCCCAAGACTCCTATCACTATAGGTATCACTTCTGCTTTTACATTCGACAGTCTCTGAATTTCTAATCTGAGGTCTTAGTATTTTTCAATTTTTTGTCTTTCTTTTGTTTTTATGTTTTTATCACTTGGAACAGCGACATCAATGATTATTACTGTTCTGTTGCACTTATTGAGAACTACAATGTCTGGTCTTCGTGCAAGAATCACCCGATCTGTTCTTATCTCGAAGTCCCACAGTATTTTGACTTTCTATTTCGGTGACTGCTTCTGGTTGGTGCATCCATGATCTTTCTGGGGTTTTATGCCATAGTTCTCACACAGATTTTTATGTATGTGTTTTGCCACTTCGTTGTGTCGTTTGGTGTATTTTGTTCCAGACAGAACCTGACATTCAGAGAGTATGTGCTCTGTTGTTTCATCCATGGATTTGCAGAGTTTACATTTGGAATCATTTGAAATTTTCATGATTTTCGTTTTGTGTTGAGTGCTTGATCTTGTGCAGCTGTTATGAGTGCTTCTGTTTCTGCTTTCAATCCTTCCACTTTCAACCATTTGTACGACGATTGCTTTGCTGGTATTTCGTCGGCTTGTCGTACATACTGGCCATGCAGAGGATTTTGGATCCAGGTATGTGAGAGTGCTTGCTTCGTTGTTTTCTTCCATGTTTCTTTGTCTGTTTGTGGGGGATAGAATAGTCCACTCATCTTTACTGCTTCTGTCAGTGGATCATCATAGCTGTTATTCCAGATGTAGTCCTCAAGACCAATGACTTCTCCTCCAATGACATGTTTGATTTTCTTGAGACCTCGGGCTCCCATTTTTCGAGATACATAGAGCCTGTCTACGTCTGCTTTGGGTTTAAGGCTTTATGTTTTGTGAGTAATTATTATTATTATTATTTACTATTGAAAGGTAAAAAGAATGGATATGATTTCCGCAACAACACAAGTGTTGACTGGTCAGCAAAAGGAGAATATTCCACGTACCTCTTCGCCAAGCGAGCTCAAAAGATTTTACGTTCACATAACAAGTCGCAGCCTCTCTTTCTTTATCTCCCTTTCCAGGCTGTGCACGGTCCATTTGAAGTACCGGAACACTACTTTCAGGTAGATCAATAACTGTTATCTATCTATCTATCTATCTATCTATCTATCTATCTATCTATCTATCTATCTATCTATCTATCTATCTATCTATCTATCTATCTATCTATCTATCTATCTATCTATCTATCTATCTATCTATCTATCTATCTATCTATCTATCTATCTATCTGTCTATCAATCTATATGTCTGTCTCTCTGTCTATCCATATATCTATATATCTGTCTGTCTGTCTATCTTTCTATCCGTCTGTCTATCTCTCTATCTATCTATCCCTCCGTCTGTCAGTTTTATAGGAAACATCTGTATGTCTTAAAAGTAAAAAGAAACATTTTTCAGAGCCAAAAATGTCCCCAAGAAACACAAAGTACTGTAGTATTTATAGGCACACACATGTTATGATCATTTCTCCTCAACCCCCCCCAATTATTGCCTGTTCAAACCGCCTACGTCACTGAAAATAACAGGCAACGAGGGAAATTATTTTGTAAAAGTTTAATTAAAAATCATCTCATTCTGCGAGAACAACTATGGCAGAGTTTAAAATAAGGTATTGATGAAATTGTCCGACCGAATATTCTGTAATTCAGCTGGCATTAAAGAATTCAAATAATTGTCTCTAATTTGCACATATTCTGTCAGAAGAGTGCACCATTGGGGGCTGATTTTGTGAGGAATTTGTTTGAAATAGATATTAAAATATCGGGTTTCTGGTACAACAGTTGTGTCTTGGTAAAGAATGTACGTTGTATGGGCAATGAAGCCGTTCAAGAACTCAGATTGCAGCGTTTTCATATTTGTTTTTGTTTTTAATCTTGTGCAATCTGTAACCTTTCCACTGAGGCGTTTGTGTTTAGTTTTAGTTGTCCATAGCTCTGCTAATGGTTAATTCAATTACTTTATCCTTCTTAACCAATTAAAACCTCCACTCTTGGTTAATTACGTACATTATCCTTCTTAATCATATAAAAACTACGTCATTGGTTAACTCGTCAATTGTCCTGCTTTGTTTGTGAACGGCTGTAACAAAATTTGAATAATGTGCCTGTCACGGCTGTAAAAGCTACCATCGCTCGCATTTTCACCTCCTTCAGAACTGTGGGGCTTACCTTGTAACTTTGTCTCAAGCTATAATTTTTCTAACTCGAAAGCTCTCATCTCTCTCTCTCTCTCTCTCTCTCTCTCTCTCTCTCTCTCTCTCTCTCTCTCTCTCTCTCTCTTTCAATTTCGTGCTCAAAGGTAGAAACTCAAAAGTTGAAACCGTTCAATTTCGTGCTCAAAGGTAGAAACTCAAAAGTTGAAACTCAAAAGTCAAAAGGCCATTTGTTCACTGCAAAATTGGAGAAAACGTAAGTTTCCTGTTCATCACAATATAACTCCATTCTATCTTACACCCCATTCTCAACTTTCAATTTCTTGCAACAGTATTTATTAGCCCGATACACACAAGAAATAAATACAGCATATCAAACAATGTTAAGTGTTAGCACACTACATGTGTGCAGCTTAGTTCAAACATTTGTAGAAATAAAAGTCAACTCACATAGTACATCTCTACATAAACACAAGTATAACAAATCAAAAGTAAAAATGCAGTTCATTCTCTCTCAATCAGTCAATTTTAACTCACTATCAAGCTAATGAATGCCTTTCAAAGCCGGACCTCTTCCTTCCACTCAAATTCAAAAGTGATCGGAGAGTGGAATTTTCTACAGAAGTGAATTCTTTAATTTCAGCCCATTGGGTGGTCTCGTTCTCAGGCCCCTTGGAACCTCATCCCCAAATATAGACATTTTTACTCAAACAACCAAACAAATACACTAAACCACCCATTGTCAAACTAAAAGAACAAATAAATAAATCTACCCCAACCACTACTAAATATGTAAGGATGGATCCAAAGCCAAACAGGAACAGGAGCAGCAGTAGACACACCCACTAGCACACATACATACAAAGTGAAAGAAATACACTCAATCCTAACAGCAGAATTAATAGCAATAAAAAAAGCATTAACATCAGCAATAAACACCCCACACAACAAGACACAAAACTACTCATACTCACAGACTCACTAACATCACTACAAAACCTAGCAAACCCTTTCCAAACTACAAGAACACAAATCACCAATCATATGTATAAATACATAACCACACTGTGGAAAAAAAATTACAAACAACACTACTATGGATCCCCAGTCACACAAATATAACAGGGAACGAAACAGCAGACCGGGGAGCAAAATACGGCAGCAAACATGGAATGTCTCTAAATACACCAACACACACATCAGAAATGCATGCCCTAATCAAACAAATATAGAAAAGAAGAACTTCCACAATTAACTAACATAATCCACAATAGAGCAATTTATAGACTAAGGCACAACACCACAAGATTCACACACAAACAAAATGAACCAAAATCATGCTCTCATTGTAAAACAGTCAACACAAATGAACACTTTCTGTTACAATGTAACAATTATAAGAAAGAAAAATCATCAGTGAAACAACAAACATACTACACCTGCCATTCACAATGCAATCACTACTGTACCCAACAAAACATCATCAAAATCACATACACCAAGCACTAAACACAAATCTCATCCAAACAAACACACTTCATCTTTTATAATTAATAAAAAGAAAAAACCCAAACAGTTGCAACTCGTCAGAAAATTCGGATAGAGTCTCAAACTCATTGGGAAATTGACTGAAGCACTTCAGCTTTAATAATAATTTTAAAATATAAATAAAAACACAACTAATTTTAGATAATATGAACCAAACAACAGACACAAAGACACCACTTCTGCAATTGCAACATCAACGAAACCACACACACACACACACACACACACACACACACACACACACACACACACACACACACACGCACACACACACACACACACACAAACATACCACACTATGAAAGGATAAAAAAGCAATACAACATGCAACAATACAAAATACAACACTCACCACAAAAAACACATAAACAAAATTCACCGAAACCACAAACGCTCACTTCCATCAATCAACAAACTTACCCTATCTCCTATTACCCTGCCCACAGAATCCAAACCCAAAGGCAAAAGCAAACCACTACTACGACTACTTCAATAAAACCCAACTCATCGGGAAATAGGCTGTAGTCCTGCAAAAATTAAAAAAAAAGAAAGGGGATAGACCAACAACAGTCGTAACAAAAGAAAGAACAGAAGAAAAAAACCTAATTAAAACACCAGAACACGCCTCCACCTCCCCTCCCTGAATACAAGTAAAGGAGGAAGCTCCACGGTAATCATTAAAAAACTGAGAACATCAAGAAGAACATCAAGGTTTTCACGCAATTCCTGTGGAGCAAAGAAGTTATCGAAACAACAACAACAACAACTTACTATGTACTTACACTTAGTTCCTGTTGCAGCATGATGCCAAGAATGGAGAACAAAATCAATCACCGCATTGTTAATAACCATGCATAGATGTACTGCTCCTATAGCACCATGTAAATTAGAGTTGTTCCCCTTTTATCTCCGGTCACTTCAAATTACCGTGTTCTAATTTTTCTCCCATCATTTTCTTTGCGACGAGCTAATTTTCATGGACAATTAACCCCCCCTTGTTGTTTGTCTAACTGCGATTGCCTTCTGACGTTGCCGTTATTATTTTTTTCTCTAATTGTGATTGCCTTCCGACTTTGCCGCTATTAATTTGTCTTACTGCAGTTGCCTTCCGACTGTCGTTATCGAGAAGTTCAAGGTGACAATATCAATACCACTGGCTCATTTTCTCACGCTGAGAGGAAAATAATTTCTATTAAGTGTAAAATTTTTTCTTTGATTTTTTGTTTGTTTGTTGAATATAAAATATATGCGGATTTTTTTTTGGAATTTATATATTTGTTGTTGTTGTACCGCTTTATTTAAAAATAATTAGTCATTTTATTTAAAACAACTGATACAACCACAATATATTGAAATAAATGCACGCAATTACAGAAGTATTTCTGCAATTGGAATTTAAATAGCTAGCAATCGGTAGGTCAAGACGTCACACCCTTCGTTTACTGTACAATTAGAACTGACAAAATAAACACACAGTGGTGATAACTATATTTTTCCCGGTGACATGCCTAGTAACATGCATAATTAGAGTTAGGGTCTAGATTAGAGTCGGGTTTAGAAGTAAGGTTTAAGGTTTTAATTTTACTCCTGTGATTCCTAGGATTTTGTGATTTTCAAGCCCTACCTACCATGATGCACTTCGAACAGGAACTTAATCGGACGTGTAACATACATTTGCACCCGAAACTATTAAAATAAAATTTCTATAAACAGAAAAGGCCATATGGGCAAGAACAAATGAAATTTACCTATCAAGAAACATTATGCCTGACACTCATCATGTGATAGTGTCGGAAAGTCAGAATATAGTATTGTCTGACAGTCATCATGTGGTATTGTCTGACAGTGTCCGACAATTATGCCTATTTTAATCACTAAAGTTTTACTTTTATTTGTTAATAATTTTTATTCGATATTTTCATGTTTGCGTTATACATTTCTTTATGTTGACGATTGCGTTATACATTTCTTTATGTTGACGATTGCGTTATACATTTCTTTATGTTGACGATTGCGTTATACATTTCTTTATGTTGACGATTGCGTTATACATTTCTTTATGTTGACGATTGCGACCGAGTGATACAATAGAGTGTCACGTTAAACGGATTACAGTCGTGTTAAACGGATTACTGGCGTGTTAAACGGATTACTGGCGTGTTAAACGGATTACAGTCGTGTTAAACGGATTACTGGCGTGTTAAACGGATTACAGTCGTGTTAAACGGATTACAGGCGTGTTAAACGGATTACATGCGTGTTAAACGGATTACTGGCCTGTTAAACGGATTACTGGCGTGTTAAACGGATTACTGGCGTGTTAAACGGATTACTGGCGTTAAACGGATTATGAACTACGTATGAACGGTTGTAAGAGGCAGTTGCTCAACCCTGACGGTCAGTAACTTAGGTAGAGGTATGTTCCTGCCATTGACATGCGGATTTATATAAATAACGAATTGGAAATCCAGCTTTGCCTGGACGCGAAAGCGGCGGAAGCCGAAAGCGCCCCCTACATTAGCAAGTAGCAGCTTTGCCTTCGCATCGTATCGCCGCGCTACAGTTCACCGGAGAAGACACTAGTATTTTCGCACACAAACAATGATGACGTTATCTAACCACCACATCCACAACTGGACTAAAGATGGCTGCAGCACGTGTAGAGACATAGAGACCAACATCAGGAGGGATGATTTCCTGAACTTAATCAGACCCTCAGAACTCTACATGGCCATTGATAACACGCTCCAATCACCCCAGGGCAATTATCTCAACCGGAAATGGCTACGGTAGAAGCCAAAGCAGCCACAAATGAGATAATTCAATATTACGGCAACACAGGCGCAAGAAAGAAAGAAGCCAGCAAAGAGAGCAACCAGAAACACGTACACACAGACCGACACCCACACCAGAGGAACATAGCCACCCAAATGGAATAATAGCACCACTACAGAAAACAAGAAACAAAGCCACGCTAACCGAGAGGAATGAAACAAACAGAAGAAACACAGACTCCAGTTAACAAGAAAAAGAACAAATCTGTACGGAAACTGACACACGTCTTAGCAGATAAACGGACATAAACAACCGAGTCCAGCACAATAAACACCCAAACGACGACACAAACTGAAGACAAAGAACAACAAACTGACCAAAAACCAACAATAGACACAAATACCAGCACAAACAATGATACTGGAATAAAACCAACCCAAATCACAACTACTAGGGAAAAAGAAAAGAAGAAACCGCCCACCAAAGTAGATTATAGAACAACAAAAAAACAGAAACACTAAACAGACAAAGAAAACAACAGCACTACAACTATAGTAAACCTCCATCAACAAACCGACAGCAGCCACCCACCGAATTTCTATGGTGGCTCTTCGAATCATACAATCAAATCTACATGGCATCTAGGACCTCGTCAGTACTGCCACCGATGGCAAAACTACAGCAGCGAGACAACATCCTATGGAGGCAAAAGGTACAGAATTTAGGTATTTATTTATTTTTAAAAAATTTATTTCCCGAATACAACAGCAAAACTGGGGAACAAATCGTTAGAGTCTGAAACTCAGTCAGAAATCCTTTGTGTTCTGCAGCTGTACAAATGGCCCAGACCACTACAAACACTGGATATTGGACATTTTTTCTCTTCCAGCGGTACTGGACTCATCCACAGGATTCATTGGGGTGGCCCCGAAAAGGGAAATAAGCCCTGCCTGGGTGCCACGAAAGGTGAGAACATCTACGGATGAAAATCTTAATGCACTTTCAGTCAAGAGAGAAGTTAACGCAACAATGAATTAGAAATTCACAACCCACTTAGATAACTGGTGAGGGAAAGATAAGTAGGTGTATGACAAACTCTAAGATCAGAAATTCATGTTACAATCAATATGAACTTTATGGACAGAGTAGGTGGTCCGGATGACCATTCGTATTTGTATGCATTGATTGATTCACTATTTTATCAAATATTAAAATTTTATATTTTGTTATCTTAAGAACTGTAATTGACTAATTATTATTGAGAGAGAGGCCATAGAAGATTGGGCTGGGGGCGGAGCTTTATGAGTGATTTTTGTAGTAATAATTAGTTGCATTAAGATAATGTGTCCAGTCCGTTCAATTTTACACTGATTCATCTGTCACTACAATTAATATCTGAGTCGAGAGTAATTAACTTGTAGAGAATAAAGAGTGAATCTGGTAACCAGTCTGTCGTCAGCATAGGTGTAATGTTAAAATTAACAACTTTTAAATCTTCATGTTGAAACAGGGTCTATAAATAAATACTGGTATGTAACAGACAGTAAACATTTGATATTGTTTAACAGTCATCATATGGTATTATCTGACAGTCATCATACGGAATTTGTCTGACAGTTATAGTGTCGAATTGTCTGACAATCATCATATAGTATTATCTGACCGTCATCATGTGATATTGTCTGACAGTCATTATGTGGTACTGTCTGACAGTAATCAATGGTCAAAATATGGTATTGTTTGGCAGTCATCATGTGGTATTGTCTGTCAGTCATAATATGGTATTTTCTGTCCGTCAGAATATTTTTTTTTCTAACAGCCACCAGGTTATGTCTGACTGTCAGAATAAGGTATTCTCTAACAGTCATCATGTGGTATTGTCTGAAAGCCATCATGTGATATTGTCTGAGAGTCAGAATATGGTATGTCTACCAGTCATCATGTAATATTGTCTGACGGTCAGAATATGGTATGTCTACCAGTCATCATGTAATATTGTCTGACAGTCAGAATATGGTATTATCGGACAGGTATATTTATGGCTGGATGTTTGATCGCAATATATTTAGCTTCATACCCTATCGCTAGGTACACGATTTTATGTCTGGAATCGAGATATATGAATTTATTTTCGGTAGCGATATATACAACTTCATACCTGGCAGCCAGATCATATGGCAGTGTGACTGGCAGCCAGATCATATGGCAGTGTGACTGGCAGCCAGATCATATGGCAGTGTGACTGGCAGCAGCTAGTCGGGCAGCATACCATAAAAAATATTCTCCATAATTTCTGTCTGAAGAATCGATGCAAGAACATCTCTGATTCCCAGCGTCGCGCCCATTGTGGGATGGCAGTGGCCTTGGATGAAGCAATTGGCAATATCTCAAGGACGATGGAGGTGGAAGGTTTCTTGAACAACACGCTGATCATCTTCACCACAGACAACGGGGGTCCGACCAACAAAGGGTCCAGCAACTGGCCGTTGAGAGGAGCCAAAACCACCCTTTGGGAAGGTTAAGTTTCGCATATGTCGTCTTTCGCTTTAGACCCCCCTCCTCTACACGCACACACTTTATCACGCATTTATTTAATTAAACAAATATGAAAACTGTATGGTCATTCCTCACTTGAGTAAAAATATTATCTTTTATAGATATCAAAGATTAATATTCATCTACATCCTAGATAAATAATTCAAGAGTAACTGTAAACTATAGTGGGTGGATTTCAAGAGTAACTGTAAACTATAGTGGGTGGATTTCAAGAGTAACTGTAAACTATAGTGGGTGGATTTCAAGAGTAACTGTAAACTATAGTGGGTGGATTTCATTCGGCAAAGCCCGAATCAATATGTCAACTGTGCTCAGTTTAAAGAAAAGACAACTTGTTTTTGCTTTGATGTATTATGGTTCTTATCAGGCGATAAAAGTCGTACTATAAAATAATTTACTTTAAGCAACATTTTCTAAAAACCGACATTTACCAGAGCGAAATAGCGGCAAATATCTAAAAATAACTCTCCCTCTCAATAAATAATATGTCAATCAAAAAATAACTTACATTTTCTGATTAAAATGTGAGGCAATATTTTACAATGATAAAGAAATATTTAGATGTCAAAACTTTAGTCAAACATTTTGTAAAATTTGTAGAATGTCCTTGTAGATACATTTTTAGTATATAAATATTTTAGATTAACATGACGCAACGAGCATACTGTTTGATACAACTTTAAATGACATGACGAACATACAATGTTTGATACAACTTCAATGACATGACGAACATACTATGTTTAATACAACTTTAAATGACATAACGAACTTACAATGTTTGATACATCTTCATCATAGACGAAACACGCAATAGACTGGATTGAATAGAATACAATAAAACAGTACACGTTCAACTTAGTTACTTCAGACGTGGGACTTTGAAGACTAGGATATTTGACAAAGTTCATAAAATTTCTAGTTCCACTGAAAAATATAATCCTTTATTAATATGAAGCAGAAAATCCAAATTTGAATATCCTGTTGTTGTTTTTTATACTTCGTACGAATCAGCCTGCCAATTCACATTTCTCTAAAACAACACAGTTCCAAGTTAATTTAGCGACTACACAGTGATTTGCCAAGAACGGACAAAACAAGTGACTAAAATGGTTTATTACAGCTCCACTTGGTTGAAAGTAAAAAAATAGAAAACCAAGACAAAGTTTCCAAGTACAAATAAAAACTCTCCTTTAAGATTTTCTGTAGAAAATTCACAGACTTAGCCATCATTAATACAATAACACATTTCTATTCATCTAACCCAATTCGAGTGTCATCTGAAATTTAAAAACATTAACTGTCTCTTCTAAAAGTACATTTAAAATGTTTTACGAGTACGAGAGAAATTCAAAATATTTAAAATACATACATTATACAAAACAAAATGCATTATACAATCCAGAAAAAAATCCCTCACAACAATAACACGTTTTAGCGAGACTAAAGAAACTTCTTCAAGGACGGCTTACGCACGGGAAGGGATATTTAAAGGTTTGCCAAAACACAAAACCCTTTAGGCAATTTTACACCATATCCAAACTTTTAAAACAACTTTAAAGCGAGAAATCAGATTAAAATAAATTATGATCTACAGAAAACAACCCGACAGTCTCCCAGTGCGACAGCCTACATTTGACAATTAGCAGGGTTTAAAGTCTCTCTCTATTTCTTAAAAGCAAGTTGACTGTGAACTAACAAATATTTTATTCAGTCTTTCCTGACAATCGTGCCCTTTCATTCTCTCTTCTTACACGTTTCCACATAAATCATCAAATGGCAATATTTACCACTATTCTCTCTTCTTACACGTTTCCACATAAATCATCAAATGGCACTATTTACCACTCTTCTCTATTCTTACAAGTCTCCACATAAATCATCAAATGGCACTATTTACCACTCTTCTCTATTCTTACAAGTCTCCACATAAATCATCAAATGGCACTATTTACCACTCTTCTCTATTCTTACAAGTCTCCACATAAATCATCAAATGGCACTATTTACCACTCTTCTCTATTCTTACTTCACACAAATCCTCAAATGGCACTACTTTGCGTGTACACAGGTGCTTGCTCAAATCTGGCTTCAACTTCGTGTAATTGGCTTATCGATCTAATGGTATCTGACGGCCTTGGTAATGCTAACGCCGTTAAAAGGAAAAGACCGTTTACACTTTTAAAAATCAATAATCCTGATACCGCCGTCCGCTTTTGTTCTAGTCTGACCTTAATTTGACCTTCGAATATATGAAAAGAATTTCTTTTTTTAATTTTACTAATACAAGAGTACAACCTCATGTTTGTTAAATTGCTCCAGTCCCTCATATTGACAAATCTAAGAGTACAGTCCCTTGTTTGTTATATTGCCCTTTCACTCTTATTGTATTACTCTAAGAGTACAGTCCCCTGTTTGTTATACATATCCACTCAATATTATTGCTCGTCTTTAAGATTACAGTGCCTTGTTCGTATTATTTTCTACTCAGTATTGTTGCACGGATTTAAGATTACAGTGCCTTGTTCATATTATTTTCTACTCAATATTATTGCTCATCTCTAAGAGTTAAGTCCCTTGTTGGTTATACTGTCCACTTACTGGTATTCTCAATGCAGGTGGACACCGTGCAGTGGCCTTCATTCACAGTCGCACGCTCCTTCAGGCCCAGGGGACGATCTATTCAGGACTCATCCATATTGTTGATTGGCTCCCGACTTTACTGGCTGCTGCCGGAAGCGATAAGCTTCTTACTGTGACTGACATTGACGGCATCAACCTGTGGAATCATATCCGAAGAGGAACCCCAAGTCCGCGCGATGAGTTTGTTTATAACATAGACGAAGTGGACGGGAATGCAGCTTTGAGAATGGGACGGTAGGTTTCTAAATATAGCAAAGCGTGGTATTGTCAAACAGATAAGCGTGTTGAGAGCGCTCACCAGACCACAGTACTCACTAATCCGGCCTAGTTTTCTTAGAAGAGCTCACCCAACCATAGTACACTTGACTATTTCGGCCTAATTTTCACGTGACCGCTCACCAGACCAAAGTACACTTGGCTAACCTGGACTAACTTTTAGGTGATCGCTCACTAGACCATAGTATACATGATTAACCCGGCCTAGCTTTCCTGAGGGCGCTCAGCTGACCATAGCAGTGTTGGCTAATCCAGCCAGACTTTCTTGTGAGCACTGGGGGAGATTGTGAGAGAGAGAGGGGGAAGAGAGAAAGAGAGAAATAAAGAAAGAATAAGATAGAGAAAGAGGAACGGAGCAGCATTTCTATGTTGTATTTCTACATAGTTTTTCTGGAAGCACTGTGTATATCGACCGTATTCCTCCATACTACATGTATATCGACCGTATTCCTCCATTCTACATGTATATCGACCGTATTCCTCCATTCTACATGTATGTCGACAGTATTGCTCCATTCTACAGTATATCGACCGTATTCCTCCATTCTACATGTATGTCGACCGTATTCATCCATTCTACATGTCGACAATATTCCTCCCCCCCCCCCAAAAAAAAAAAAATATATATATATATATATGGGCAGTTTTTATCAAATAATATTTGCATTGGCCTTTTCCCTCTAAATAATATGTGTATCAGCCATTTTCTTCAAGACTAAAGTTGTATATCTATTATTTTTTAAAAGTAATAATACCATCTACTTCCCTCAAAACACTCTTTGTGTCGGATACTTTTCTCACAAAAAATGTTTTTTTTTGTGTCAGATACTTTTCTTAAAAAAAATATTTGTGTCAGATACTTTCAAGCAGTATCTGAGTCGCCTGTTGTCCTCAAATTAATATTTGTACCGACTGTGTTTCTTAGCGCGCAACGCAGTTGTTTTTCAAAAGACATCAAGATTCCTGAATTATTATTTAATTATTATAAAGCTGCACAAAAAATATTTTTGCTCGAAGAAAATGAAACCATACTTTCTTCACTGAATCCGGAGAAAGAGTTTATACAATCGATGTGAGTTAAGAAATACATGCAATGTACGATATAAGTGAACTTTTCTGTATGTCAAGCATAAGAGAAGACTTGAACACGCAGCAAATGTGTAATTATCTTTGTTTCAGATTCAAACTCATTCAGGGAAAGGCCGGCAAACCAGACGGATGGTATTATCCACCAAGCAGCAACCAGAAACCTCAACCCCGAAAGCCACGTGGATTAAAGAGCCCGGATGGAAGATCTAAATCACGAGGTAGGGAACCGGAAATAAAATCGTCACGCGATAAACATGACAAAAATACGAAATCCCAGACTTCTCGAAAAAAGGGAGAGAAGAACCGCGGAAAGGAAACGAACAAAGGAAAAACTCAAAAACAACGACCTAAAGAGGTCCCAGACAAAAAGAAACAACGCCCTGGTAAGGCCAAGGACAAAGGAAAAACACCCGCAAAGGAACCACAAATTTTCCTGTTCGATCTTGAAGCTGATCCGGCAGAAACCAATAACATAGCTGCTGAAAACGCGAAAGTGGTGCAGAGGATGCTGGGTAAATTGGAGGTGTACAGGCGAGGGGTAGTGCCGTCCATCGATGGACCGTTCATCAAAAAAGCTCACCCCAAATTTTATAACAACACCTGGTCTCCTGGTTTTTGTTAGGCACAGTGCATCAAGATTATTAGTTATATTTACTATAGACGAGGAGATCTATTTATCTATCTCTCTATCTATCTATCTATCTATCTATCTATCTATCTATCTATCTATCTATCTATCTATCTATCTATCTATCTATCTATCTATCTATCTATCTATCCATCCATCCATCCATCCAACCACACATCCATCCATCAATAGATATTTAATTTTATTTCCTATCATCCTTTATGTTCATATATAATTCTAACTGTGCACATTTTCAATGGTAGAGTTATTATTATTTTTAGAACTTAGGAAGTTTAGTCAAATCGATGACTTTTATTGCATGGTTTTTAGTTTGTATATGTGTAAACTATTTTTAAGCCCCTTGCGACAGTTTTCTGTATATTATTTATCAGTATTGCTGGTTGCTGAATTGATAATAGTTTTCTGAAACTGAGTAATTGTTTTAGATGTACTTAGCAATTAGACCTCTTTTCATAGAGAGTTGTTATACTTGATTACATAAAGTCATTTTTACTTACAGTTTTTAAGCAATGTTTAAAATAAATTCTATGGCTTGTATTTTTCATTAATATAAAATACTGTCTTGGTTTGTTATTTGTATTTAAGGAAATGATATAACAGTGTTTTTATTTGGTTTATTGCCTCTTGAGATGAGAGTAGAACAAGCCCTTGATATGTAAGCAATGTTGCATGAGAGATGAGAGTAGAACAAGCCCTTGATATGTAAGCAATGTTGCATGAGAG
The DNA here is from genome assembly GCA_028829895.1 of Sinotaia quadrata. Taxonomy (NCBI): domain Eukaryota; kingdom Metazoa; phylum Mollusca; class Gastropoda; order Architaenioglossa; family Viviparidae; genus Sinotaia; species Sinotaia quadrata. Next base: position 4,770,160 of record CM054181.1, on the reverse strand, counting down.
ATGAGAGTAGAACAAGCCCTCGATATGTAAGCATTGTTGCTTATTTAAATGGGATGAATTGTAAGTGAATAGGTAGTATACATGTGTGATAATGCTGTGACGGGGACGCAATTTAGTTAATGAAAATGATTAGTATTATAAATTAATCTCTCATAATCAATTACAAGTGATGTAAATCTTAATATTATTTATTATATTAATGATCCTCCAGCAGACACGACTCGTCTCTCACCTGGCGAATATTTTGGCGCTGTAAACGTTTTCTGTATTCCATAAAACAATGCTCACGGTCACATAATATTTCTAAAGGTGGAAAACTTCTTACTAAAGGAGAAGACAAATCCGACAAATCTATATTTAGCAAGCCCTCATCCAACCACTTTCTTCTCCAACATAAGATTATCAATTTGCGTAAGAAGGTCAATACATTTAACAATAAATTTATTAAATGAACAATCAAATGTACATATGACAATTGCAATTACAATGAACTAGATTACTTGACTTCCACGAACTCACGTTCGAATAATTTTAAATTATTCAGTCTCTCTCTAACTCTCTCTCTCTAATATATATATATAATTACAATTCAACAATTGAGACAATACAAATCACAGATTAGTCATGTCAGAGAATAGAAATGGAGTTATTAGAGGTAGTTATTGAAATCTTTTACACCACCTGGATTAAGCACTGCTTGACAGTTTTTCTTTGGCTTTGCAAAAATGCTTTATGTCACATGTCCTTGTAAACTGGTGTCTCCCGCCACAGATGCACTGTTATATTCTCAAACGACCTTCAGCACTCTCCTCACAATGTCAGTTCCTTCAAGCAGAACATGATTATTACAATGATTCTTGTAACTTCACTGTACTGATGTACTTAGCCTCCTTTATCAAAAATCAAGAGTGCATATCATATATAGTGCTTATACACACTGCAAAAAGATATTTCCTGTGTCTTCCCGGTCATTCAAGATTATAACCGGTGAACATGTAGAGGGTAACTGTAAGCTTGAAATTTGAAGTTTGAAACTCAACACTCAAGAATCAAAAGGTGAAACTCAAAAGTCAAAATATAATTAAGAAGCAAACCTAAGTTTCCCGTTTATCACATTATAACTCTATTCTATCTTACATCCCATTCTCAACTTATAATCTCCTGCAACAGTATTTATTAACCTGATAAACACATGGTAAAATAAATACAGCATATTTTTTTAAACAATTTTTTTGAATTTGAACAATGTCAAATGCTAGCACACTACATGCTTGCAGCTTAGTTCTAACGATTGTAGAAATAAAAGTCAAATCACATAGTACATCTCTACATAAACACAAGTATAATATATCAATAGTAAAAATGCATGAAATGTTTCTAAGTCCATTCTCACTCAATCAGTCAGTTTTAAATCAACATCAAGCTAACCACTGCTTTTCAAACTGGATTTTCTCCTTTCACTTCAAATTCAAAAGTGATTACAGAGTAGAATTTTCTACAGCAAGTGAACTTAATGTCAGCCCATTTTTTGGTATCGTTCTTCTAAATAATAATCATTGGATAGCAGAAAACTACTTACTCAGCTTGTATTACATCAACAATCTAGAATATTCTTGCCTTGAGCTGTTTACTTCAACTCAGACACTTTTAAAATTTACACCATAAGGAGTGCCCAAGTCTGTTTGTATAGTAAATTTCTTATTATACAAGTAGGCTTGGAATTTAATTAATTACGTAATTAGCATTTTTCCGTCACACTATCTATCTATCTATTTGTCTATCTACCTATCTGTCTGTCTATAGTTTGGATGAGTGCATGCGCATGATAGCCATGGTGTCGAGTTACTTGATGCGACTTCAGTACGCATGCCCCACATGCTCACTACGACTACAACAGGACCTGTTTACTGCTGCTGTTGTTACTACTGGCGATAATGACGTTAACATGCAGACATGCGAAGTGGAATGGTTAAAGCTTTGGCAAAAAACTTTTATCCTCACTGACCTAACTGACCGCACCGCGTTTGTTCGTGAGCTTGTCATTGTCCAATAAGATGACTTCACAGACTGTCTGTGGCACAGGACAACAACGAAACAAAAGTAATTCCCAGACGCAACACACTCCTCCCATAACCAAGAAGTCTTCAACTTCACTTCAATCAAAGTGAATTGTGAGAAAGGTCGGAAACTTTTTCCGGAAATCTAGAAGGATTCCTTTTTTGTATACAGTATTACTTTCGTTCTCAATGACCCCGAGAGTATTGCACGAGAAAACCACTCTAGGGGACAGACCACTTCGCCACTCATTGCTGGAAGACAGGATTTGCTTCTAATAGCTTCCAGAGACACCGCGCTGTCCAAAGGCAGACAATTCAAGACAGGATAACCTATACTCTTACTTAATGCAGACACCAAGGGCGGGCTACTGGATGACAGGGGCAGTTACTAAGTGTCACTATAGCGAAGGGAAGAGAACTGTTTCCTACTTAGTAAAACAGCAGAGATAGTCTTTGCTGCTGAAGAGAAAAAGAATGGCCTTATTCTGAATTAGAACGGACGAGAAAACATTATTCTTACCGTAGATATGCCAGAAAAAACATAATATTTCTTCATTTAGACTTTAGGCAGGAAAACTAATGCTTCGTCCTATAGCGAAGACAGAGAAAGTAATATTTCTCACCGGTGATATCCATAACTTGAACTTCCTTCGATAGAGATAAGGAAATCCTTTGTTACAACAAGGATGTCGGAAAACTACTACTTGCTAATATAAAGAAAGAAAACTAAGAATCCTTATTAAGGACGACATATGTCGGAAAACTACTACTTGCTAATATAAAGAAAGAAAGAAAACTAAGAATCCTTATTAAGGACGTCATATGTCATTTGTAGTGAACTCTTAAAAATTGCATATTTGTAAAGAAATCTGTACAGAAATTGTGTGGAAGAATAGTTGTGACGCCAAGCCACTTAGTTAATGGATATTATTATTATTTATTAATCATTAAAAGTAATTACAAGTGGTGAGAATCTTAATTTATTTTATTAATGATCTTTCAGCAGAAACCACTCGTCTCTCTCACTTGGTGGATATACTGGCGCTGTAAATATTTCTTGTCTTCCACAACATTAAAGATAAATATTTACTGTCACACAATATTCCACAGGTAGAAAACTTACTAAAGGAGAAGACAAATCCGTCTTTAATTTATATTTAGTGAGCCCCATCCACCCACTTTCTTCTCCAGCACAAGATTATTATCAATATGCGTAAGAAAGTCAATAAATTTATTAAATCAATAATCAAACATACATATGACAAATACAATGACAAAAAGATGACTTGACAGCAATATTTCCACGAAACCACATTTCAATAACTTCTTTACTAACATTGCTTAAATGCTATACATTAAATTTTAAACTCAATGTTCTACTACTGTAATCCACCACCCTCCACACACACACATATTTATTTTTTTTGTTTTAACCATTGACTTCCTTGCTTTATGTTATAAAATCATTCGTGCGGGTTTCGTGTGGAGACAACGATTATATTTTTATAATTAGTATTTATTTCAGAATTGTTTAATGATACTTTAAATTATTTAGAAACATTTTGTTAACAAAGTTCTGCACAAATGGAATCTTTAATACTATTATTATTAAGACCAACAGGGACATAAAATCAATACACACGCACGCACACATACGTTCATGCGGGTACAGTTTACTATTCATCCTCCTCACATATAACACAGATCGTTATGAAAATATTTACACACACACACACACACACACACACACACACACACAGAGGATATGAAAAAAATGTGTTTTATGCTATTTTAGAGAAAACTTTATTGAAATCAAACAATGTTAAAAAAAAATCGATTGAGAATTCACATTGCCTTCAATCTTGTTTCCTGTTTTGTTTAATTTATTTTTAAAAGTAAGGAAATGAAGACAAAATCGTATAAATCTACACAGTATTTGATGAAATGCACACGCTAATTAAGCAATGAATAAACAAAACTGTCAATAAGCAAATGGCATAAATGTAATTATCTGGACACCCTTAAAACAAGAGTATTATTGTCTACAATTTAATTAAAGTTTTCACACATCACTTGCACTGAATATACAGAAGGAAGCTTATTCAGGCTTTATTTATAGTAATGTGGAAAGATACAACCACGTATAATACACACACACCACCATCCCCACAATGCCATTATTTCTTACGTGCGAGTGTGTGTGTACATATGTAGTGTGTGTGTGTGTGTGTTTAGGCTTTTAGTAATAATAATGATAATGACCAGAATAATGATGAAGATAGCAACCAGGGCACTAAAAATAGTAAGCGTAAAACTTAACAGTGACCTGCATGCTTTTCGCAGCAAGCTTGTTCTGTACTAGCCGCCCGCACAAGAGAACTTGCACTAACAACTCGACAACATTGAGTAGTCGGTTAATTATTTTTTTTGAAGAAGAAGATCACCTCGCAAAAGACCAGCCTAGTCTCTCCTGGCAGAGTAGCAGTTTGCATTGAAATTTGTCACTTACTCTCTGAGTTAGCATGAAAGATTGACCAGTCAAATAGTCGACGACCATAGCGCTCTATTATTAGTGGCTGATTGAAAGTTAAGAGGCCACGCCCAACTCCTTGAGGAGGACATGTGAATTACTGTGGCGTCACAGCAAGGCGGCAAAAGACGTCAAGAAAAGTTTCTTGGTAGTCCGGGTCACATAGTACGGATGCCTAAGAAGTCCCTAGTCAGCGGAAATGACGACACTGCAACGTGAAATATAATACGAAATGATTATTCTATGCTGACGGCAAAACTGCCTGGTCTGGCTTGATCTAAATGACAGCTGAAGACTGTGATGACGTCAGCTTTGATTACGTGGATCGACAAAAATAAAAGAATTCATTTCGTATCAGTTTCAGCTGCATGAATGTTCCTGGTCACGACTATAGTTCATTTAGTATCACAGTTTTCTCATACACACACAGTTTCTCTGTGTAAACAGTATCTTAATTTATCCACACACGTTACAGTATTAATTGTTTTGTTTGCCGTTGTTAATTGAGATTTTTCTAACTACACTGGTATGATGAATGTAACTCTGTGCTAGTGAACTCTTGATTATTTCTCACGCTGGTATGATGAATGTAACTCTGTGATTACTTCTCACGTTGTGACAACTCTCGAATGAAACAGCTGCAACAAACAGCCAGTAACTCAGAAATAAATCTTGGATTATTTTCTTGAAATTCACAAAATGCTAAATGTAAAATCTGCACACAACAAAGTTACTACAGTCCACACTATCTTGGCTAAATCGGCGATACTATTTCACTGTCGGAGTTAATATTTGAAGTGACCTTCAGTGACCGATGACAAATATTTCTATTTACCATCTGTGACATTATCTCCAGTGGCTACAGACCAAATAATTATTTAAATCCAGGCTTTACAACATGTAACATTGTCTCCAGTGTCTCTGACCATATAATTCATTAAAGTCAGACTTTACAACTTGTAACATTGTCTCCAGTGACCATTGACCACATAATTCCACGCAGCTAGATTTCATTATATTAAGGTGACCATCACGAACCACCGATCAGATCGATTCTTTCAACCAGACTTTACAATAAACAAGATTACGTCTATTAAATGCTGTATTGACCCGATGTGTGATTTACAGCCGTACCACGAAACGTAACGTGATCTCTAGAGATCACCGATGTGTGATTTACAGCCGTACCACGAAACGTAACATGGTCTCTAGATATCACCGACATATTATTTACCGTACTACGTGATCACCAGAGATCACCGAGGAGGTAGGATCCATGAATTGAGAGTTCACATTTGTAAAATGATCTTAGTAATAAGTGATTTTACTAACTTTCTGTAATTTAGAGATGAGTCTCATGAACTGATCTCTTGTTTCAATAATTATTTCATTTGACATAGAGTACGGGACATTGCTCTCTGCACGACAAGTAACAAAGTAATCGGCTCTTCTCACAGTGACAACTCAACCAAGAAATGTCACTTGCCGAATGTCTTCTGACAAGTACTTTTCGTTCCTGTCCAGTCACTGATGTGGCCAGCGGTTAACTGAGCTCCAAACTCATTATTAAAAACAAGCAAACAAACACGTTCAGATGTATTGGAGGTGTAATATGTCCAAGTATTTAATGCACTCAGTGGCACTTCGTTTAACGGGAGCGTTGTATGTCTTGATACTGTTCCCCGTACCGTGTCGTGTCAACGCGTCACGCTGCTCGACTAGCGATGTAGAAAACTCGCGCTGAGTGACTAGCGATGTAGAAAACTCGCGCTGAGTGACTAGCCATGTAGAAAACTCGCGATGTTTGAGGCAGGGATGGAGACAGAGCATGATGCACACCACAGTAAAGTATTTAACTCACGCTACACGACACAGTCGAACTCGCACATCACAGTAATTATGTCCTGGGATCGGAGTGCGACACAGGAAGGAATGTAAAGGGAAATAAGTTTGTGGGATGGAGCTGGCGCCAATTCAGGCGTAGCTCCGCACTCGGAAACGTTACACGGAAGACAAAAGCCAGGTAGACATGGCCAAAGGCAGATACCAAAGTGAGATATAAAGAAGGCATTCAAAAGGAGATCCAAAACAGGCAGACAGAATAGGAGCACCCCAAGATTATAGTTTATATAAGATCCAGCACAAGCAGAGGATACGGGTAGGAAGACGAAATGAGCAAGCAACCGGATCCAAATGTCAGAGGCAGAAAGAAGAAAAGGACATGGATAAAGAACTAAGACTGAGAGAACAAGATCTACACCGACAAGCATTAATACGTCTGGAGCAGATATCCTGTGTGGACAGAGGCAGGTGTATAAGAGGTTGTTGTGGACAGACACAGGTTTTGCATGGACAGACATTGGACTTTGTGGGTAAATACAGGATTTTGTAGACAGACACAAGTCTTGGGTGGACAGACTGAGTCCAAATATACGACGTCATTGAGAGAAAAATTTTCTGAGTGGCACGAACATTATGCCACCATACCCCCTACCCCTTTAAACTGGAGCAAGCATAGTATATTAATCCAATGAAGATTGGCAGACTTTCATCAAACACCACCCGAACATCACGTGCCGTTAGAAGTCACTAGTCCATTAATCCATTGACGGCTGGCAGACTTTCACCAAACACCACCCGAACATCACGTGCCGTTAGAAGTCACCACTAATAGTTGATCCACAGTTACTCTTCCGCTCAGTGTTGGTGGGGCTCGGCCCAGCGTTAAAGGAGATACGTGACGTCGGGGATGAAGTCCCCAGTGGGGTCATGGAGGTTATAGAGACATCTTTATCCCTGTTGCTACCATTCCTGTACCCGCCGTGACGTCGCAACAGTTCCAGCTAAACAAACAAACAAACAGAAAATGAAAAGACGAATGTTCGATTTGAACGAACGAAGCAGTAGAGGTGTCGTTATTGTAAAGGACAGCTGTTGACACTGACTGTATCGTCAACCTAATAACTGATAGAGAGGGGGGAGGGGACAGAGATAATACACACGATGAACAGCTTTTCAAATATTAATTAATTAATTATTTAAATACTTCTACTACTTCTTACTAGTATTGATGTTGGTGACTGTGACACATTAATTAATTATTTAAATACTTCTACTACTTCTTACTAGTATTGATGTTGGTGACTGTGACACATTAATTAATTATTTAAATACTTCTACTACTTCTTACTAGTATTGATGTTGGTGACTGTGACACATTAATTAATTATTTAAATACTTCTACTACTTCTTACTAGTATTGATGTTGGTGACTGTGACACAAGCGCCACTTAGTTAATGAAGATAATAATTATTATTATTAATTAATCTTTCATAACTAATTTAAAGTGATGAGAATATTAATTTGATTTTATTAATGATCCTCCAGCAGACACCACTCGTCTCTTACTTGGCGAATGTTTTGGCGTTGTAAACGTTTACACAGTTCCACAACATAAAACAACATTTACAGTTACACAAGGTTTTCTGCAGGTGGAAAACTTCTTACTAAGGAGAAGACAAATCCGACTTTAATCTATATTTAGCAAGCCCATCCATCACTTTCTTCTCCAATATAAGAATATCAATATCAACATGCATAAGAAAGTCAATAAATTTATTAAAAGAAAAATCAACTATACAAATGACAATTTTAATGAAACAGATAATTTGACATCAATATTCCATGAACCCATGTTCGGATACTTATAGTTCACACAGTGTCTCACAATTCATTTATAGAATAATAAAATGTAGTTACAGTTCAAGGATAGTCAATACAAATTGCAGGTTAGCCCAATCAGAGAATAAAAATGGAGTTATTAGAGTTAAATTGTATAAATTAATGTGACCTGGATTAAGCACTGCTTGATGATCCTTCAATTGCATGCACAAATTTGCAATGACAAAATGTCCACATGACAGCACGTGTACCTTCTGCCCAGTTACAAGCCTGAACAACATTGATGTGACATTCTCTCAACCGACCTGCCATTCTCTTGAAGTAAGTTTCTTGAGCGGAACACAATCGCAATGACTGTGTTATCTTCACTGGACTGATGTACTTAGTATCCACACTCCTTTATGCTTACACACTTTGCAAGTATCCCGCACTTTCTGATCACTCAAATCATGACTAGTGAACAAACGAAGGGTAGCTAGGAACTTGATGCTCCACTTAAGACTCACAGCTCAGGGTTGAACTCACACTCACAGAGTGAAACACAACCACAACCAAAGAAGAAATCAGAAAGCTGCTTGCTGACTGAAACATACAATCAAGGAGCAAGCCTAAGTTTCTTATCATTACAATATAACTCCATTTTATCTGACACTCCATTCTCAAACTTTCTACAATTCCTGCAATGATATTCATTATCCCCATGCATACGTGGTACAATATATTTGATACAATGTATCAAACAATGTCACATATTATTGCACCAAATGGGCGCAGCTTAGTTCAAACATTTGTAGTAAATAAATTATCTTACATAGTATATCTTTACATAACACAAGTATAACATATCAGTAGAAAAATGTATACAATTTTTCCAAGTCCACTGTCTCTCAATCAGTCAGTTTAAACTCACCACTCAAGCTAATGACTGCCTTCAAAGCCGGACTTCTCTCTTTGTCTTCAAATTCAAAAGTGAATAGACAGCAAAATTCTCTACTGCAAGTAAACTCCTTAAACTCAGCCCATTGGCTAGTCTCGTTCTCATAAATCATAATCATTGGATAATAAAACATGCTCACTCAGTTTCCACTAGGTCAGCAATATTTTTCCCTTAGGCTGTTTACTTCAGACTCATACACTTTCAAAATAACACCATAAGGAGTGCCCAAGGTCGGGTCACTATGACAATTTAGCAACTTAAATAATTAAAAATAGGGAGGGACAAATTTACTTTATCACAGTGACAATAAAATAGCAATACAATAATCGGTGTTATTTATTATTATTATTATATTGATGATGATGATGGATGTCATTATAGAACGTGAAAAAATATAAAAGCGGAATAATTCATGAAGAACAACAAATTACAGAAATATTTGTAAGAAGTCAATAAAGAACAACAAACTACAGAGGTATTTGTAAGAAGTCAATAAGAACAGCAAACTATAGAAATATTTGTAAGAAGTCAATAAGAATAACAAGCTACAGAGATACTTGTAAGAAGTCAATAAGAACACGGCATAAAAAGCCAATAAAACAGAAGACTGCAAGGAAAGAAAGCAAAACAAAACAATAGCGACAACATAAGACAAATACAAAAGCCAGTAGGTCAATACCCGAGAGGAGCTTAATACCGGCATCGGTAAACCCGTCATAATTCAGACAGTCGTGGAAGACAATCCTGAAGTTGTAGTTTGCAGCGCAATAACAATCCTTCCGTACAAAGAACCACAAACGTCCATTATCTTTAAGAACTTCAAATGTCAGCTCGGTTAGAACGAAGTGTGAAATGATGGGCTTTTCTCTTCTGGGGAAAACCAAAGAATTGCTCTTTGTCATCAGAAAAGATGAAGCTAAATTTCCGCGGGACTTCTAGACAGGAAGTCTGGAATAAATTTTGACACTGTCCATACAATTTTGCTGTCATTCAGAAGAAGAACATCTTGTAAGACTATCAAAAATAGTGGTAGAAATACACCTCAGAAAGGGAGACCGACAGACGATGAGAGAGAGTAAAAGGAAGAGAGGGAAAGACAGAAGGGAGAGAGAATGAAAGAAGAGAAAAAATAGAGGGAGAAAGAGTGTACGCAGAAAAGCAGGAAAGGAAGGGGGGGGAAGTAGTTAGAAAAAAATAAAATGAAGATGAACGAAGAAGACAAGAAAAATTGAAAGAAGAAGGGAGACATAGAGGGAGGGGGATACAAGAGAAAAGAGAGGGGGAGGGGTATAGTGCACACAAATGTCTGTACAAAGAGAAAATGAGAGAAAGGAAAAATTAACTGGTACCAACAAAAAATGTATAAACTATAAATTAAGAAAATATAACAATAAAAAATTCATATATTAAAAAAATCTAGAAACTATGGAACCTGAAGTAATAATAATAATAATAAAAATAACAACAATAATAATAACAGCGATACGTGTAAAAACGAGATAATCTAAAATCAGCGTACCTGAAGGGAATGACACCAAAATGGTCTAGAAGCTTCTTCCTGGAAGTTTTCGTACCATTACTAAAAGCTCCACTCTTAGAAACAACTCTCTATAAAACAACTCTTCAATCTGAACATTTTAAATCAAATTTGAAGACTCGTGAAAAGTTTCTATCTAATTCTCTATTTAGAAGCAAAGTGAGAAGAAAATAATATTTATCTTGGCTTGGCTCTAGAGGTCTAGAGACCATTTCTCATTAAGCACGTTCCCCTCGGAGTAAATTTAACTTGTCTTGGCTCTAGAGGTCTAGAGACCATTTCTCATTAAGCACGTTCCCCTCGGAGTAAATTTAACTTGGCTTGGCTCTAGACTAGTCTAGAGGTTTAGAGAACCATTTCTCATTAAGCACGTTCCCCTCGGAGCCCTTTTAATAGGCCCCAGAAGCCACTGCTCCACAATCTTTAATCGTTTACTTCTTATCAATCTTGATAAAATAATTTTTAGAAAATGGATTGAGAGGAATGTCACACAAAATCAAGTGGTGACTCGTATCAATTTGTCACGTTCGATTCCTGGTGCGTTGACATCTACGACGATGCTGTGAAGAAAATTGGTGTAGATCGTCCCAGATCCAGACACCATTGTTAAACGACTCGATGTCAAGTTTACGTGACCAGTGCACATTGCGGACAGTAGCGGCGCCTGTGACGTCAGGACGGCATGACAACGGGATAAATGATGAAACTGTAATGCATCATTTGGCCGCTTACGTGACCAGAACTGTGCTTTTTGAGTCAAGGACGAATCAAATTAACACGCCTTAGGACTCCGGGTCGAATTTTGTTATGTGTTACTGAGACGTATGTTCATTGCTCTTTTAGATAAAAAAAACATACCAAACAATTAGCCATTAAAAAAAGAGGGCACATTAAGTTTTGCCAAATACAATGAAGGAAGACGGCTAGTCCACGAGATTTTGGAAAAAATGTTCAAAAAAGATATTGTCAATGGCGAATTCATGGGAAGAAAGTGTTCACCTCCATACATCCATCTCCCACCCACGAAGTGATTAATTTTGGCTTAGCACCACCACACACACAAAAATGGTGGTTAATTATTATTCTGGAGAATGATCGAAGCAAGAAGAAAACTAATCAGCCACAAATATATTGCATACATAAATTAAGGATAAATAGGGGAGGAAACTGAAGAGGGAAGAAATAGATTGCATAAAAAAATTAAGGTTAAACAGTAGAGGAAACTGATGTGGGAAGAAATAGATTGCATAAAAAAATTAAGGTTAAACTAGAGGAAACTGATGTGGGAAGAAATAGAAAAGAAGAAAAGAGGTCGGGAATGTGATGCAAAGTAAATCAGAACTGGGGAGAAAATTACTTAATCCTCTCAGCATGCACTCTATGACGTCATTCTTTTTTCAAAATAATCCAACTTCGCTCACTGGCACACAAGGCACAGCATAATTCTTTTTCCCAGGCACATCATATTATTTTATACTTAACACTAAAAATGACGTTTAAAAGACGTCACTAATTATGCAGACTGTGACTTTCAAATATTAATTTTCTAAAGACTTTTTGAAACATTTAAATTACCTTTTGTACGAAAGTTGCTTTTAAAAATGAACAAGTGAAAGAGAATAGAGAACAAGTAGGATTTACAGTGTGCTGATTTTGTTTACGGCTCGCGTATGATTTACAGTGTGCTGATTTTGTTTACGGCTCGCGTATGATTTACAGTGTGCTGATTTTGTTTACGGCTCGCGTAGGATTTACAGTGTGCTGATTTTGTTTACGGCTCGCGCTAAGAGACGTGTGCAACAGGAGTTAATGTTATTCAGCCATCCTCCACCGCCAAGAAAAGGTAACATTTGAAAATCTGTTAAAACGTTTATTTTGGATGGCTATTGTCTGATCGTCCAGCACGAAATCGGTCCCGGCCGGTAGTATTTCCAGCAATTTAAAGATTTGGTCAAATACGTCACTCACGCCTACTTAAACGATTGATTTATTTTTTGTCACAACAGAAAACAAACTTTAACGGTGTGACAGGCACGCCCCATAGTTAATGAAAATGATTATTATTAATTAATCTTTCATAACTAATTGCAAGTGATGAGAATCTGAATTTATTTTATTAATGATCCTTCGGTCATTGTGTTTGTTTTCTTGATGACGTCTGATGATTTTTACTTTCGTTTTTTTGTGTGTCGATATTGGCTACTTTATCTTTCTGCTCCGTTTTAGATGTGGTTTAAATTTTTTCTCTTCAGTTTCGGTCATTGGCATCTGTGAAAAAGACTCCTTCATTCGTTGTTTTGTATGGGAGGAGATGACTTTAATTTCCAAATAATCGCTTTGCTGGTTTCCTTCTCACCGGTGGAGGTGGGTGTTGAACACATGTTCACACTGAACACGCTCGATAAAAACAAAATACAACAACAAAGTAACATTGACACTGAACATGTTCGATGGAAAAAGAAGACAACAACAAGTCACACTGAACACGCTCGGTGGAAAACTAAATATAACAACAACAAAATTACATTGATACTGAAAACGCTCGATGGAAAACAAAAGGCAGCAAGAAAGTAACATTCACACTGAACACGCTCGGTGGAAAACAAAAGGCAGCAAGAAAGTAACATTCACACTGAACACGCTCGGTGGAAAACAAAAGGCAGCAAGAAAGTAACATTCACACTGAACACGCTCGATGGAAAACAACAAGAAACATTCGCTTTGAACGCGCTCGAGACTTTTCTCACCTCTGAGTCCTGCAAGACCTTTCTGGTGACTGAAGAATTAGCCCTGAGACTCGCCCTGGAACTCTTAGAGCCATTCTTGACGACGGATGGACGCCAGACAACGGACGTGAACGTTGAGAACAACTTCTTCTTAAAGAGTTTCGTAGTGAGCGTGTAGAGGAGGGGGTTCAATGCCGAGTTGACAGGTAAGATGAAGACGACGACCCACGCGTAGAGAGCCCCATTGATCGCCACACCTAGGTATGGTATGGAAATGCACAATTGATTTACTGCTTTTTCTTCGCAAACACTTATTTTACTCCAGATACTGTTACAATAATTATGGTATCGACACACAATAAATTGATTTACCGCTTTTTCTTCGCAAACACTTATTTTACTCGAGATACTGTGTTACGGGCCTTAACTCGCTGAGACATTTAGTCTTTGTTGATAATTACTTTAGTGAGTTATTCAATGTTGTTTGTATTATTCGTTAGTCGTTGCATTCATTTGCACGCGTGTAATCCACTGATTTATTATGATATTCGGTGTTTTCATATTGGTCATATATTTGCATTTAAAACATTTTGCTTAGATATTTAGTGTTTTTGTTTTTTAATGAATTAAATTGATTTTGTGAAATATATAGTTTGTAATTTCGACAGCAATTGATTTAGTGAGGTCATTAGGTTCACCAATTAGTTGTTTATGTGAACTTGCTTAGTTTAAAAATTCAATCGACTTAGAAAGATATTTAATCTCCATTCTCTGCATTTAATTTTATAAATGAGATATTTAGTCTCTGAATTTTGCTTTCAGCTATTTAGTGAGATATTTAGTCTCTGAATTTTGCTTTCAGCTATTTAGTGAGATATTTAGTCTCTGAATTTTGCTTTCAGCTATTTAGTGAGATATTTAGTCTCTGGTTTTCGCTTTCAAATATTTAATGAGATATTTAGTTAATGATTTTTATTTTCAGCTATTTAGTGAGATATTTAAGTTTTGATTATTGCTTTCAAATATTTAGCGAGATATTAATCTCAGAGGTTTGCTTTCAAATATTTAATAAGATATTTATTCCCCAGATTGCGCTTTCAGCTAATTAGTGAGATATTTAGTTGTATTTACTTAGTTATCTTTTGAGTTCAGTTATTCAGTGAGACATTTAGTTGTATTTACTTAGTTATCTTATTTGTTCAGTTACTGAATGAGATAATTAGTTATATTTATTTAGTTATCTTATTTATTCAGTTATTGAGATATTTAGCTGTTGCATTTAACAGTTTACTGAGAGATTTAGCTGCCGTAATCTGTTCCATTTACCATTTAAACTGTATGATCCTGACAGATGTGAATTTTCAATACATTAAAAATATTTTATTCCTTGTTTATAATCTTTCTAGAGAAGCACCGATTTTAATTTTAGACTGGCGCCATGACGAGACGAGAAGAGCAACTTTTGTGGAAATCGGTAAATTGTCATGATTTTTTTCTTTTAACTGAAGAATTTGATAATATGAAGCAGAATTTTCACGAGTGCAATGCATTTCTCGTCACATTGTATTGTTATGGTGTTTCAATAACATGATTGATGTGACTGCAGTGTGAACATCAAGAACACTCAACACTGGAGACGAGTGTGTTGATATGTGTCTTGGCGTGTTTTGTTTTTGTGAATTGGAAACAAAATGATTAATAGAAAAATGACTATGTAGCTATGCCTTACAAAACAACAGAAAGCTAATGGTTGCTATAATATGCCTTACAAAACAACAGAAAGTAAATGGTTGCTATAATATGCCTTACAAAACAACAGAAAGTAAATGGTTGCTATATCTCGAGGTATAGACTTTTGTAAATAGGAGGCAAACTAAACAACAGAAACGGTCACTTCTTAACATAGACAAGTGATATGTGAAAGTGACGTCACTTCTTAACATAGACAAGTGATATTCGTGAAAGGTACTTTGGTGTAGGACAATTTCCCAAATATGTGAAAGTGACGTAGAGCACATTGTCATTTCAGCAATCATAGGTTTTGTGCTAGAGCAGGTAACTTTAAGTTATTTTATTTTTCACACATTATCCTGGGCCGACAAAGGGACTGAGTTATTAATACAAGCTCACATATATGCATACACACTCATACCACACGCGTACATACAACCATATACGAACATACATATAATTCTAACCTTAATTATCTAACTAATCAGTTAACCAACCAGTCAACCAACCGATTACCAACCATTTGTAAATCACCAACCCAAACAAGGCATATCAAGAATGGACGCACTACCATTTACAAGACAGACATCTTGCTAGAATAGTTAGATTTTATTTAGTCATTATTTTTGGTATTATTTGCCAATAAATAATAATTGTATGTGATTTTAAATTTGGTTTTCAGAAGGAAGAGAAATTAGCGCTGATAGGAATACTAGTGAGATTGTATATAGTGTGACAGTTGTAACAGTCATTATGATTATATTTAACAAAATGATATTGCTCTACTGTACGTCACTATGATCTTTGACACGTCCAGGTGTGCCAGTACGTCATTATTGCGTCATTGCTACCTTTATTGCGTTCAAGTTGAAAGGACAAACGTGCTGTTGCATGCAACGCTATGAGACCTTTTGCTTAAACATAATCATGTTGAAAACAAAACCGAATTACTGTCGTGTTGCCATTGCTAACCTGTGTCTTTATATATTCTTTCTTTTATAACATAAATTATAAAGAACAGATTACTAAGTTACTCTGTCTTAAATGCAATAAATGTATATTCTGTACTCAGTCGAAGGATTCGGACTTTTACTAACTGCGCATGCGTGAGCGTTAAGTTTAAAAGTGAAGTCTGTAGATAGAATACAAGTGCAAAGTTCCATACATCTACTCACAAAACAGCGTCATCAGTCACAATTAATAAAAGGGTTATTTTGACCAATAGAAAACGAGAAACAGGGTTTGGAGCACAATGACACTGTCAGGCTACGGACTGTGTAAGCAAAATAAATTTCGACTTGCCGACTGCAGGTTACAAAAGACTATACACCTGTCAACCGTTTTAATATTTTATCTTCTCATTCCACAAGAATTCCAAGCGGCACAAAACGTCTGCTGGGATGCTGAACAGCCGTGAAGCGACAAGACATGAAAAACATCGTGAGTGATGTTAACAGATTCATTGTATTTTGTGGTAGTGTGTGTGTGTGTGTGTGTGTGTGTGTGTGTGTGTGTGTGTGTGTGTGTGTGTGTGTGTTGTTTTAGATAACACCAAAACCCCTCGCCGTAGAAAATAGAAAGGAAAAATAAAGACTGTTTACCTGGCACTGCGGTATTTATTTATTTATTTATTTATTTATTTATTTATTCTTTTATGTCTGTAAGCCAACAAGAACGGAACTGGCTTTGTTACAATCATACTGATCACGGTTAGTTGACCGAGTGATGATTTTTAATTTAATCTTGACAGGAAAGTTAGACGGTTGGCATTTAAAAATCCACAAACCTTTTTTTTTCTCTCGTGTGTTTAAAGTAAACTAAATTAACGTACTTGTAAATTAATTATTATAAATATTCTCATCTAGGACATTTATTCAATGCACATGACATCTCACTGCGTGGGTCAATATGGACATGAAGCAATATCTCAGTGCAGAATGACGTCACACAAAGTGACGTATTAAAACAATTGGGAAAACTATAATTTAAGAGATTGAGCACACAAGTGCGTGAGTTGTAGCTAGTTGTCTGTTCAAAACGCGCCAATCTCGGACAGGAAAATATCTAGAACTTAACCTTGAACTAAATAAAAATCCTCTTCTGACTGTCGATTTCAAGATGTAACTATTTTCTTACGCATGCAAGATTCAGTCAAACAGGCCTAGACCTCGGCATGTAAATATCATTAGGCGTTAGTTAAAAGAAGAACAAGAAAAAATACAAGATATTTATAATATATACAAGAAAACTTTACTCTTGACTTCAAATTTGTGCCTCGCATAAATTAAATAAAATGTTATACCTCAAACAAGATTCAATTACACCGGCTATTTAACAATGCCCTGATAAACACACAACATTACCGACTTGAACACGGCAAACTATCTACCTGTTACATAGAAAATTACCGACTTGAACACGGCAAACTATCTACCTGTTACATAGAAAATTACCGACCTGTAACAGGTAAAACATCTACCTGTAAAATGGAAAACTATCTTACTGAACAGTGAAAAAATATCTACCTGCAAAAGAGAAAAATATCTACCAGTAAAATAGGAAGCTGTCTTATCTGTAACAGGAAAAATATCTACCTCTAAAATGGAAAACTCCCAGTCTTGCACATGGAATTCCGACATGGACATCAAAGTGTAACAGGAATTACCAGTAAAAACAAAACAAATAGAAACAATGTATAACGATATTTATATTTATTTGTAGTCCGGACACTTTCCTTACAGCAGTGTCAAAAATGAATATATGTACACACAAACAGAAACAATGTATAATGATATTTATATTTACGTGCAGCCCGGACATCTTCCTTACAGCAATGTCAAAAATGAATATATGTACACACAAAAGCACACACATACATATAGCAAATTTATTTTTATTAAAATGACTTTTTATTAAAAAATCCGTGACTAATAATTTATAACTATTGTAAGCCATTATATGAGGACATAAAAAATAAAATGCGAAAACTTACAACAAAAATATACTACAGAAATGAAAAGAATAGAAGAAAGAAAAGGAAATTAAAATGAAAACAGAAAAAATTGCAAGTGAGGTTCTTGTCGAACTGGCTTTTACTTACACTTTCTGGCTCGTTAGTTCTTAATAGTTACTTTGTGTGATGAATGTTCCATAGATTCATCTTGTGTGTGAGTGCGTACATGCTTTTGTCCATATGTTCGAGTGTGCGCGTGAGAAAAAAGGGTTAGGCAAAACATAGGTATTACTATTAGCCAGTGCAACCAATTTTTTCCTACATCCCAAATAGCCTCGTGCATGCGCATAGAAGCGTCTCCCCTTCAGTAGGTCAAGGTAAATATATGTACGAGTGTGAGCGTGTGTGTGTGTGTGTGTGTGTGTTTGTTTGTGTGTGTGTGTGTGTGTGAGTGTGAGTGTGTGTGTGTGTTTGTGTGTGTGTGTGTATGTGTGTGTGTTTGTATGTATGTGTGTTTGTGTGAGTGTGAGTGTGTGTGTGTTTGTTTGTGTTAGTGTGTGTTTGTGTGTGTGGTGTGAGTGTGTGTTTATGTGAGTGTGTGTGTGTGTGTGTGTGTGTGTGTGTGTGTGTGTGTGTGTGTCTAAGTGTGTGTTTGTAAGAGAGGATGCGGTGCGGTGACAAGGGGTAGGCACACACAACCATACGAAGTAGGGCAACCAAAGTTTTTATTTTTCCTATTTCAGCGTGACTGATTGAAGGAAATAAAAGAGAAAATTAACACATCCGTTAGAAAACGTTGTTTAGGTGAAGAAAATAATATTAATTCAGATTTTTTCCCCCGATGGAGATCATAATCGAAAGAAAGAGGTAGAGGAGCATACTAGCAGCATTAATTTAATTAACCCCGAAATTATTTAAAGAAATATGAAAAGTTTCTGAAATCAGCAAAAAAAAAATGGTCTCAAGAAAAATGTGACCTGAACTGACAAAGCGACAGAAAATTTACAACAGCAATTCACGAAGCTTTATCGAATAACACCACACATTTCCATCTAGGGAAAAAATGCCATTCCTAAGCAACGAATAACTATAAAGTAAAATAAAACACAACAAAGGAAAAATGTCACTCTAGATAAATAACTATAAAGTAAAATAAAACACAACAAAGGAAAAATGGGACTCTAGATAAATAACTATAAAGTAAAATAAAACACAACAAAGGAAAAATGGGACTCTAGATAATTAACTATCGACGCCCTTTAGGCCTCCCAAAACACCAAAACAAAACAAAAAAGATACAAGCCCCGCCCACTGAAACAGCAAAACATTCACTGCGGGTCACTTTGGGGTTCTCTCTTACTCTCTCGCACGCGAGAATGTGTGGGTGAGACTGTGTGGGTATGAGTGTGGGTATGTGTGAGCGCGTTGGAATGTGTGAATGTGTAACGTGTATGGAGCGCTGATGAGATAAAAGGGACAAAAGAAAATACAATATTTCTTACCTGTTTACGCTAAAAGTATTGGTGGCACACTCTCCTACCTCCCACCCACCCACTTCTTTTTAACCACCGTAACTTCCAATCTTTTCTTATTATACCCTAGAGCAATCATTTTCTCCACTTGATAGCGAAAGTAGCACTAATGAAGGTAAATCCCTGTGCGATGATTTGCAAAGCCCTAGAACCCATCAGAAAGCCCTCACGCAGACTTTCTAATAAAGTGCCAATGGACCAGAAGGTCTAGCATATAGTAGCGAGAATGGCTGGCACACCAATTTTGCCTGATTTTGTGCGGCAAAACTTTAGACAATGTCGAACATCGATCAGTCTTGTCTAAAGTCTGTCTCATTTCCGAAAAGTGGCGTAGTACATGAGCTCAAAGGGAGAGTACTTCATAAAATTTACATGCAAATTGTTCAGCAAAGTAAATTTATACTATTACAGCAAAATCATACAGCAAAATCATTGGCTGGTCATTGATCGCAAGGGTAATCAAGATGACAAGCTCAGTCACTTAAGCGAATGGATAAAAAAAATAGCTCTGTGTTCTTGTAAGATATACATTTGTTTTGTGTTCTTGTAAGAAATACATTAGCTCTGTATTCTTGTAAGACATACATTTGTTTGTGTTCTTGTAAGACATACATCTGTTTTGTGTTCTTGTAAGACATACATTTGTTTTGTGTTCTTGTAAGAAATACATGAGCTCTGTGTTCTTGTAAGACATACATTTGTTTGTGTTCTTGTAAGACATACATTTGTGTTCTTGTAAGACATACATTTGTTTGTGTTCTTGTAAGACATACATTTGTGTTCTTGTAAGACATACATTTGTTTTGTGTTCTTGTAAGACATACATTTGTTTTGTGTTCTTGTAAGAAATACATGAGCTCTGTGTTCTTGTAAGACATACATTTGTTTGTGTTCTTGTAAGACATACATTTGTGTTCTTGTAAGACATATATTTGTTTTGTGTTCTTGTAAGAAATACATGAGCTCTGTGTTCTTGTAAGACATACATTTGTTTGTGTTCTTGTAAGACATTTATTTGCTTTGTGTTCTTGTAAGACATACATTTGTGTTCTTGTAAGACATACATTAATCATAGCATGGAGGATTACCAGTTCCGGGGTGCAACGCTTAGAAATCATCTCTCTAACAGCTAGAAGTGAGAAACAAAACAAGAAGACATAAACCGTATTCCTTTCTGCTGAAATCTAAGTAGTCTGAAGTCTAAATATTTTTAACAATCTAAGAAGTCAGAACAGTCTAATTAGTCTAAATTAGTATATGCCGTCTAAACAGTCTGACTAAATAGTTTATAGATTCTAAGAATTCTAAACAGTCTGAGAAGGCTAAACAATCTAAATAGTTTAAACTCTCTAAGAAATCTAAACAGTCTAAGAAGTCAAAACAGTGTAAGAAGGCTAAACAGTCTAAAAATAGACTAGCCTAAGAAGTATAAACAATCGAAATAGCCTAAACAGTCTGAAAAGTTTTTAAATTGTAAATAGTTTAAACAGTCTGAGAAATCTAAACAGACTAAATAGTTTAAACAGTGTAATAAGTCTAAAAAGTTTAAGAAATCTAAAAAGTCACAAAAGTCTAAATAGTTTAAAGATTCTAACAAGTCTAAGTGTAAGAAATCTAAACTGGCTAAAAAATCTAAACAGTCTAAGAAGTCTAAGCCTAGATGCTTTAAAAATTCTAAGAGGTCTAAACAGTCTAAGAAATCTAAACAGTCCATGAAATCTAACAGTCTAAATAGTTTAAACAGTCTAAGAGGTCTAAACCGTTTAAATAGTTTAAACAGTCTAAAATTTCTAAACAGCCGAAGAAGTTGAAACAGTCATTGAAAGCTAAAGAGTCTAACAAGTTGAAACAGTCTAAATAGTTTAAATAGTCTAAAAATTCTAAACAGCCAAGAAGTTAAGTTAAAGAACTATCAAAAATAGACTCTTTTGGTGTGGACAGTAAAGTTGATTTACCGGGTTGTGCGATATCGCTCTGTATTCGCGGAAATCAAATTCTTCATTTTCTTGTTTTCAAATGTAATTTTATTGTTACTTTTCTTAATTGTTATCTCGCTATTTATTACATAAGTGTATGTAATCGACCGTGATATACCTACCAACTGGGGGCCGAGCCAGAGATAAAGGAATAAGAAATATAAATACTAATCTATAAATAAAGGGGAGATAACATTGTTGGCAAAGAAGTCAACTAACTTATTTAAGTGTCGTGAACAATCAGGCTGAGATTGTGGCATTTGAAAGGGAGATAAGTTAGGCAAGTCCGGCTGTCGCTAATGTTAGGGATTATCTAATAAATTAATGTTGATAATTGGTGCCTGAAGTAGAACATGATTGTTAAAGGAAAACCGGACATGTGACCCAGTCTATGAAAGCTAAAGAGTCTAAGAAGTCTAAACAATCTAAAATATATTAGAAGTCTAAACAGTTTGAACAGTCTAAGAAATCTAAAATGTCTAAGAAGGTTGAATACTTTAAGAAGTCTAACCGGTATTTTAAACAGTTTAAGAAGTCTAAACAATCTAAGAAGTCTTAATAGTCTAAAGAGTCTAAGAAGTCTTAATAGTCTAAAGAGTCTAAGAAGTCTTAATAGTCTAAAGAGTAAGAAGTCTTAATAGTCTAAACAATCTAAGAAGTCTTAATAGTCTAAAGAGTCTAAGAAGTCTTAATAGTCTAAAGAGTCTAAGAAGTCTTAATAGTCTAAAGAGTAAGAAGTCTTAATAGTCTAAAGAGTCTAAGAAGTCTTAATAGTCTAAAGAGTCTAAGAAGTCTTAATAGTATAAAGAGTCTAAGAAGTCTCAACAGTCAAAGCTATCTAAGTGTAAACAGTATTTATAGTCTAAGCAGTCTAAGAAGTGTGATTAGTCTAAACGTTTGCAAGCTAAATATAACTGCTAAATGCAAAAAAAATTCACTGCGCTCTGCCACCATGAAGGAGGGGTGGAGACACATCCCGCAGATTTAGTGAGATAGTGTGTGTGTGTGTGTGTGTGTGTGTGTGTGTGTGTGTGTGTGTGTGTGTGTGTGTGTGTGTGTGTGTGTGTGTGTGTGTGTGTGTGTGTGTGTGATAGCAATAACTCATATTATGATATCATAATTCAACATCGCCGTAACATTAAATATTACTATTACCTGCAAGGGCTATGACCTTAATGATGATGATGGGGACCCAGCACAGAAAGTCTGTAATGACGATGAAGAAGAACCTCTTTACCAAGCATCGCTCCCGGCTCTCCCGGGACCCGGAGCGGGACGGCCGAGCGGTGGATGGACCAGAACATGGCCGTGTACGCGTACGCGATAAACGCAAACGACACAAAGTTCACCCCTAGGAACAGAAAGGACGAGTATTCCCACCCGCGCGTTCGGGGCTCGTGCAGGTGCAAGGGCACGCACACCCCGTTGTCCCTGTAGAACGACGTTCCGAAGTAGTCCAGTCCGAAAACGGGCAGGACGGCCAGCGCCAGGCTGATCGTCCACGTGCTGGCCATGGCACAGTACGCCATCCTGAGCCCGCGCTTTCTCAAGGTCAGCGGGTACATGATGCTAATGTAGCGGTCCAAGGTGATGATGCAGAGCGTCAGCACGGACATTTCCGTACTTGTCGTGCTGAGGATCCCCGACACATCGCACTCCCAGCTGTTGCGCCAAGCCTCGTCGTAGATGAGGTACTTCCCGCGGAACTTGATGTCGTGGGCGCCTATAACCAGAAGGTAGACGCCCATGAGCAGGTCCGCCAGGCTGAGGTTCTTGATGAAGAAGGAGTGGATCTGGTTATCCTCACGCAGCACGAAGCGCCCGAAGAACACGAGGACGTTGCCCACGCACGCCAAGATGGCGACCACCCACACGCACACGCGCAGGACGATGTTCTCCAGCAGGTTGTACTGGCTGGAAATGCCGTCTCCGCGTGGTTCGCATTGCACGTGCTTCGGAACGTGTATGCACTGGTAAAACCTGTCCAAGTATCTAGAGAGAGAGAGAGAGAGAGAGAGCGGAGGGGACAGTCAGTTATGTCTGAAACTAGCACGATGAATTAAAATAACAATTATAATACACTGGAGTCAGGAGCCATTTAAGCCTCAAACTACTACAACGGAATAAAATAATTATATTGACGGCAGCAAGTTAATCCTTAAACTACCACGAGGACTAAAACAATATAAAGACAATTAAAACAAAAATTACCACAAGTGGCTAAAATAATAATTATAATGATTGTAATAAAGACAGCTAGTTAAGTCTAATGTTGCCACAAAGGATTAAAATATTAATTATACTAAAGCAGGCTAGTTAAGATTAAAACTAGCACAGCGAACTAAAAGAATCAATACTTTATACGAGAAACTTGTACAATTACGGGATTGAAGTAGAGATAGAACAGAGCTGAGAGTTTTCACTGAAGTACTACAAAGATAAAAATACAAAGATTTATGTATTTAGAGCAGATAGATATACAAACAGACATCAGACAGGCAGATAGATAGATGGATGGATGGATAGATAGATAGATAGATAGATAGATAGATAGATAGATAGATAGATAGATAGATAGATAGATAGATAGATAGGTGGATGCAGACTGATAGGGAGAGATAGACACACAGACAGATAAAAAGACAAGCAAAATGGATCTAAAATCTGATATATTTATTTTTCTATTTAAAATTTCAAACTACTCATAAGATGGTGTAAGACTTTCAATGGCAGTATTAAATCATTCAAACTCACATTCTGGTATTTTATAAAATTTAATTTATTGATTGCATAGTATAAATTACAGCAAACAACAATACCAACATAAAGTTATACACATTTCAAGAAGAATAGTAAGTCAGAGCGTCCATAAAACAAATATATTTTAATTCGAATATTAAAAAGAAATAATACTCTATGAAATGATTGAGAATACAGATTGACACGTATCTGAGGGTGAATCTAGCTAAGTTAGGGTACTGACCGTAAAATGTTATTTTATGAAAATAATTCTAAGGGGAAGTAACAACAAGCACACTTACATATATTGAAGTTGGCGCATGTGTCGGAATGTTTTGTTCGTCAAGTCTCGAAGATGGTTGCCGTTTAAATAGCTTAAAAAAAGAAAAAAAATGAAAAGTGACATTACTGCCTTCAAGTAATGACATTGTAAAATGGTCGCTCTAATGTATTCGAAATATTTACTGCTGTTCGTTTCAAATTATATTTTTTAATTAATAAAAATATTGATGAATACTTTGTAGACAACAGTTTCTTCTTACCGTGGGCGATTGAAGAATCGAGATTGAAAAAGAAATGTTTATTTTTAAAATGCATTATTAGTCGCATAAATGCCCTTTCTCTCTCCCACACAAACTTACACAAAACATACACATTCATTCTCACAGACAACGACAAATGAATATTCGTTTTCTGTTCTATTATTCTCTCTTTCTGATAAAATGACAAGTTGAAAATTAATATTATTTCTCTCTTTTTTTTTGTTAGAGGCAGATTTGAGTGCGACAATTATTTTTCTCTTTATATATTTGGCTCGCCACAAAAACGTAGTCTGATTGAATGGAGTAGATAACAGTGCTCTCTTTATATTTGGCTCGCCACAAAAATGTAGTCTAATTGAATGGAGTAGATAACAGTGCTCTCTTTATATTTGGCTCGCCACAAAAATGTAGTCTAATTGAATGGATATGATAACAGTGCTCTCTTTATATTTGGCTCGCCACAAAAATGTAGTCTAATTGAATGGAGTAGATAACAGTGCTCTCTTTATATTTGGCTCGCCACAAAAATGTAGTCTGATTGAATGGAGTAGATAACAGTGCTCTCCAGCGCGTGTACTGACAGTGAGGATAGGACTACTTTGTCCTTGACCGAATTTCAAAGCCTGGTTGGTGTTTTGTGTTTGGTAATATAAATATAACTTTATCTCAGCGTCGTGTGCCCCTGGCGCGGACATTGGTAACAGAAAATACTTACAGCGAACGAACGTTGGGCAAAGATGCAAATGCTTCGGTGTCTATCGTCCCCACACGGCTGTTAAAAAGACGACTGCAGAGAAACACAATGTGAAATACCGTAACAGAAACAGTACAAGGACAATAAAAAGTCAAATATACCGTAGCAAAAAACAGTACAACATTAGAATGTCAAATATATAAAGCAACGAAAATCGTAACAGGTGATTAAAACAGTACATTATTAGAATGTCAAATATATAAAGCAACGAAAATCGTAACAGGGAGATTAAAACAGTACAACATTAGAAAGTATATAGCAACGAAAATCGTACAGGGAGATTAAAACAGTACAACATTAGAAAGTATATAGCAACGAAAATCGCACAGGGAGATTAAAACAGTACAACATTAGAAAGTATATAGCAACGAAAATCGCACAAGGAGATTAAAACAGTACAACATTAGAAAGTATATAGCAACGAAAATCGCACAGGGAGATTAAAACAGTACAACATTAGAAAGTATATAGCAACGAAAATCGCACAGGGAGATTAAAACACACAAAAATGATGCAGCCACAACCTAGTATAACAAAAATACACACTAATAAACAGTCATATATAGAAGTACTACGACTACTGAAAATAAAAAGTTACCTACATAATATGCCAATACTGCAACAACAAATCACACACACAAACCCCTCCCCCTCCCAAGTACACACACATATGAAATGAAATGCAGCATAAAATAACATTTTAATAACAATATAAAAATAATATAATCAACAAAATAAATCACCAGAAAATAATTGAAACAAATCATATACACTAATTTACCTTTATAAACATTACAGAAAATCACTAACACCAACAACAAGTCAAACATACATCGATGAAACACGCACTAATATATAACATTTCACACATATGTACGCACATAACACACGGACAAGAACACGGCAAGAGAAAATCATGCACAGAACAGAAAATTATACACACAGTCTCAGAAAAATCATCCCATATACTGCAACAGGTAATCATCACAAAAACCACATACTAGCTGAGATACAATGATCTGATTTAACTCTCGTGCCCAAATTTGAAATGGAGTGAAATAAAATTAGCATGAATTGTGTGTTTGATAAAGTGTATTGAAATCAGATCAAGTTTGATTTGAACAGAGTTGAAATATAAAACAAAGTATAAAAGGCAGGTGCCGTGTACTCACACACAGTTTTGTTTTTTATTTTTTTTACACATACTCAGACACACACTCTTATAACAGTGATTCCTTCGTACACATGCACTTACGAGTATCTTAATCCTAAATCCTAATTAAAATTAATTTTCCTCCTTGGATATTCTTCTATTGAAATAATAAAACACTTACAGGTGTGTCAGATTTGCAAGTCCGGAGAAAGTGTCCACCCAGATGTGATATAAATAATTGTAATCGAGGCTTCTGTAAAAAAAAAATATAGTATACACCAGAATGTCTGCTTTAGTGATTTTTCATTGAACATGGTGCACACATTTTATTTACTTACACATGCACATATTTACATGCATAATAATACATACCCACTTACATACACATGTACAATACATACACACCAAATTACATACAGATGTGCACATATACATACCCTCATATATACGCGAGCATATAGGCAGACTACATACACATACTTACAAACATATAATATATGCATTAATGCATTAAGTGTGTATAGTGATTATATTTACATACGAGAGAAAAAGAGATAGAGAAAGACAAAGAGAGAGACATTTATAATTAAGTGACTGTACGTTCGTGAGTGATATATATGTTTGTGTGTGTATGTTTGTGTGTGTATGTGTGTGTTTGTGTGTGTATGGGTGTGTTACTCTAATCTGTAAATAATACATGCTAATCCAAAAATAATATTCTTACTCAAAGCCTGTCCCGTAAAAATAATATTCTTGCATTAAACCTGTCCCGTTCACAGAACAGCCAATTCATGGCTGCCCATAATCAATGATAATGTTGATGATTAAAAAGACGGCCGATACTGATTGTAATAATATTTTATAAATTTTATAAAGTATATGGAATAAATGAAAATCTGATGACAATGCCTGGTATTATTCTTTCACCACTATAAATGTAATTACTGCTTTTGCTGATTATCAACACATCACTTACAATGACTTCTAAAACATCACATAGACTTCACACCATTATAACCACATCACTCACGATGACTTCAAACACATCACTCACGATGACTTCAAACACATCACTCACAGTGACTTCAAACACATCACTCACGATGACTTCAAACACATCACTCACAGTGACTTCAAACACATCACACAGTGACTTCAAACACATCACTCACAGTGACTTCAAACACATCACTCACGATGACTTCAAACACATCAGTCACAGTGACTTCAAACACATCACACAGTGACTTCAAACACATCACTCACAGTGACTTCAAACACATCACTCACAGTGACTTCAAATGCTTCAAATTGGCAAATGACCTCGGCTGAATGAAGACAATACCATTTTCGTTCAAAATCCTGGAGAGAAAAGTAAAAACCAATTCTCAATGCAAATAACAACAAAAAAATAAACATTCTGAAGCTATAGCAGAAACATAAACAAACAAAACAGAAAAAGAAAGTCAATAAATTTCTAAAATGTGTTTATTTAATTCCTTTATTCATTCTCTTCGTCCACAGATTATAAAAATTCAAAATATTTGAAGCTGCCTCTCCTACCGATGTCCACACTCCATACGTCATCTCAACTTCAGTTTATGTTTTTGCATTTATGTTGTTTTAAGTTAATCATCTTGTTCGACCTTATGTCTACTCCCATTCGTGGTCGAATCTACAGCTAACGAACCCCACTAAACGCGGCCTTGTGCATCATTACATTAATCACAGCCTACACCCCAGAGGCTCTCACGGCACCCTGATTTGTGCAGCTAAGTTGTACTGTGAGCTGTCAAATGTACGCGACAGATTCGAGGTGAAGATCGAGCAGAAATGAAGTCTGAGAGAATAATTCCCCACAAGGGATGAGAGAATAATTCACCACAAGGGATGAGAGAATAATTCACCACAAGGGATGAGAGAATAATTCACCACAAGGGATGAGAGAATAATTCACCACAAGGCATGAGAGAATAATTCACCACAGGGGATGAGAGAATAGACAGCGTTCAAGATTAAAGAGGTGAAGAAACACTTTCGTGAAACGTTCCTTTAGAGATACTGGGGCTAGGTTAGACAAGGGTTTAATGGAGACAAGGCTAAATGAAGTTTAGTTGAGACAAATAGAGAGTTAGAGACAAGGGTTTAATGGAGACAAGGCTAAATGAGATGAAGTTTAGTTGAGACAAATAGAGAGTTAGAGATAAGGACTTAATGGAGACAAGGCTAAATGAGATGAAGTTTTTGTTGAGACAGAGAATTAGAGATAAATATTAGTCGAGAAAACGACTCTGCGAGGCTGGCTTAAAAAGACAACGATAAGGGTAAGTTAAGGGGATGACCCCATGGCTGAGATAAAGCTTAGTTCAGATAAGATTTAGTCGAAAGAAAAGCATATAGGTGTCTGCTTAGCCGATGCAATGGCTAGTTCACTTTGTCTTTAAACGCCGAACCAACCATATCGTTTATCTCACAGGGTGGAAAATTAAGAGACAAAAAATAAGAACAAAAGTCAAGAAGGATCAAAACCACACTAAGATATTTATTACGTAAATACTACGACTACTACTCATCATCGTCATCATCATCATCACTATTATTATATAAATGTTGATGATGAAGAAGCTCATCAAAAACATATCATCTGTAAAAGTTCTAGACAATTTACATTACTAAAGTTATTTGTAAGAGCAAACGACAGAACAAGCTGATACCATTGACAAGAAAGCATTTGAATGTTGATTAGACAAAAGAAAAGCAAAAAGGGAGAAGATCGTCAGAATGAAGACTGTGTTTTATTAATTTCATTTAAGCGCTCTCTTGAATGAAGCAAAAGCATGACTAAGTGTAAGAGGCAGTTCATTCTAAGTTGCAGGACCATGGCAGGATCAGCAACGTTAGCCCAAGGGCGTTAGCGTTATTTGACGGATATACTCACAATATTGTGAGTCTGACAAAAGAATGTTAAGCACGAGGCGAAGAAACTACGAGGTGAGGATGAACTTCACAATATATTCAGGTAGTGAAACGTGTACCTCGAGAGGATCTTGCGCATGATTGATTGTCGAAGAAAGGAAATCCTTGCAAAATGTAAGGAAGAGAAGTTTGGTTGCCTGGATTCTCAAGACACTAAGGATGGTCATTGCACTGGTTCTCTGAATTTTCTTAAATTTCTGCAGCAGGTTGTGTGATGAGCTAGAGGGAGACAGGGTTATCAGTAGGGCTTCATCACACAAACATGTGAGAGGTAATGCAGCTTGTTAATGTTCTCTGCTAACCTGACATTGAAATAACTAGAGTGTGCTGTACAGATTAAACACATTACTTTTATTTCTTCAGGAAGTATCAGGCGCGATGGATTGCACTGTTTTTCATTGAGCTTCGCTCCCCTACATCGTTGCGGATCTTGTCAAGCTGGATGCTGCACCATGGGATGTACTTATGCAATGGGATGTGCTTATGCAATTGAATGTACTTATGCAATGGGATGTACTTGTACAATGGAATGTACTTATGCAATGGGATGTGCTTATGCAATTGAATGTACTTATGCAATGGGATGTGCTTATGCAATTGAATGTACTTATGCAATGGGTTGTGCTTATGCAATTGAATGTACTTATGCAATGGGTTGTGCTTATGCAATTGAATGTACTTATGCAATGGGTTGTGCTTATGCAATTGAATGTACTTATGCAATGGGATGTACTTGTACAATGGAATGTACTTACGCAGTGGGTTGTACTTAATCAACAGGATGAACCGGATATGCTTATTAAGGACTTAACCTTGCCTTCATGGACTTAAACCATGTACTGTTTTACGATACTGCTTTACAGTATACTTAACCTAGTACTTTTATAAAGTGTACTTAACCAAATACTATTTTACGGTGGGGTTAACCACATAATGTTTTACATTATTAGTACTTTTATAAGGTGTACTTAACCAAATGCTATTGCACGGAGAATCAAACCCCTCTCTTTCCTTCCTTGCTATGGTTTGACAGGTCAGACTTGATGTGTGACTCAGCACGTTGAGCATTAAGTTCGTACGAAAAGGAAGTCGTTCTAATTATAGCCTCCTCAGGTTAAGAAAGAGTTGAGTGTCAAGCGTGGCCACGTTAATGAAAGAGGAAGTCGTTCTAATTATAGCCTCCTCAGGTTAAGAAAGAGTTTAGTGTCAAGCGTGGCCACGTTAATGAAAGAGGAGCCAAGAAATCATGTCAAACCAAAAATGCAATCCCTCTTTAATAAGCTGTATTTCAGTTTGATGTTTAGAAACTGTACCCCCCTCCCCGACACACACACACACACACACACACACACACACACACACACACACACTATAACACAAGCTCTTTTCATTCAGTTCTCTTTATTTCCAGACATGAGCAGCACCATTCTTTACCGTGAGCCCACTTCTCTGTCACACTATTTAAGTGTAATGAGCGCGCAGGATTTCAGCTATACCTTATGGGAGGGAGCTTAAAGGTTCAGATCCTCACTCTCGTCATGGCAACACTGTATTTATCCAAAAGTTATCCCTCTCTGACCAGTAGAAAGAAATGAACTAGCAAAGTAGTTTCCGGCTGTAACGTTTTATGACATCAAAGTGATCTCTCTCATTCTCTTGAAGTAATTAGAAAGACAACAACTATCAATGGGCTTTCCAAGTAAAAAAAATTACATCAAAGTGACCTGGAAGATCAACAGACATCAAATTGTGTTCTAACTTTAAAAACTGTACTTCTCAGCCATTTGCACGTTGACAGTTTTGCTTGATCAGCATGTTGCGAGAAGGGATTTGTGACTAAGTAGTTTTGTTATTCTAACTGACCTCCCCTTTTACGTGTTATTTTAGTATGTGTAAAAGGGTGTATTCTTACTTACCTCCTCTTTAGTACGTGTAAAGGGGTGTATTCTTACTTACCTCCTCTTTAGTACGTGTAAAGGGGTGTATTCTTACTTACCTCCTCTTTAGTTCGTGTAAAGGGGTGTATTCTTTCTGTCAACAATGAATTTGCTTTTAAATGTAGCAGTGGTGCAAGAAATTCTGCTAGTCATAAAATTATAAATGGGGGGGGGGGGAGAAAGGGAGAGAGAGAATGAAAAAACTGTCTGTAAAAGGAAAGTAAATTCTAGCGAGAATAACGGTAAAGATGGAAGAAGAAAATATAAAGGATCGTCATGCATCACATACGAAAAAAATAAAATGATTGTATACGTAAAAGCAACAATTTCGCTATTCATACAAATCATTTACAACTTTAAATTTGTGTTTGGTGAAGAATTAACGTCAGAATGTAGTCAGTATACAAGGGGTTAAAAAACGTGACAGAAACGACTTGCTGTCACGTGCATGCTCAATTCTATTTCGATGATGACGTCAGCACAGAAGAAAATATCTACGTCGATCTTGTTTTCAACTCGAATAGAAAATTATTTTAAAAGGCCAAGGTTACAAAATAAAACAAAATTATTTTATTTTTAAAAGGCCAAGGTTACAAAATAAAACAAAACAAAATTATTGCTTGTGTTTAATCAAGGGACGATTCTACACAAGGGCAAACAACTCTTGGTCTTACAAGGTCTCAAGGTACTTCAAGTCTGTAAAAAACACAGCTTTAATCGTCTGCAGCTTGTTTTTACTCAAGTATCTGCAAATAATCAGAAAAATGATCATAATAGAGTTAATTTACACTCCATTTAAATGTGTATGTGTGTGTGTGTGTGTGTGTGTGTGTGTGTGTGTGTGTGTGTGTGTGTGTGTGTGTGTGTGTGTGAATCAACTTTTCGTTTCTTCAATCTTACAAAACTAATTAAATATATTAATATGTATGTAAGTATTATGGCATGAAATAATTGGTTTAGCTTTCTAAAATGCAGTTGAAAAATGGATTTGTTGTAGGCAGGCTAAATAATGTTGAAAGACGCGCCAAGATCACAGCTCTCTATCTCTCTGAGAATATGGCTTCAGTGTTGCTACTACCAGACTGTTAAATAAAGGTGAATTTCTAACGTTTGGATTATTAATTATACTATAGGAGAAATGTGACTTTGCATTTATGGAACAGAATTTTCACTGCAAAGTAGGACAGTCACTATTAAGAATCAGATCCGGGATAGTGTTATGAAGTTACAAAAGTGTTAAATGCGTTTAGTGTTCATGATTATATATGCATGATTATGTATGTGTGTGTAAGTGTGTGTGTGTGTGTGTGTGTGTGAGAGAGAGAGAGAGAGAGAGAGAGAGAGAGAGAGGAAGAAGGATAGAGAGAGAGAGAGAAAGAGACAGAGAAAGAGAGATACAGAGAAAGAGAGACACAATCAGCACAGATGAAGACGTACGAAGTGTAAACGAACTGAGCGATTTAGAAATACTAAAATAGCTGTCGTATTATGACCCCTAGAGTGTCCTGTTCACTCCTTTGCGGAGTAATGAACAGAACATAAGAGGAATGATAACACAATGGAGGAATAAACTAGACACCAAAGGAATGAAAGCACAACAGAAAATAAACAAGACACCAGAGGAATGAAAGCACAACAGAGGAATAAACAAGACACAAGAGAAGTGATAGTACAACAGAGGAATAAACAAGACACCAGAGGAGTGATAGCACAACAGAGGAATAAACAAGACACCAGAGGAGTGAAAGCACAACTGTACTATCACTCCTCCAGTGTCATGTTTGCTTCTCTGTTGTAATATCACCCCCCTCCTGTTGTTCTATCTATTCATCTAGTGTTCTCTTCTCCTCTGCCATCCTGATACATTGACTGAACTAATGACAACACGACTGGACACACTAACTGAACTAATACCAACATGACTGGACACACTAACTAATACCAACATGACTGGACACACTAACTAATACCAACATGACTGAACACACTAACTGAACTAATACCAACATGGCTGGACACACTGCAAATTTATATCCTTACACCGCACTATGCACTTTAAACTTTCCGTTCCGAAACAAAATGTCAGGGTCATCATCTGGTCACAGTCCTTGAACTGCCGACAATATCCACTCTATCACACGTCTACTAGATATCATTCCACTGACTGGGCGAAAGGGACCTTAGGCACACGTCTCACACGCCATCGCCAACCGAACCGAACCGAACCCACCTCATCTCACTGATATGCTAGACCAGAGGTGTTCAAACTTTCCAGTGCAAGGGCCGCATACACAAATTTACTCCTTGTCACGGGTAGCATATTTCATTAAGTAAAATAATTAATGAAATAGCAAAAACAAAAGTTTTTTCTTCTAAATAACATCATAATTGATTTTCAGTTGTTAATATGTTGTTAATATTTGAAAACTTGAACTTAAAGACGCACATTTATTTGATAAACAGAATAACATAAACAGAGTCAGTGCGAATGATGCAGCTGATCACATTCATTGACCAGTTTGTCAACATTTGGTGACAAGTTGATCTTTCTGATCTTTAAAACTGAGTGAAGATTTTAATCTGTGAAAAGCGATCTGTTCACGAGCGTGTGAACAGTGAAAGATAACGCATCCACGCGCACCTTGATCGATCCACCAGGTGGAAAAAATCATAGATATATATGAATAGAATGTAAAACAAGCCAAATAAAATTCTATTGAAATTTCTATGGCTTTTCCCACTGGGTATGTACTTAGCATCACCTGGTTACATTTCTCTCAAAATTAGAAAGAAATTTTACATTGAGAAATTTAAATAGCGTGAACATATAGGTAGGTAGATAGATAGATAGATACAGAATAGACACACAGACAGACAGATAGATAATATGCAAAGTGTAACTAATAAGTGTAGTAAAGCGATATGTATCCACATAAATGTAGGACACTGTATAAATATAGATTTATTTTATATCACATCAAGCGTATTCTAAATATAGATATATTTGAGACCACATTAAACATATTCTAATTATAACATTATATGTGATCACATCAAACTTATTCTAATTATACATTTATTTTAGTTCACTTCAAACATATTTTAAATATATCTACTCTCTATACACATGGGCAGACAAGCATACAGACTAAAACTGTCAGTTGCAATTTACAAACCAGACCAGTCTAAAGAAGCCACGCGACGCCCGGCCACTCCAGCTAACACACCTTACAAGTTCGACCACTCCAGCTAACAGACCTTACAAGTTCGACCACTCCAGGTAATAGACCTTAAAAGTCTGATAACTCCAGCCAGCAGTCCTAGAAAGTCCGGCCAGAATAAGTGCCTATGGGTGAATGGCTGCGGATGGCTAAACAACTCAAGCCAGACACAACATCGGCCGACACCTATTTGGAATTCGATCAATCAGATATTGTATCATTAAGGAATCAATTATTTATAGATCCTTCACTTCCTGCATCAAGACTCGTGTGACATCGCGGCTCAACGTTAACTGGAGTGAAGTGAAATAAATGGTTTTGTGCCAGAGAACTAAATCCACGTTATTCAAGAACGTGAAGAATCGATAATTGGGATAACGTTATTGTCCCCCCCCTGTGCCATCTCAAGTTGCAAATCTTTGAACATTAGAAATGAATTATAATAATTATCTTCTTAAATAAAGAGAACTCTACCGATATTTGTATTTTAGGAAATGAATTATTATGGAATATGCATGATGCAGATGGAATTACTTGCAGAGATTAAAAGTTAAAATCAACGGTACAAAACTTTAAAACAGAAAACAGTGACGAATTGATGGACGGAAAAATGAGAAAGAGACAGAAAAGATGAACTAAAATAAAATTAAAATCAAGGACAAAAATGACCGAAGAAAACAACAAGAAAATGAAATAAATGATGAGGGAGCGGACGACGAGAAAATTAGGGAAAATTATTGGAAAAGATAGGAAAAGAGGAAATAAGGTGAGCAATTAATAAAACTGAATTGAAATACATTACTCAGAGAAATGTACTGAAACATTACTCAGAGACCTGTACTCAAATACATTACTCAGAGACATATACTCAAAGACATTACTCAAAGACATTACTCAAACACTTGTATTCAAAGACATTGCTCAAAGATTACTCAAAGCTAGTGTACTCAAAGTCATGTACTCAAAGACATTACTCAAAACCATTACTAACATATGTGTAATCAAAGATATATAGTCAAAGGCATCTTATTAAAAACCATGTACTCAAAGATATATCCTCAAAATTAGAGTGCCCAAAGTCGGGTTACTCTGACAATTTAGCAATTTATATATAATAATTAAATTTAAAAACAGGATAGGCAAATTTACTCTTGCACACTAATATAATACAGCATCATTATTAAAACGATTTAACACTAGCATATAGTGCATTGGAATATATCACATTATTAAAAATATATAACACTAGAATATAATCGCTATAAATCCTCCATAAAAACATCAAAACATAAATTATTATTTATTTAATTGAACTAGTAAAGTAGAACTTGAAATCCTCACTACTTAAAGAACACGTTTTAAAGGAACAACAGTTCTAGTTGCTAGAATTTTAAGAATTAAACATTAATTATGTGAAGGATACTCACAATCTTTGCAAACGTGGAACCTTCGCAAAAGCTTCGACCTCAATATCTGAAATGTTGTTATCAGTTAGGTCTCTGGAAGAAAGACAATTAGCATAACTTAATAATGATGATTTTTTTAAAATGGTATCTTAATACCATTTTTACCACAAGTATCAACAGTTATCTTTTCTTTCTAATTTAATCATTGATATTACTGAGCGCGAAACAATATTTTTACCACAAGTATCAACAGTTATCTTTTCTTTCTAATTTAATCCTTGTTATTACTGAGCGCGAAACAATATTTTTACCACAAGTATCAACAGTTATCTTTTCTTTCTAATTTAATCATTGATATTACTGAGCGCGAAACAATATTTAATTAAACCGTCTTCGACTATTTAGCCCGACTCGAGACGTGTGTGCATAAAACAGCTGAACTAATATTACACAAATCTTGATTTGTATGCACACAAAGTGATTTATCTAACTTAGCACAAATCTTTATATGTATGCACACAAAGTGATTTATCTAACTTGGCATACATCGTGACTTGTATGAGCACAAACGGCTTGACTAACTTAGCATACATCGAGACTTGTATGAGCATAAACGGCTTAACTTAGCATACATCGTGACTTGTATGAGCATAAACGGCTTAACTTAGCATACATCGTGACTTGTATGAGCACAAACAGCTTGACTAACTTAGCATACATCGAGACTTGTATGAGCATAAACGGCTTAACTTAGCATACATCGTGACTTGTATGAGCACAAACGGCTTGACTAACTTAGCATACATCGAGACTTGTATGAGCACAAACGGCTTGACTAACTTAGCATACATCGAGACTTGTATGAGCACAAACGGCTTGACTAACTTAGCATACATCGAGACTTGTATGAGCACAAACGGCTTGACTAACTTAGCATACATCGTGACTTGTATGAGCATAACTAACTTAGAAGAAATCGTGGCTTGCTATATATTTATATTCATCAGTCCCAACTGCACAAAGAGCTTTAAGTCGTGCGAATTCATCGCATTTATATCCATAAAATAAAATTTGCATGAATTTAACCCGCCTTAATTTCTGAGTCCATGGATCACATACGCACCATACTTTCATATGTGGATGGAGGTCTCAATGTTCAGAAGACATAATATTTATTATAATTATTTCTCTATGGCCAGCATATTTATCTCTCAAGACATTATATTAAAGAGATTATAATTATTTCTCTATGGCCAGCACTACTTATCTCACAAGACATTATATTTAAAGAGATTATAATTATTTCTCTATGGCCAGCACTACTTATCTCACAAGACATTATATTTGAAGAGATTATAATTATTTCTCTATGACCAACACCACTCATCTCTCTGTGTGTGTCTCTCTCTCACTGTATTTGTCTTTCGTATCTGCGTTTATCCAAATTTTATTAGACACGCCTCATACTAATTAGCGGCACAGTGTGAACACAGTATTGCATGTTGTTTGGGTCACGATTTTAAGTGAACAAAACGTGTGAACAAGACATCGTATTTAATTGGATTATTCAGTAAGTGTTAACGTGGCATTGTATTAATGGATTATAGAGTAAGTGTTAACGCGGCATTATGTTAATGGATTATAGAGTAGTGTTAACGCGTCGTTTATTTAATTGGATTATACAGTAAGTGTTAACGCGTCGTTTATTTAATTGGATTATACAGTAAGTGTTAACGCGTCGTTTATTTAATTGGATTATACAGTAAGTGTTAACG
This sequence comes from Sinotaia quadrata, assembly GCA_028829895.1. Taxonomy (NCBI): domain Eukaryota; kingdom Metazoa; phylum Mollusca; class Gastropoda; order Architaenioglossa; family Viviparidae; genus Sinotaia; species Sinotaia quadrata. Next base: position 4,731,996 of record CM054181.1, on the reverse strand, counting down.
CGGCATTGTATTAATGGATTATAGAGTAAGTGTTAACGCGTCGTTTATTTAATTGGATTATACAGTAAGTGTTAACGCGGCATTGTATTAATGGATTATAGAGTAGTGTTAACGCGTCGTCGTATTTAATTGGATTATAGAGTAAGTGTTAACGCGTCGTTTATTTAATTGGATTATAGAGTAAGCGTTAACGCGTCGTTTATTTAATTGGATTATAGAGTAAGTGTTAACGCGGCATTGTATTAATGGATTATACAGTAAGTGTTAACGCGGCATTGTATTAATGGATTATAGAGTAAGTGTTAACGCGGCATTGTATTAATGGATTATACAGTAAGTGTTAACGCGAAATCGTATTTAGTTGGATTATTGCTTAGTATGAATACGGTCATGACGTAATGGAACCATACACACACAACACACACACATATATGTGTGTGTGTGTGTGTATGTGTGTGTGTGCGTGCGTGCGTGTGTGTGTGTGTGTGTGTGTGTGTGTGTGTGTGTGTGTGTGTGTGAGTTTCTCTCTCATAAATATGTTGCAACTAGGTTGTGTTCTTATAGGCTTTGACGTAGACATGTGTGTGTGTGTGTGTGTGTGTGTTTGTGTGTGTGTGTGTGTGTGTGTGTGTGTGTGTGTGTGTGAGTGTGTGGTGTGCATGTGCATGTATATGTGTGACTCCAACGCTAATTACAAAACTAATTACAAGTGAAGATAAACTTTATTTTATTAATGATCCTCCAGCAGACACCACATGTCTCTCTCACTTGGCAGATCTTTTGGCGCTGTAAACGTTGTCTCTCATCCACAACCTAAAGTAACATTTACAGTCACACAATGTTTCCGTGAGTGGAAAACTTCTTACTAAAGGAGAAAACAAATCCATCTTAATTCTATATTTAGCAAGCCCCCCCCCCCACACTTTCTTCTCCAACATCATATTATCAATATGTGTAAGAGGGTAAAAAAAATTAACAATAAATTTATTAAATCAACACTCAAATATACATGTGACAAATACAATGAAACAGATTACTTATCATCAATATTTCCATGAACCCATGTTCACATATTGTTTATGTTTCACAGTCTAATACTAAAATACAATTCAATAATTCTGTCAATACAAATCATAAGATAGTCTTATCAGAGAACCGAAATGGAGTTATTAGAGATAATTTTGTAATAATAATGTAGAGATAGTTTTACAAAACCTTGTTTAACTGCTGTCTCAGTAATCCAACAAGAACACAAGTTATTGCAAGCTGTTATTATGTCAGTTCAAAGTGCCTCACTCACACATTGAAAAAACACTGTTATGCTACTCAGAGTCAACCTGGGTGCTTCTTTTTGCCTTGTTCTCCTTCAAACAGAACAATATATTTAGCAATGTCCACAACTTCTCCACACTAGAAATTGTTCAGGTAGTTGGCATATCATGCTGCCACATATCAGAAGAGTGTAGTGTGTTCTTACACTTACACGCCATATCATGCTGCCACATATCAGAATTGTGTAGTGTGTTCTTACACTTACACGCCATATCATGCTGCCACATATCAGAAGAGTGTAGTGTGTTCTTACACTTACACGCCATATCATGCTGCCACATATCTGAAGAGTGTAGTGTGTTCTTACACTTACACGCCATATCATGCTGCCACATATCAGAAGAGTGTAGTGTGTTCTTACACTTACACGCCATATCATGCTGCCACATATCAGAATTGTGTAGTGTGTTCTTACACTTACACGCCATATCATGCTGCTACATATCAGAAGAGTGTAGTGTGTTCTTACACTTACACGCCATATCATGCTGCCACATATCAGAAGAGTGTAGTGTGTTCTTACACTTACACGCCATTCCCACCTTTACCAGAGTCGGTCAAAGCAGTTTACAAACAGTAAACGTAGAGGTTGAAATCAAATGTTGAAATCAGAAAGCAGTTTACAAACAGTAAACGTAGAGGTTGAAATCAAATGTTGAAAAGG